>CM070097.1:15761600-15961600 GCA_036178185.1 Liparis tanakae | reverse complement strand
TTTGTATTTTGCTGCCAGACCGCCAACATGGAAGAGGATTATTTATCTAAGCTTAAACATGTCTCAAAACTGGACTTTTAGTCAAAAGTGGACATAATTAACCAGTGGTGGGCTGTCAGGGCCAGCATGGCCTTCTCTGCTGGCCTTAAACATCATCAGAATCTATTTAAAAAAATATATATTTACCCATAAATATGTTTTCAATTATTCCACAGAGTAAGAGTTATTCTCTTATTTCATAGCTTTCGTCTTGGTTGCACTGCTGCCGGCCCCAGGTTAAGATTTGGAGGACTGGTCTTTATGTTAGATTTTTTATCCAATCATATTCCGCCATCATGTGTCGCCAGGGGTCTAAAATCTGCCATCAGGTCTGCAGAATCAACATTGCGGCCGCTGGTAGCTTAAAGTGAATGGAAATGAAAATTTAGTGTCAACCAATCAGCTTTAGAGCTGGCTACTGTAGGCCTGCTAGCTGGACCCGGAACCAGCACAGGAGCCAGCGAGCAGGACGTCTTTTGATTGGATTACCAATATTGAGAGGCGGGTCCTCTGGGCAGGTATATGCAAAACTGCTGGGAAGGCCTATTGTTTGCAAGTGATCAATTTGGTGTTTGGAGCCACACTGGCTTTGCAAACTTGAGTTGTCTAACCAAGGCACCAACGAGACACCAAAGTACGGCTGGGCACCTACAAGCATCGGTGCTTTGACAACTTTTGGGGACCCGAGCTGATCTACAGATCAACGAACTAGCGCGCAGGGAAGCGGAGCTGCACAATGAAAAGGTGAAGAACAATAGAGAAATATTGAAGTGAGAATATATATATATATATATATATATATATATATATATATATATATATATATATATATATATATTATGTATTCAAAAATCCCCTGGTGCTGAACCGAAGAAAATGTCCGGAGTCGAAAAGTTCTAATAAAATGTATTTAATGAAAAGTATTACCAATCGTTGATAACTAATAACTGTTCAGATACAGAGTATAACGGTCTTGGAGAAAGGTCCTGGAGATCCACTGGTCAGCATGTGTGTGAACCCTGCCACACACAGAACTGACAGCGCTTACTCGCGTGAGTTTATTAGCCCGACTGTTTGTGGTTTAACCCCGTCATACGCGTCGGTGAGGGGGCGTGGCTTATCTCTGTTACTTTCCGCCATCCGCCAAGAAAAATTAACCACTTCTCTACGTTATACTTCTTGTGGAAATGCCACACACGTCGGAACATCTAGCGCCCCGCTTTGATTGACTTCCGCATCCAGCGCCACGAGAGCAGCAGAAGCCAATCAGATCCAACAGCGGAGTAGCTCAGCGCTGATTGGCTCTCACAGCGGAGCAGCCCAGCGCTGATTGGCTCTCACAACGTGACGTCGCTAGTGACATCACGGAGCACTGAACCAGAGAGTATAAATAGGGCAGACCCAAGCGCTGATCTCCAGTCTAGTTGAGGACCTGAGAGAGTCCTGGAAACCAGAATATGGTAACCAGGATGTGTACCGTGGGTCCTTGTAGACTGGAGGGGTAGAGAGTAGTTTAGTTTAGTTTAGACTAGTTTAAACTAAACTACACAGCAAATTGAGAAGAGTTCATTTTTTGGTGTTGGTGAAATGTGGGCAGGTGTAGAGTTAATTTGACCCTGTGTAGAGTCAAATCTCATATATGTAACTCTCAGTGTACAAATAGTCAGTGTCAAAACCGAGGGTCTCAACAAAAAGTCTGCTAATTAAATCTGTAGGTATCACCTCAGTTACGTTAACTACGAATCTTTAAGTCTGAACTCCGAACCTGACTTGTGACACTGTCGGTGTTAATTCAGCCCCCTCCCCCTCATGCACGTTACACACCGACTGAATCAAGCCACCGAGTCTCTGAGTTCAACAAGAAGGCAGACACTTCGTCTATGACCGTGCTTTTTTACCACAACATTTCCGGTGAGTACTTTTCTGTTAACTAAGTTATATGTTTTGATGTTGATATTTATCTTCTGGCATGGTGAGCCACCGTTAGTCTTGTATTATAAACGGTAGCGTTACTGTGTGGCATCACTACACTTAACATTAGCGCTAGCTTAGCATTAAGCTAACCTAATTGAGTGTGTGTCTTACGCACGGCGCGTACAAACCGCTGTAATGCCGTCTGCTGCGCGCACAAACAGCCTAAAAGAGGCTGAGCAATGAATACACATTAAGAAACGTCAATGCTGGTCTGTTGCTGTCATAATTATAATAATAATTCGGGAAACTCAAGTTGGGAACGGAGAAGCATTACAGCAGTCTTGCTTTTTTAAATTTACACATTTGCTCACTGGGAATTGCGACCCTTTCCATATTAAAAAAATGGATACGTAAGTTTTAATAACAATTTAAAATCCAGTCTGGGTTGTAAAATTGTCAATGGACTGCTTAATGTTTTTAATAATTCAATAATTGTGTACTTCTAAATGTGTGTGTTTGTTTGTGCATTGTTATATGTACATGTTTTTTCATGCGTGAGCAGGAACAATTTGATGCTGAGGCCAACACTGGCTAACTAACCTGGAGACTCAAAACAGTCCAACGCACCACCTATGGCGGCTTTCGTCGGCGTTCGAGGAACGATGTCCAGGACAACCCAACAACCCAACGAGAGACTATGTTAATTGGTGGACAGCTCTTAGGTGAGGAGTGCAGAGAGGCTCTCTCTACAATTCAACACTCAACTGATCAATCTGTGGTTCTAACATCTTCCGTCTTTCAGCGCTTTCCTGACACACCCGGATTGGTAAGGATATACATTGATTATTTCATCTTATTGGAAATATTTCAAAACTGAATCCTTCTTAATGCAAAGAATACTTCATTAACCTGTACTTCATTAACTCTCCATCGTGGAATATGCCTAAATATGAACTATTGATAAACTCTGTCAGATTCCTTGAATGTATTTTAACTCTAAATATGTCCTTCTGTACACATTACATCTATTGCATCTGTCCATCCTGGAGAGGGATCCTCCTCTGTTGCTCTCCTGAAGGTTTCTTCCCTTTTTTCCCCCTGAAGGGTTATTTGGGAGTTTTTCCTGGTCCGATGTGAGGTTTTGGGGCAGGGATGTCTATGTGTACAGATTGTAAACTGGGCTATACAAATAAACTGAATTGAAAATTGAATATATGGCCATTGTGCTTCTGTTTAAAGATTGAACAGGATTTCTGAATGATGTTTGGAGCTGAAGTATCTGGGGAGCTTCTTGCAAAGTGACCTTTATATTTCAAGGACAAAGTCATCGCAGAATGCCAGAGTCGTCCCCAAAGTCTCCGTGTCGAGGAGTTGCTGGCTTTTGACACTGAAGCTGAGAATGACGTTGGTAAATATGGACAGTTCTTCTGTGTAAAAAATACCCAAATTGCCAAGTCCAGTCAAACTAAAATGAAA
This sequence comes from Liparis tanakae, assembly GCA_036178185.1. Lineage (NCBI taxonomy): Eukaryota > Metazoa > Chordata > Actinopteri > Perciformes > Liparidae > Liparis > Liparis tanakae. The sequence continues at coordinate 15,958,171 of CM070097.1, read as the reverse complement.
GAGTTATTAACTAGCTGTTGAAGGCTAAAATAATGTTTTATTTTCCATTGCTTTATTTTCTTCTTTGTAAAATATCTTAGATGTCTTCAAGGCTGGGATAGTGATATGTCAGCTCTTCTGTTGCTGTTGCATCTCCTGCCTCCGACATCAAGAGGCCACAACAAACCGCCAAAGTAAGCTCAGCCCAGGCAGCCAACCATCTTGTAAGGTCTATTGAGGTATGTACCATCAGCCTTTTGTATGAGCAACATCTTCATTTTTGTGTCTGCAGTTATTTATAAGAAGTGTGAGTTGCAGGTTGATATGATATATCCATCTAACTGCTTATTAGGCTAAATATATGAATCTATTTCATTCAAACAACAGGAAGGAGCTAGCATCACTACATTCCTGGAGAAAGTTGACGCTAGACAGCCCTTCCTCTGCATCTGTGAGCAAAAGAAGAACATCGAAAGAGTCTTCATCATTGTGGACCAGAAAGCTTCAACGCTCGGACATCGGTGGCTGCTGTTGGTGTGTTATTCAAAGCTCATTATGTCATCAGGATCTCTTACGACAAAGCTCTTTCCAGTTTCTACACCCTCATTCAAACCACGGTGTACAACATCGATGTACTGTGACCATTTCCATGCATATTGTATAGAGGAGCAAAGCAGTGAACGTGTTCTGATTGGTCTTGATGAACTGACATGTGTTAGACCTTTTGATAAACAATACTCTAATGAGTGACAGAGCATACATTGTTCCTTATTGTTGTATGTTTTGAAAAGCATTGTAAAATGTTTATGTGTTGCACTGGTTTTAAAATAAATATGTTTTAAAACTTACATGTCCCTTTCCCTTTAAAGCCCCACTATGTAACTTTTCCACCTTAAAATAACAGCTTGAAAAAAATTGTGCCGCTACAATGACTTTTAATATGTTGATTTGCGCCTCCGCCACTGCCATCGGGGGTCTGTGGCCAGAAAACTGCTGAATGTAAGATGTTGCGAGCCGCCCGGTACTTCCGGCGGAAGTAGTTCAACTTTGCTTCTCACCCATCTTATTAACAGCTCCCTCTCAACTGTCTGTTTCCCCAACTCTCTGAAGGAGGCAAGAGTCAATCCTCTCCTGAAGAAACCCACGCTTGACCCGTCTGAAGTCAGCAACTACAGACCGGTCTGTCTTCTTTCCTTTCTTTCCAAAACTCTGGAGCGAGCTATCTTTAACCAAGTGTCCTCCTATCTCCACAGCAACAACCTTCTTGACCCCCACCAGTCTGGATTCAAGGCCGGCCACTCAACAGAGACGGCCCTCCTTGCTGTCTCTGAGCAGCTTCACTCTGCTAGAGCAGCCTCTCTCTCCTCTGTCCTTATCCTTCTAGACCTTTCTGCCGCATTTGACACAGTGAACCACCGGATCCTTCTCTCTTCTCTTCAGGACCTGGGGATCTCAGGCACAGCACTCGCTCTTTTCTCTTCCTACCTCACCGACCGCACTTACCGGGTAACTTGGAGAGGATCTGTATCTGATCCTTGTCCTCTCACTACTGGGGTTCCTCAAGGCTCCGTCCTGGGTCCCCTCCTCTTTTCTCTGTACACCAATTCTCTCGGCTCTGTCATTCGTTCGCATGGCTTCTCCTACCATAGCTATGCCGATGACACCCAACTGCTCTTCTCGTTCCCACCGTCCGAAACACAGGTGGCAGCGCGAATCTCTGCCTGTCTGACCGACATCTCTCAGTGGATGTCTGCACACCACCTGAAGATCAACCCTGACAAGACCGAGCTACTGTTCCTTCCAGGGAAAGGTTCCCCCACTCACGACCTGACTACCACCTTCAATAGCTCCGTGTTGGCCCCTACCCTGACTGCCAGGAGCCTCGGGGTGACGCTAGACAGTCAACTCTCCCTGACGGCCAACATCGCTGCGACAGCGCGTTCCTGTAGGTACATGCTGCACAACATCTGGAGAATACGGCCTCTTCTTACCCAGAAGGCGGCGCAGGTTCTAGTCCAGGCTCTGGTCATTTCGCGCCTCGACTACTGCAACTCCCTTCTGGCTGGTCTACCTGCTTAGGCCATCCGGCCTATGCAGCTCATCCAGAATGCAGCTGCTCGACTAGTCTTCAGCCTCCCGAAATTCACCCACATCACTCCGCTCCTCCGCTCTCTTCACTGGCTACCGGTGGCGGCCCGCATCCGCTTCAAAACATTGGTTCTGGCGTACCGTGCTCTGAATGGATCGGGCCCCGTCTACATCCGGGATATGGTTACACCGTACACCCCGGCACGTTCGCTCCGCTCGGCAACAGCCAACCGACTTGTGACTCCTGCACCTCGAGCTCATCACTCGAAATTCAGACTGTTTGCTGTCCTGGCTCCTCAGTGGTGGAACGAGCTCCCCACTGACACCAGGACAACAGAAAGTCTCTACATCTTCCGCCGAAAACTGAAAACGCACCTTTTCCGACTATATCTGGATTAATCACAGACTTGCACTTTAGTAGCACTTTGGATAAAAGCGTCTGCTAAATGACATAATGTAATGTAATGTGACGTAATGTAATGTAATGCTGTCTGGCAGCTTTACGCAACGTCTTATAGTGCCAGTCCACGCTCACAGGTGACTTTTTATTTGCTCCGCTACGCGACTCGTAGAGACTGAGTGACATGCTGCTGTGTTGAACACCGGGCTGCCGCTGATCAGCGGCAACGAGTCGCGTTCAGCGGCAGCCCGGTCGCGATCAGCTGGGAGCAGACGAGCCGGAAGAGCCATATATGGCTCGAGACCAGACGTTAAATACCTCAAGGGGGCGCTACAGGGGAAAAGTTACATAGTGTCGCTTTAAGAAACCTGATTTTTTTAAGTATTTCTAGTAAAAAAACACATTGACACTTCATAGAGGTAAATGGGAGTGACACTTGTGTAGTTAAAAATCATCCCTTGAGAGAGTTAATTATTAACACTACATACAAGTGTTAAAAAAAACTAACACTACTGAGTGTTACGAAGAGTTAAATTTAAACTCCCAAAAGAGTCAATAATAACACTTAATTGGTGTTAAAGTACTAACTCTCCAAAAAGAGTGAAATTAACACTTTGTGGTGTGGACCCTTATACACTCTTCAAAAGTGTTAAAATCAAATCTGAGAGTGTTAATTTGGCTCTGCTGATTTTGCTGTGTGTATATATATATATATATATATATATATATATATATATATATATATGTGTGTAATATATCTAATATATACACATATACATACATAAATACATGGTGAACTAATCTTACATTAGGTTGTTCAGCTGTAGTAAGACGGCATTGAAGGCCTCGGTAGAAAATGCATTTTTGCGTGTGTGCGAGCGTGTGTTGTGTGGAGAATGTTGATGAGACATGAAATAACCAGTACCAATTGTATATGCCCCTTTTGGGTTTATATATTTGTAAATCTGACACTAAAGGAGTCAGTGCCTCACCAACCATGAACCTCACTGCACGTCACTGGTAATAAATATATATATATATATATATAAAAGGGAGAATATGTAATATATATATTTATATATATATATATATATATATATATATATATATATATATATATATATATATTACATATTACACATTACCTTTTTCATGTATACAGAGTTTTCACAAAATGTTTAATCATGGACATTTGGTTTAACGTCCTAGAAAGGTCCTGGAGACCCACTGGTCAGCATGTGGATGAACCCTGTTCACTGGTCAGCATGTGTGAACCCCGCCACAAACAAAACTGAAGATGCGTGATGGCTTCTTCAATCCGACTGTGGATCCGTGATCAGGTTTGTCGTTGGATCGTTGGTTTGATTCCCCAGCTATAGTTAATGCCGATGTGTCCTTGGGCAAGACACCTAACCCCAACGTTCCTCCCGTAACCCACGGTGTGTGGATGTTAGTCCTGATGGGCAGGTGACCCCTGTCATCAGTGTATGAACGGGTGAATGATGACATGTGTCAAAGCGCTTATGGGTCAGACTAAAGCTATACAGGTACTGTACAAATACTTACAAAAATGTATGATTTCTTACAGCAAACCACATGAATAATGCACAGACAGAGGATATTTAAAATGTTGTAGGTTACACTTTGATGCAAAGCTTTGCTGCTTGGTTTTCTGTAACTATTGCATAAAACCAGATGGAAATAAATGAACCTGGGTTCCAAGGAGCAAAACATAAATCTCCTTTGCAGACTCTGAAAAAGAAAAGAGGTCCTCATGGACTGATGGTCCAATGTCGCCATCTGGTGCCATTTAGATAGCCATTTAGATAGTGATGTCATGGATTACAGGAAGAAAACTAATCTTCAACCTGAAATTAATCTCTCTGATTCACAGTTGTGATTTTATTCAAACAATTTGTTTTATTTAGAAAAGTCTAAAAGCAACATGTCTGTTTGTGGTTATCGCCCAAAGTTAATCTATTCTTCATCTTCTCATTCTTTGTTAACATACACATCTTATTTTCATGATGTGCTCCCACTTCCTGTTTGTAGGCTAGAGTGATTGACATTTGAAAAAACACAGAAAACAAAGTGACGTTTAACTAGAAAAGGCATTTCCTTCAGAAAATGTGTTGGATGCTACAAATCTGAAAGTTTGGAAGCTAAACTATTTAAAGAAATGGCTGAAAAGATCTGAAAATACCAAAAAGGGAAATATCTGCTGAAATGGGAAAATCCTTGCAGTGGAATTGTATAACTGGAAAAGATGGAAGCAAAACTGCATCTTATAAATAATCCAAGACATGAAGCACAAACAATTTGCTGAGAATATAGTAGTATAAATATAGTCACAACAAGAGTAGTAGTTTCAATATCTGAACGTTTAGTAGTGACATTAGTAGTAGTAGTAGTAGTAGTAGTAGTAGTAGTAGTAGTAGAGTAGAAGTAGTAGTAGTAGTAGTAGTATTAGTAGTAGTAGTAGTAGTAGTAGTAGTACACTCAAAAAAATTACTTGTTGATGTTGTAAATTATACTTAATCAATTGGTATATATTCTACATTGTATTAATACGTTTCACTGATTACTAGACTTTATTAAGTAAAAGTTACACATTTTAATCATACTATAATAAATTAACTCTGCAGGAAGAGTAAATGTTACTCCCCAATTTCTCATACTGTTTACATGTTTTATAATAACTGAACATAAACTGAAAAAGGTAAGTACATTTTAATTAATCAAAACGTCTATCGCGTTTGAATCAATCGACCCGCGCAATGTGCATTCACTCCAGCACTCTGATCACTCCCTCGTTAGTCCCTCATTACATTCACCTGGTCCTCACGCCCTTCTCACCTGCAGCCCCTCCCCTCATTAGTCCCTCAATATATTAAGCTCCCTCACTTCTACTTGTCCTCTGCCAGATTGTCTTGTGTTGCAGACCAAGCCCTTGAGCGTGCCACTGTGTGTTCATTGATTCGGTCCGTTTCGTTCCTGATAAGACTTTAGGTAAAGCATCTTCATCATAATTTTCTGTCTCCTGAGTCGTGCATTTGGGTCCACCCTAAATCCCGTTGAGACAAGTACTGCCAAAGCTTGCATGTTGCTTATTGGGCTTATTTGTGACATGAACCTTGCTTTACCCTCAAGCATTGCGTTAAACAAGTGTGACAAGGTTCTGTGCTTGGACCAATTCTATTTACCTTATACATGCTTCCTTTGGGCAATATTATCAGGAAACGCTCTATAAACTTTCATTGTTATGCAGATGATACTCAACTATATCTATCGATAAAACCAGAGGAGACTAACCAACTCACTAAAATTCAAGCATGTCTTAGTGACATAAAAACATGGATGACCGGCAACTTCTTGATGTTAAACTCAGACAAAACCGAAGTAATTCTACTCGGCCCTGAGCACCTCAGAGATCAATTATCTGGTGATGTGATTTCTGTAGATGGCATTACTCTAGCATCCAACACCACTGTAAAGAATCTCGGCGTTATCTTTGATCGGGACTTGTCCTTTAACTCCCACATAAAGCAAATCTCAAGGACGGCATTCTTCCATCTACGTAATATTTCAAAAATCAGGCACATCTTGTCTCAAAAGATGCAGAGAAATTGGTTCACGCGTTCGTTACTTCGAGACTGGATTACTGCAACTCCTTATTATCAGGCTGCACTAATAAATCTCTTAGGTCCCTCCAGTTGATCCAGAATGCTGCAGCTCGTATTCTCACTAAAACTAAGAAAAGAGATCACATTACTCCTGCACTAGCTGCTCTGCACTGGCTCCTGTAAAATCAAGAATCACTTTTAAAATTCTTCTCTTAACTTACAAAGCATTAATTGGTGATGCACCATCATATCTTAAAGAGCTTGTAGTACCGTATCGCCCCACCAGAGAGCTGCGCTCACTAAATGCGGGCTACTTGTAGTTCCGAGAGTCTTAAAATGTAAAATGGGAGCCAGAGCCTTTAGTTATCAAGCTCCTCTTTTATGGAACCAGCTTCCACCTTCAGTCCGGGAGGCAGACACAGTCACCACATTCAAGAGTAGACTGAAGACTTTCCTCTTTGACAGAGCTTATAGTCAGGGCTGAATCAGGTTTGCCCTGGTCCAGCCCCTGGATATGCTGGTATAGGCTTATAGCTGCTGGGGATGTTTAGGATGCACTGAGCACCTCTCTCCTCTTTTCTTTCTCCTATGGATGAATCTTCATCTCTCCATCACACATGACTAACTCTGCTTTCTCCGGAGTCCTTCTGACTTCACGTCTCATGGGGTCATCGGACCCTATGAGACGGCATAGAATCCATCTGCTGATGGACCTTCGATGGTTGGATCGTGAGTTCCTGTCGCCAGCTGTGCCACTGCCCTGCTGGGACTCCGCCCACTCCTCCACTTGGGAGGTCTCCAAACTCTCCATCGTGGAATATGCCTAAATATGAACTATTGATAAACTCTGTCAGATTCCTTGAATGTATTTTAACTCTAAATATGTCCTTCTGTACACATTACATCTATTGCATCTGTCCATCCTGGAGAGGGATCCTCCTCTGTTGCTCTCCTGAAGGTTTCTTCCCTTTTTTTCCCCCTGAAGGGTTATTTGGGAGTTTTTCCTGGTCCGATGTGAGGTTTTGGGTCAGGGATGTCTATGTGTACAGATTGTAAAGCACTCTGAGACAAATTTGTAATTTGTGAAACTGGGCTATACAAATAAACTGAATTGAATTGAATTGAATTGAATCCTAACTGTAAATTTCTCGACACTGAATTTTTAGTTAAGAAAAACAAGAGTTTTCATAAAATTTAATGTTTTATTTGTTGACAAAATAAAGGATTTGAATTGCATTGTGGCTGGGATTTGGGATGTATACAGTTTAACATTAATCAATAGAGTATTAAGAAAATATAGATAATTATAATAAGTGATAAGATACAACTAAGTAATTGCAAATGAAAAAGTATAATCAAATCTACTTTGTTAATTAATAACTCTAAATGATAGATGTTATCTAATAATTTCATAACATTGAAATTGTTGTTTGTGAAAAAGTTAAGTAGACTTTACTTAATTAGCTAAATACATATTAGTTACGTTTAAGCATAATTAAGTAACAGTTACTTAGTATTTTCATGGTTATTTAGTCTAGAATTAGGTAAGTTATACTTGACACTGGCTAGTATAATTTACTCAATAATTCAACAGTAAAAGTTACTTAGTGTTAGTGCAAATTGTTACAAGGATTTTATTAAGTAAATCCTACAAGTTATTTCTTTGAGTGTAGTAGTAGTAGTAGTAGTAGTAGTAGTAGTAGTAGTAGTAGTAGTAGCAGTGGTAGCAGTGGTGGGCTGTCAGGACCAGCAAGGCCTTCTCTGCTGGCCCTGAGAGAAAGTCCCAATTTATTTATATATTTATACTATTTAGAATAATAGATAATTATAATATTATAATATTTACCAATTATAATTGTATTTCATTTGTATTATCTCTTATCCTTACTAATGTGCACCTGATGCTGTGATCCTGCAATTTCCCGAATGTGGGACTAATAAAGGAATATCTAATCTAATCTAATCTAATTCCCAGGTTTAACACAAATGGTAATCACAGGGAGGTCAGTGTGTGTAGGTTGAACACAGGACTTTCACTCAGGAGACCAGCGCTTGTCTCTCGTTTAAAGTCCAAAGTCAATGTTGACTTGTTTATATTACGTAGTTTGGCCCTGTTTCAGACAGCTGTTTTCAGTGGAAAGAGCTCTGATAAAACGTTTGTAACATACCGCCAAACGATAGCTGCTGAACATATTGAAGCATTAGGGGCTAAAGAGCCAGCTATTGTTCTCTTTTGGAGAGTAGAATGAATATTTGCCAATAAATGTATAGGAGGCTATTATTACCTTTGCATTGAAAATGCAGAAGGTAATGTTTTGATCGCTGTGTATTTCTATGTATGTGTGTGTGCGTGTTATTCGCGTAAGTAATAAAGTATTAAACCGAATCGCATGAAATTTGGTGGGATGATTGGTTATTATCCGGAGACCATTTGAGTTGATTTTGGGATCAATCGGGTCAAAGGTTAGGTTGTTTGCCCTTGATCTTGTCATCACGGAATACAAACAGGTTTTCTGGTGGAAATCCCCTCTTGTCCCAGCCTTTGACCTCGCGCCGAACCAGAGTCTATAAGTAGAGGTGATTTCCAGCAGTAATTAGGTCTGTGAGTCTCACAGAAGCCCCTCCCAATACTGGAGGCGGTGTATGCAAAAAACAGCTGTGATCTGGGAATCGCCTGCACCCCGCTACCGGAGGGGGGAGGCCTGTGAGATTCAGACTCCTCTTCTTTATCCTTCACACAGTCCCGTCTGCTCTCTCTCTCTCTCTCTCTCTCTCTCTCTCTCTCTCTCTCTCTCTCTCTCTCTCTCATATTTTCATTCCCTCCACCTGCCCTCATCCACTCGTCTTTTTGAGTGTTTGTTTCCCTCCACCTGCCCTCATCCACTCATGCCTTTTTGAGTGATGTTTCCCTCCACCTGCCCTCATCCACTCATGCCTTTTTGAGTGGTGTTTCCCTCCACCTGCCCTCATCCACTCATGCCTTTTTGAGTGGTGTTTCCCTCCAGCTGCCCTCATCCACTCATGCCTTCTTGAGTGTTTCATTCCCTCCACCTACCCTCATCCACTCATGTTTCCTTGAATGTTGTATTTCATGCACCACATTGAGTCTAGCCTGTTTCTCTGTGCCTGGGTCTTATTGAGTGGTAGCCAGCATTCATCCTCCTGCCTAACAAACCTGCTGGAAGTGTCCTCTATTTACATGCTCTGGTTTGGTGCGCCTTGATGTCGCTGCGTTGTGAGAGCCAATCAGCGCTGAGCTGCTCCGCTGTGAGAGCCAATCAGCGTGAACTGCTCCGCTGTTGGATCGGATTGGCTGCTGCTGCTCTCTTGGCGCTGGATGCGGAAGTCAATCAAAGCGGGGCGCTAGATGTTCCGACATGTGTGGCATTTCCACAAGAAGTGGTTAATTATTCCGTGACGGATGGCGGAAAGTAACGGAGATAAGCCACGCCCCCTCACCGACGCGTATGGCGGGGTTAAACCACAAACAGTCGGGCTAGTAAACTCAGGCAGTTTGTGGCGGGGTTCACACACATGCTGACCAGTGGGTCTCCAGGACCTTTCTAGGACGTTAAACCAAATACCCATGATTAAACATGTGAAAACTCTGTATACATGAAAAAGGGAAAATATGTAATATTATATATATAATATTACATATTCTCACTTCAATATTTCCCTATTGTTCTTCACCTTTAATCGTGCAGCTCTGCTGCCCTGCGCGCTTGTTCGTTGATCTGTAGATCCGCTCTGGTGTCCCAAAAGTTTTCACACAAAAGAAAATCAACTGTCACTTTATTTTCAATTGTCAATATTTATTGCCTCGTGGTCATCATATCCTCACTTTTCCATGGAGGAATGTTTAGTTCCAAAAAGGACCCAAATAAAATAAGTAAATACATGATGTATACAACTATGCTGGAAATTAACCATGAACATCAAATATCAGAGGAAATAAACGGCATTAAATACATATGTATCAATAACAGGTATACTGCCATCTAGTGGTATAAAGGTGAACCCTTTACTCTGCGGTGTTCGTCCAAGAAACATCAGAATGAGGTGGAAATATAAATATAATAACAGCAACAACTCTGCACAGACAAATTACTTTGATTAATCTATACTAGGATCTGTGTTGTATTAAATAATGCAACGATTAAGTGAAGTTGATTCTTGCTGTGTACATGAATATTAAACTTCCCGTAGTCATCACTGTCGCTAACATATCCAGGTTTAATTATTTATTATGTATATTGACTAAATTATATTATTCTAACATTAATACGAATATGTATCACTGGCTTTTATTTTGACTCTCACGAAAAGAAAAAACAAACTAACAAAACGTACACGGACCACGGACCCCCAAAACCAGGAAGCTCTTCATGGGCGGCTCAAATAGTGTTTCGATTAGAATAGAATAGAATAGATTAGAATAGAAAATAGAAGAGGTTAGATTGGAATAGATTAGATTACTTATACCATACGTATTATAAGTAACACCAAAAGTGATCCTATAAGTAATACTATAAGTAATACCATTAGTAATATAAGTAATACCATGAGTAATACTATATGTAATGCCATGCGTAATACTATAAGTAATAGCAGATGAGATGTAGTGGCATTACAAAATCCACTTTATTGAATCTATTGCTCAAGATGTGAAAATAAACAAAGTGTGCCACCAACTGGACATTATTATTTTCTAGTAAGGCTCATAATGCACGAGTAAAATAATTTCAACAACGTTCAAAATGAATAAAGTAAGGACTGAGAATTTGGTATAATTTCAACTTAAAATCTCCAGACATTACAAATTAAACAAAAAATATGATTATTTTAATTTGTGCACAGTAGAAAGTTCCACACAAACATCACACAATCTTAACATTCTCCATTTATTTTAAACACTCGCTTTGAAAAACTTTAGTGCAAATCATACAGAGGAACCGTTCAGATATTGATTACACAATTTTAAATTATTAATAAATATACATGACTCAATTTACACTTCGAAATGCTACAAGCACTTTTCACAGTTAGATAACAGTCTCCCAAGCCGCCGTGTACGTCAGCACATTGCAGTCTCCCGTCTGGAGGAAGCCAATATTACCAGTGAGGGTTGAAAAGGCAAAATGTCAAACAGAGGTATACCATTATTGATTCTCTCAAACACAGCCCATTGACAAGTTTAACATAATGACAATCATAATGAAATAAGTACCCTGTATAGCACTAGCTCTTCAAAACTAGTAGCTTATTAAAATGTTAACCAAACAGATAAAATGTATCACACTCACACTTTGAGATTAGTGACAACTTGCCACTAACGCACCCAGGTGTCATCACAAGGCTCCAGCATTACGTTTCCATTCTGTGATTTACACTGTACATGTGGAATTTATTATACACACTTCACACGCTAAAAACTGTTGCCGACAGATTATAAGCAATAGCGAAATTATTGTACGCTGGGGGATGACAGACCCAAACAGACTGCAGTTCTATTAAGATGCTTTATAGTTGTTGAAAGGGAAAGAAAACATCCACACTTATATTTCTGACGGCAGCTTTGTGAAGCGGGTGCAAAACAAAGCAAACTGCACTGCTGTCAATATTTCAGGATTTCAGAGGACATGCACGAGTCGGCTCTTCCAATGCCGCCCAGAGTTAAACTCACGGCTTTGTAAAAGTGCCGATGATGCATCCAAGCCGTAAAGATAATAACAGAGTACGTGCCAACACATTAAACTGTTTCCCAAGAGTTTAAAATGTATTTGTGATGGCCTATAAACAAACAAAAAGGGGTTATCCTTTTTATGCCACATATTGTAATATTATATACATTTGATGGCACATCAAAGGAAGTATCTTCAACCTATTCATACAAATAGATGTCAGCTGGGACCACCAAATTATATACACATTTGATTTGCAAAAAGCTGACGCATTAAATCTACCAATGTTACATTCACAGCAGCAATGGAAACAGAGCTTTCCAATAGTAATCAAGAGTGATGATATCCTCACAAGAATGTTGCCAGGTAGGTGGTAGCCAGTGTTGCACAGTATTCTGGAGCAGTGGTTCTCGTGGGTCACGACCTCCCCCTGTTGCTTTAGTGAGAACAAGTTGACCCTCATCATTATCAATGTGCTCCAGGCACGCTGACCTTTTGACTCTGCTCTTCTCTCGCCTGCTCAGCACGCCCCAGTCAGACGAACACACTCAATAAAATGTATTCCGAGGCTAAATATATCGCTGGTACAGGCAATATAATGTAAGAAAAAAAAAATTCTCCAGTCTAAAATATGTTATTGTATTTTGAATACATTACTAAAATGTTCCCCTTCACTGCCAGCGCCATGTCTCCGTACTGAGATCCTGTAGTCCTGCATACAGAAGTATAGAGGCATCTTCTTCACGCCAGTCGGCCCAACGGAGCATCGTCAGAGGTCAGGGCCTAATCGCATTTACATAACCATCCCAATTAATGTGGCTGTAGAACAAGCATGCAGGAAGAGTTGGAACCAAAAGGACAGACGACAGACAAGGAAAAGTGCAAATGCAAGCCGAGAGTGATTGCCACCTGCTGTTCTCGCTCGAAAAGAAAACACAAAGTGGGGACTGAGAGTAGGCTTCCAGCTCGAGTCCTCCCACTTCCTTTTCCGATGTGTAACATGGAGCAGTCAGAATAACTTCAAAGTGCAAATCAAAGCTGTTATTTTTATGAAAGGGAGAAATATTTTTCCCCAAAAAAACTGCAAGCTCCTACTCAGATACTCAGCTGAGCGCCGCGGCATCCCGAGTCATCCGTCTTCATGTTCTGTTCAGCGTGATGGAAACCCGGCCCGGCTGCAGCGTTCATCATCACGACTTTACAAGCGTGCAGGAGGAGCTCCACACAGCAGCGTCCTAAAAACAATAAGACATAGGGCGACAAATACAGACGTGAGGTCTTACAATGATCTGGTTGTCGCCAGTAATTTATCATCTATGATGACAATCAGTTGATTTTTTAAAAGTTTGATACGTAACATTAGCTATTTAACAACATGGCATTGCTGATATCTTATTGGCGGTCTATCCTATACGTTGATTTATATCCTATATCTTACCTTAAAATAGATTATTTCAGAAGCTGCTGATGTGATACACATTGAGGCCAAATGAGGAATTACCTTACCCTCTCGGTCTCTGATTGTTTTCAAACGCACTCTTAGATTATCATTACCAGTATCAAACTCAAGCGTGCTAACCTGCTGACCGCTGGCGGGCCACCGAGAGGTCATCAGGCGGTCGGACTCCGCCCGGAGTTGCCCGCCGGCCCCGGGCTCCGGGCGGGAGGCGGCCCGTCCGCTTGGGGTTTGCCGCCGGCGATCTTGATGGGGACTCCTTTGGCGCCGTGCTGCGCTCTGCTGTACTGACGCATGGAGGGGTTGAACGTGCGAACCATGGGGAGGTCGCTCAGCGAGGCCGCCTCCTCTTTGGGCTGCGAGCTCTCCTTTATGATTATTTTACTTCTTTTGCTTGAGAAGACGGTCTGCACTGGGAGGATGGCGTGCCTCTTGGCGGGCCCAGAGCTCTGCAGTCTGGTTTGATGCGGAGCTGAGGCTTGTTGCTTCTCCTCCGCCCTTCTATGCAGGCGGCCGTCATTCTCCTTTGTCACCGAGATTCCTCCTTCTTTCCTTTTCTTCACCTCCTTGGGTTTCTTGGGGCAGACCGCCATGTGCTTGGTCCTGCTGCGGCGCATGGTGAACTCCCGGCTGCAGTGCGGACACACAAAGACCTCTTGCTGCGCGGCCACGTGCGCCGGGGACATTTTATTGGATGAGGATTTGTTCCTCTGCGGCATCACCCTCTGGACCAGCTTCTTCTTCCTTTTGCTCAGGACCTTGAACTTCACTTTGACTGCCGACTCCTGGCTCGGTTTGGAGCGGTTCGACTGACTGGGCCTGTTGGAAGTGTTCAGTCCGTTCGTCGTGTTCGTGGTCGACAGAACTCCATTTTGAGTTTTCGCAAAGTGGCGCAGCGGGATGGGATTCCTTTTGGGCGTGTACCTCCGCTTGTCACTGGCGTTGGCACACGCCAGGATATGCTTGTGCAACTCTGGCATGTTATCAAAGCTCTTTCCACACTTGGTGCACCGGATGGCCGTGGTAAAGGTCTGTGGGATGTTGTGGGTGGTGAAGTTGGTGGCAGAAGCCACGGAGCCAGCGGGCGATCGGTTATGGTAGGGAAAGGGCGGCGGCTTAAAGCTGGGATAGTGCTGGTTGATGCCAAGACGCACGTCAGGCCCCTTGATGTTGGCGCCATTGGAGGCCATGATTTTGATGGTCGTAAACAGTTCTTCAGCGGCCACATCCTCTTCCTTTTTCACCAGCTTCTTGGGCTCCTCTGCAGCGTCGGGCGCCGAGGCCTCCGTTTTGACCGTCATCGAGTTGTTGTAGTTCTGAGGTCGTAGTTTACCCTTTTCTTCTTCGCTGTAGGTACACTGCAGGCCAGGATGCAATTCGTCCTGATGCTGTTTCAGATTACAAAGATAGACAAATTCCTTTGTACACGCGCTGCACACGTAACTCTTGCCGACGCCGTGGAGGCTGGACCGGTGGTCGAGCAGCGCCGAGGGTTTGCCGAAGAGCAGCACGCAGAACTCACATTTGTAGGGCCATTCGTCGGCATGGTCACCGACATGCTGGCCCAGCTCCTTCATCGAATGGAACAGCCGCTCGCACACATTGCAGATGAAGTTCTTGGTGAAAGTCTGCGGCTGTGCATCGCTCGGCGCGGCGCTCCAGACTCCGTCCTCCTCGGCTTTCTCAGAAGGCGGGGAGCTTTTAAATGAGCTCTCCGCTATGGAAACCGTGCTGGAAGCAGCTGCTTCCTCTTTTACGAGTGGTGGATCTGCATTAACGACGCGCTCTGGGTCGGGACTCGACGCCCCCACGGCAGGACAATCGGACATCACCAGGGTGGATAGACCGACTGATTCTGCAATAGAGGACGTGAGAATAGCGGGGTCCACAGTTTGAGAGTTGGGCACCGATGCAATCTGTTCCATGTGACCGACGACCATCTGTGTCGGCGCTGGAGGCTCAGCCGTGTCGTCCGGCGAGGTGACCGCAGCGGGGACGATACTCGCTGGGGCTTCGAGAGCTATGGTGCACTCTATGAGCACCGTGTTGCTGCTAATGTTGAAGGAGTTGATCAGGGAGTCACTTAAACTCACAGTGGGCGTGAATTGAACTTCTGATATAGGAATGGACTCGACTATCGGGCGACTGAGAGCTATTTGATCGGAGAGAAACACATGACCGGGTAGGTTTAGAGTCGGGTCCAGGGATTGGGAGAGACCGACATGGTTCGCAGAATCTGTGGGAGCAAACGCAGTTGTTAACTCGCACTCGGAGAAACGTAACGCGCCGTCTGTGCAGATCACCAGGGGCTCGGACGATAGATTCGGGGCAAGTAACGGGATTGGTTGGCTTGCAGGGTTGGAAATATTTGGTGGCGTCAAAAGTGTTATTAATGAAGAAGCAGCAGGGAGCACTGCGTGTGAGGCTGGGCAAGCAAATTCCAGCGTGCACGGTGCAGCTGGCTGCAGGGAAACGGGGGTAAAGGATGCGGGAGACGCAATCAAAGAATTGGAGGGAAGTGCGAGTCCGTAAACAAGTCCCTCTGCCATGGGCTCCATCGGGGTCATCACATCTGGTCCTGTAAGTATCGTGAAGTCCGTGACTAAAGGGATCTCGGGATTCCCGAGGCTTACATTCTGCTCTCCAATGTTTGTTAGAGCCGTCTCCGCCATGCATGCGTTTGATTTAGCTGCTTTGAAAACTGCCTGTGGAACTAAACCCACTGTCGGTTCAGATTGACCTTGGATCTTCTTTTGAAAGCTTAAATCCAGTACCGAGTCAGTAAAAGCGAAATCTTCATTTCTTTTGACTGCGTTCGAGAGATCCAGTGGCTGCTGGTTACAGGAATTACCGCCGGCGGTGGGGGTCCAGCTCTCTGTGGAGACGGGCGTCACTGCTGGCTCTTCCACAGGTGGAGTCGGGTCGTCCTTCACATCGGCTGCTTGGGGCACAGGTGAGCTATGCTGGCTCTCCAGCTGCCCTGTACCCACGCTATCACAATCTCCACTATCTGCCGTTTCGTCTTTGGAGGTCGGGTTTTCCTGTGGAGAGCTCGGTGGGGACCCCGTCCTCCTTTTGAACCTGCCTGTTCCGGCCGCCCGGGCCGAAAGAGAGACGGGTGAACAAGGTTTCTGGGCATCTGCGATGAGGGCAAGTGTCGGAGTGAGGCCGTCCTGCTTCTCCAGGAGCTGCTTCAGCTTTGGAGACAGAAACACAGTTCTTTCCTTCTGCACACCTGTGGACTCGGTGTTCGGAGGAAGTAGATTCTCTATGAAAGAAGATACAAGTGTGGATGATGAAGAAGACACGCCCACCTCAGACTCCAGTTCAGTCTTAATTTGTGGTAAAAGAGGTGGCGTTGCAGTTCTTCTCTTGACCTGTGGTTGACCGGGTATCTCTTTGCCTGCAACTAAATCTGTATTTAAAACCTGGCTGATTTGGGTGGGGTCTAGAATCAGGGCATCCAGTCCAACTAAAGCCGAAGAACCAGAATACATCTCGGGCGCTTCACAGCTACCGACCGTACTTGTTGACACTATCTTTCCATCAATATAAAAGCTGAGATTCTCTGAAATATTGCTGGAGACATCCAGCATGTATTGTTCAGCACATTCCACGTGACTCTCCAGAGCAGCTGCAGCTGCTGTGTTGTCAGCGGTTTCGGTTTCCTCTTGAGAAGGTTCACCGGGCGTCCTCTGAACATCTGTCTCTTGGGCCAGCTGGGTTTTTTCCACATCTGCGACTTGCCGCTTCTGCTCGTGGATCCTGCGCTCGTGTCGTCGCTTGTTGGTATGTGTAGTGAATATCTTTTCGCAGTACTTGCAAGCGTGACGCCCCTCCAATACTCCCGATTTGTCAGGCTGGGCATTGCGGTCACCGTCCGGCACAATGGAAGTATGCGAGCCCGCGGAGGAGGATGTATGAAGCTGCATGACGGAGCCGACTGAATCCGGAGGCTTCGTCTTCTCCTGCTGCGGCTGACCCGGAGCTGAACCGAAAGACACGCTGCTCCAATGGCTGCATGCGTGCGCCTGGTTCTTCTCCAAAGCGTGGACGTGCATGTGTCGCTCTAAGCCTTGTTTGCTGGTAAAATGTCTCTCGCAGTGCTGGCAGGGAAAAGAGTTCCAGCCTCTCTCAGTATCCTGGTTGGGAGGTTCATGAAGATCAGGGTACAGTGACCTCATCGTGTCTGGCTGCACTTCAGTTTCCCCTTGATGAACGTCGTTGTCGTCTTCGTCTTCGTCGTCATCCTCCTCCTCCTCCTCCCCACCTTCTTCCATATCTTCATTGTCGCCAATTTCAGAGATGTACAAGTGAGGAGAGTCCTCCATCTTTTGTGGAGCTTGTATCCAGCTCTCTGTCACACGGGACTTTAGAAAATTGTCACACCTGTTGAATCGAGAAAGAAGTTATGGTCATTTAGCAAAACCTAATCATAATATAGCTGCAGGGCTGTTTAAGGACCACATTACTTCACTTAAACATAAACACTTGTGCCGTCTAATCATCCACCTGTCACTGCAAGGCAAATCAATACGTCACAAACCTGTATCTTCTATTTCAGTCATCTGCATCACACTGTTGTGCAAAGCATAGCAGGAATAGTTTTACAGTATTTGGATTCATTAATGACAAACAGCATGTTGCCACCACCTAATACACCTCAGACATTTTGAATTGTAATACAATCATTTTGGAACAGTATTACACATATTCATGATATAAACAAAATACTACACATAATTGTATTCATAATCAGTTCTATTTTCTATTTGTTCAGACTTATTGCATCAGCCCTCATCATTATTGTCGAGTATATATTATGATACTTCCATTACATAAGCATTTAAAGAATAACCAAGTAAGTCGACATTAAAGAAATATATAGAAGCAATATCACGTCGTCTTACCATTGATCAAAGCGGAGTAGACGGCTTGCTTGTTTGACAGACGAACACTGGCTTTTCTTTCTGTTTGAAGACAACAGCAAAGCACACGTCACAAATTACCTATTAGACCTATTATTATAACATGACACTTCAGCCCCAAGTCCTAAAGGATAAGAAGCACAAACTGCTCAGAGGAAACAGCTGTAGTGGGATGAGCTGAGCACAGTGCACTTTACCTCTATGCTCATATGGCTGCTGAACAAACCTTCCGTCCTAATTTGAGTGCTAAGCATAGTGGTGACAAAATGTACACAAAAAAACACTGCATTAGTTATGCACCCACACTTTGTTACAGTGTTACATACATCAGCTGTTTTGTGTCACACACACACACACACTTTTTTGTAATAGCTGCCGTTTAACGATTATTTGAAAACTTTTCAAAACATCAAGTTATAAGAGCAAAGAGGTACAATTTGATCTTCCTCTACTGCTTGGTAGGACAAAATGGCAGGTCCATAATGTGTGCCAGACTGTGTGTAGTCCTCCAGCTGCTCGCGAGCGCACGGGCTCCTGTAGCACCAACTACCAATTGTACGGAATCGTTTCTTTAATTATTCGTGCATTTCTTTAATTGTTAGCTCGTTTTGCATCGTTTATTTTTTATTTATTCATCCTTTATAAATATTTAACTACTAGCAGTTATCAGTCGACTGTATAGACACGGGAGGAACTGTAAACAAAGACCTTAAAGTTCTTGGTAATGCATATTATCGTTCAGTTATTTTACACCATCATGTGGTCAGTTCCAGCTGCACGGGCCTACGTGCTGATTTATTTGAAGCCAGTTTCGTATCATCCACTTGTTTCCATCCGTCTGCGCTACTAGACGCCTACTTTACACTTTATATCTGCCGAACATGAAGCAGACGCATGACAAAAGAGCATGTATACATGTTGCACCGGACTGATGGTGCGTTCACATGCATCCGTCCCCCCCGGTGTGGTGACGCTGCCCGCCGCCTGCACCATTGCTGGCCGGTCGCACATCACGTCGTCACTTCGGTGTTTTCGCTAGAGAGGCTGCTAGCTCGTCGGCTGAAAGGTCAACTGGCTTTTCTAAAAGAGCCGCAGACTGCCGCGCTGACGCGAGAGAGCTGCTACACTTCCATTAAACCCCTCGATAACCGCCACGGTCTCGAGGTGAGGCTGAGCGTCAGTGAAATAAATCACCTGTTATCGCCATTAGGGCGCTGACGGTGTAATGCTAGCTGTAGCGCTAGCTCGCTATGCTACCTTGAGAGTAGACGGTTCCACCCGCACGTTACGTTAACACTGACCGTCGATGCACGCTTCACGGTACACGTTACCGGTTCTGTACATACTTGTTCCAATAAAGAGGAAAAGTGCCGTAGAACCGTTTGAGATATTCCTCTCCTGCAGGTTATGTACAGTTGAGTGTGTGTTTTTCTTCCTCAATGTACCAACAAGATAATGGCGTTTTGATTGGTCAGCGAATGTGGATGTCACATGGGGACCAATCAGCAACAGGTTTGTTAAGGCTCGAGAAAAAGCGAGAAAAATCCATAAGAGTATAAACAGCAGCTGTCACCTCGGACTGAAACGAAAACATCAGCGCGTATTGTCAGCCTTTATACCTGGTTTCATTTTAATGTGCATACCTAATGCCCTCGGCAATATATTACATGTATTTATATAGGACTATGCCAGATATGCACGCTGTCTCCAGCTAGTTAAAAAAAATCAAAAGAGTTTTCTAATGATCTAAAATTGTGATAAAAACAAACTCCAAAGTGTCACACTAAACTCGGTCGGACCTCTTTCCATAAGCGAGGTCCATATGTTGACATTTAGTTTGGAGTTTGTTATTTTGATAGTCTACAACTTCTTCAGATTATCAAAGATACTATTATAATTTTCAAAACATCTACATTCATTTTAACCATTTCTAAATGTATTTCTGGTCAAACTGTATCCTTGTAGTGCGTTAAAAAGGCCGGCAGAGGGCGCAACTTAATTAAATGTCAATCTAAAGAAGTTGGTGCTAACTTCAGTACACTTCTGTTGAATATTGTGTAACTTTAGTGACATACGGCAAAGGGGTATTTCTATATGAACAATTACACATTTCTATCGTAATTATTTTATGTTTTTTAATTGATAAAAATACAGTGGTTAGATTATTATTTGTTGAAAGTAAATTACTGTGAGCTTGTTTGCGAACAAATCTTCATCTTGCAAAATGATGTGATTGATAGTTGATTACCAATGTTAATGTATATGTTTAAGTTTAAGTTGTTTAATATAATTTGCATCAAAATTGTGATATAATCGGTGGTGTCATAGACTGAATGAATAAATACCGTATGGCGTATATACAGAGATGTAAACAGGCTGTATATAAGTAAGTACATTTTATTTATATTGCACTTATCACAAACAAAGTATCACAAAGTGCAGGACAGTAGTCAATTAAAACAATTTGGCAATAACAGGGGCCAACACATTGCAACAGTTAAAAGAGCAAAGTAAAATACACAGTCAAATACATTCATCAATATCTTGAAGCCATATTGTCTTTTCTGTTTCACAGCTGTTAAGAAAACAGAGGTCACACCAAGCTGGCACTAATGTGCAGTAAGTAGGTTTTGTTCTCTCCCCTTGACCAGCTCTCTGTTTTCTCGAACAATCGTCAATTGAATCAAAAGGCGGTGATTTATAAACAGCTCTTATATAAAACGCTGCCCTCTGGGTCCACATGGCATTCTTCTATACTCTCAGAACCAACATAAATGCCATTCTTTAGGAGGATCTGTGGGAGTTCTCCAGACCCCACGTGTTCATTTGTGACATTGTGCAGCACATGGGTGGTGTTCTCATGCCACATGCATGGCATGTCTCTTGTAGTAATGTTGTATGTGGGCTGAGTGATGTTCCACTTTCAAACTCCATGCCCGACTTCTGTGAGCCATAATGAAAGACCATAAACAACACGCCTCTCTCCACTCGGGCTTTTCGCCTCCTCTGTATTTTAGATGCAGCCTCGCAAACTTTCCTGTGAATTTGCTGACACAGTGTTCTGTGTTGAACCCACGTAAAACCTGCGGGAACAAACTATTAAACTGTATAACATTCTTGCACATAGTTAATTTAATTTAATGTCGACCATGATCATGTTTATTTATAACTTGTCATATCGCATCACTCAAGGCTCCAGCACGTCTCTCACAGTTGATGAACATTGCAGCTGCGGAGTTATGATGAGCAGTTTTACGATTGGGTCTACTGGTCAGACACACACGGCAAATCATCAGATAAGCAGGTGCTGACCGCCTGGAGGCCGTTTCACACGCATGCTAAGCAGTCAAAGTCTGTCATTTAGGAACGATGAATGTCAAAAGATCTGGAAGCAAGTCATTACATATGTGGATTCATAAGAGAACAGATTGTACTTTGTTGCATAGCTAAAAAATATTAGCAAAAGCTGTGGACCTCAGAGTCCCTCACATTAAACGGTAAACTGAGACGCAGTAAGAGTGGGGAAGGTATACACTGCTACCACTTATCAAATATAATGCTTCCTCTTCTCTGTAACTCAAATATGCCACTTGCTACATGACCAAAGGAAAGGTGAATATTAGAGGCCTCCCCTGGTTTGAATGGGTCATTAACCCTGGTACCGTGTTTGGATTAAACAATTTAAGATATTATGAGGACATTTATAAAGGTATAAAAGCTCAATGAGACACTAGGGGACATCATAAACCTGAAATATTGAGTATTGACGTGTGATGCTGTACCTTGATTCCACATTGGGTGTTTAGTTCACTTGTGTTTGCAGATTAAAGCACAGAAAAATGAATGAATGAATGAAGATGAACGAAATATATCTAAATCTGTAAAAAAAAAAAAAATCCCGTAATTTCACCACACCGTGATCTCGTTTCTTTTCTTTTCTTGAGAGCAACATTTAAAGCAAACAGGAAACTGAGTGATTGCGAGAGAAACTGAGACAAAGGTCTGCCCCAGATTACAGGCATGGTAGCATATCCTGTGGCAGTGGGCGCCGGTCGGTGCCGATGACTGTTCACAATGCAGCGTTCACCATCAAGATGAACATGCAGCACAAGAGAGGCGAAGAGAGAGGCGGAGAGGTGGTGCACGCCGTATCTGTGTGACAGGCGGATCAGTAAGCGTGAAAACAATAAGGGTCCCTTATCGGAGATATGTGCGACACAAGGCGGACAAAGCTTTGTCTGTAATCCTACAACATGTTATGTCACCCGGAGGAAATACGATTTAACTGCTTGATGTCATGGGACGCCAGATGGGCCGCGAGGGGAATGTAAATGTGAGAACGTCGGAACACAAATACAAATTGTACAGTGAAGAAACACGTGATGCTGTGCATGTGCACACAACTGTAGCCCACTGTACTGTATATGTATGCACTGAATGCACACACACACACACACACACACACACACGCAAATAATCCCCCAAAGTCCAATAAACTCACTGTCCCTTGTCACTTCTGCACCCCCCTCAACCCCTCCACACACACACACACACACACACACACACACACACACACACACACACACACACACACACACACACACACAATAATCGATGCACTCTGACCCCCGTGAAGTAACATGCCATATGTACACGGGTATTGTGCACGTTCCCTTGCATACCACACACGCCCCGTCCATCCATCTCCCCTTTCACTGTCTCCGACCCTCTGCTGCCACGCAGCCACACATGCAAGCTCAGCTATTCTCCGCCTCATCCGTACTGTATGTGACCACAAACACACGGTCCCTGCCACCTCGACTTTGTCCCCCTCACCCCTCCTCGGCCCCCGCCCTGCCCTCTCTCGTCCACCCAGCTGTCCGCGGCCCTCAGAGCCCACGGGGCCCCCGGCGGCTGACATTTATCTCATGACATCACAAACCCGCTGCACCCTCCACGCTTGACATGTGGCGCTCCCGGCACACACGCAGACCTTCACTCTGCTACTCCGACTCCATGTCATCTGCGGGAGATGAACAGTGCAGAGGGCCAACCAGTGACACACATGGAGGAAGCGGCTCCATGTTTACCCCGGTGCCTCGTCGGGTGTAAAATACTTTGTTTGTGTCTGGAACTTTCTGGAGATTTACACAAAAGCATCCACGTGAAACCACAGATACATTTCGCCCAACACTTTTTAAACATCTCACTATATAGATACTGGTTTATTATGACACTGAATGTAGTGCATTTGAAGTTCTCAAACTGTTTCTGCTGCATGACATGAGCGTAGCAACAAGGTGTTGGTCATGTTGTGTGTGTCCATGCTCCGGCATCGTCACACAGGTATTCTGGTATTAAATAACATTCAAGTGAGAGAATTGACATATTCATCAACCAAACACACTGAATACTGGAGCCAATATGCACATTTCCATAGCCAGTTAGGAGAATTAGCCTCCATGCCGGCAGTTACGAACACCTCATTCCTCTATTGTTATTCAATCTGTTCTTTCTTTAACCGTTCGGATTATAATTTGCTGAATAGGCACCAACAGCTTTCCTCCAAATAAAAAATGACGATTAGTTGTGACCGCAGGTTGCGTGTGGAGTACAGCACAAACTCAGTCAGCTATAAGTGACGTGGTATTTGTGGTTGCCAGTGTACAGAGAAAGATACAGTTTCATTTAGCGAGAAATACATCTCGTCATCCATCTGTCTGAGGGCTTCTTCCTTCCTCTCACTTTCACAGTCACCTCAGAAGAGTGGAGGGGAACTTTGAGTGGTGACTCAATTCTGATGAACTCATTACATTTCTATTTCTTATTTCACTTGTCCAAATATGAGCTCATGTATTGACGAGCACAGAATGCACAGCATGTTCAACCCAAAAACGTGACCATGCAGAGCTTACACACACTCGGCTCATATGTATGCCTGCACACCACATACGCAGGCGGTTTGGAGTCTGATAATTAAATATGAGACATAGACCTGTGTGTGTTTGTTATGAATCGGACCGTGACTCTCTCAGTGAATCACACACTTTTATGGTGTGTCCTAATAACTGCCTCTGCAGGGACATTTCTGTTGGAACATTATGATAGGTTTAGCATGTGTTCATAGGCACAGAGGGCACACAGTGAGTGACTTAGATCTCTATTAGAGTATTTAGAAGGTTTATGTGTGTGTTAATTCACATGATCAATGCTGGGCCCACCCAGGAAGTGACCCCACCCTGTGGCGATGTACAGAATTCCCCCCGTGCTGAAGGGGAGAGAGGGAGCGGTTGGCGAGCAGCTTCACAGAGCGGCCTGTAGCCTCTCCATCTGCCCCTCTCAAAAGACTCCATTGTTCCAGGCAGTCTGAGGCGAGAAAGTGAGCTGAAGAGAGTTATGAGACTGGCCAGTGGGGCAGAGGCTGGGGCGGTGGGCGTTGGGCCGCTGCCTAAAACCACACGGAGGAGAGGCAGCCAGACACAGAGCATCTCTGTGCGACTCGCAGCCCTCTGTTGGAGCCTTGCCTCAGCTTAACAGCACTGTATGAAAAGGTCCACTACATCACATAAAAAAACACACCTCACTGTCAGGGCGGCTCAACCGAATCAACGGTCCCAGGACATATGTTCTTCCATATTTGGTGCTGTTTGTTACGGAAGGGGAGCTGGTTTTAAAAATCTGAAGCATTACTTGAATGAGCCAATCGGAGTGGACCGCTGCCCCGTGTAAGCTTTTAATGATGTGTGTGAATTGCGGTTTTTTGGCCCAACTGAAGACCAAATACAGTGCTGCTCAAAGATGTATTGACTTGTAGGCGCTGCGACTGTAACTATGTGATCTCATTGAGAGAAAAAGGCGAGGACAAGTACCGGATTTTTGAAGTGATTGAGAGACATCAGGTACGAAAGACAAAAGAGAGCTTTTAGAGTGTTTTCCGTTTTTTATTGAAACAGTATGAACAAAAACACTGCAATTAAATAAAAGGCTTCAAACAAATCAGAAGGCACACATTGAAAGGCCTAGAACTGATGATACGTGGCAAAGCAGAGGAGAGGAAACAAAGACATGTCGTTGCAAACATTTGCAGTGTCTAAAGCCTATTCATTAAACATGACATCACTCATTCAGTGCACATATTAAACGAGTTTGTAAAGCAAGCGGAGCTAAGCTGAGACTTCATTATTTGTACACCCATTTAGCACACTTACGAATGCAAATATAACAAAATAGGGCATTACTGCCTAATACTGTGCACTAAAACTAAGTGCAACTATAAAATGTCCTCCTGTGCACGCAATCAGGGATTAGCTCAATTTAAAGACTGTATGGCTGTTCTGGTAGTCTAACTATTAACAGAAGTACTATGAAGACATCGTCAAGACGATGCTATCACCATGTCTAATCACCGAGGGCTGTGTGTAAGCCATAAGGAACAAGACATACCAGCTGATATGTTTGGAATGGGTGGCAGTTAAAAGGTACAGTCAATTCACATTAATAATGAACTTCAAAAGTTAAAGTCCTCCTAACTACCTCGAGAATACCAGAGACAGTGGCACAAACCCTTCTGCTAAATTTCACAGATATGTATTAGGTTTTTATATGTCAGTGTTAAAGTGGGCAGAATGTCGCGTTACTCTTGCAAACGAGGGTGCCTTTTCTTTTCTGTTCGCTCCGTGCTCGCCCTCAGAGCTCCTGAGTGTGTTATGTCAAAACAACTTCTGCACACGGTGCTTCATACAGTCGGCCAACATAGCAGGGGTTCTGGCTGCACGAGAAGAAACGCTTTAACTGGTGCTCAGGGGTGCTTCAAAAGGTCTGTTAGCCACAACAATAGCCTGCCTGTATGTACTGTGTATTCCATAATATCAAATGCTAGCCTATGCAACTGCAACATATGAGAAAGTCATTAGCTGTATATTATGTATTCCCCTCGCATTGTATATACATCCTGTGGAATTTCTAGCAGTCTCCACTGCTCACACCTTCCATTTGTATTTCATTTCCTTTTTTCTTTTTCTTCGTCACCAATATCCATACATCTCAAACTTTCATGCAAATCTAAATCAGTCACTCTTTAAAGGAGGGATGTGTTGTGCCTGGATGTCAGATAATCCCTTACCTTTCTTTCTCCCTTTTTTCTTCACAAAATGCTTTTTGAAAAGGCCTCAAATTCCTATCTACGTCCTGCCATCGTCACCTTGCTTTGTTCGCTCCAAGGGAGTGAGGAGGTGGGTGGGGTGGGGGTGGGGTGGACGGGGCAGCGGGGGGAGGGGGCGGAGCCTTTCTTATCAGCGGCTCCCGAAGGGAAGGTGACGATGTTTGCTCATGTACACTCTCTCGTCTCACATACATACAGTTCATACATTAACACACAACCTCCCCCATCCCCAACTTTTTTTTTGTGGCAACAGTCCAGAGTCCTGGGTGGATTAGTTTAGTTCTGGTATCGTGCTGGTTTTAATATGACGTCACAGTTCAGTAGTTCAGATTCACCAGAACTTTGGGCGCTCCTGCTGCTTGACCGACTTTTTCTTCAAGGGCTATGGGATGAGAGAGAGAGCGTCAGACAGAGGAGGGAAACGGGAGCTCGTGAATCCGCAGGAGTTACAGTCGCTACGGAAGCACTAAACGGACCTGATCTCAATCTCTCGTTGATTATCGCTCGATCACGGAAAAAAACATGCTTCGTTATCTCGAGATAACAAGATAATTCATTTGTTATCGCGGGAAAAAGAGAAGGTTGTTTTCTCTTATTATGTCTGCGTCAAATCAGCCGACTGTAAATGCTTTCAGACGGCCGGATGGAGCTGGCAGGGAAACACTGACATGACTGTAACTATGTCACAGTAGACATGTTGGACTTCTACTTTGGGAAGTCTCTTAACTGATACAGTTACCAGATGCTTAATGTCAGAAATGTCTCTATTGTGTACTCATAAATGTACCTTTATATTTTAGTTCATAAGAAAAACAGGCACCAAGTTTCATACTTCTTCTGAACAGAATCCAGGTATCCTTCCTTCCATATATGTATTTATTGTCTTGTTAACGCCTCATTTTTAGAAACCTGACGTTGTCACAGCCACAAGTCTGTCATCGTCCTTTCCATCTGATTTGACCCGGACATTTTTAAAACAGCCTGTTGTTTTCACGTGATCATGAGTTAATTTTTCTTTTTTTTTTGAGATAACAAAGTAAGTTATTTTGTTATCACAAAATAATGTAATTAAGATCTAGAGATAACAATATGAAAACGGTTTGAATCATGTCACTTTAGGGCTTCCGTATCTGCATTATCTGAGGCTCAACATATATTCAACTTTATTAATCTGTCCACCTGTTGAGTTTAGTGTCATTTCATGGTGTACATGTTAATTTGACATTGAAAACAATATGGATGGTAAAAACAGTTTTTTTGATTTAATTAAAAGATTAAAGACGTAGGTCGATTTACGAAAAAGAAACAACATAAGGTTTACGTGAGAGATATGTCTATAAAAACCTTTAAAAGGGAGGAAAGTTGTTTTAAAGTCAGGTTGAACAGGAGTTGACAAGATTAGTCTTTAGACTTAGGGTAGTAGCTTAAGTCAGATCACAGTCGACATACTGTGAAATAAACCTTTATTTTAAAATAAGCCGACAATCACAAAAATACTGATTATTAGTTCCTTAGACCAAAACAAAATAGTTGCTGCCCCACTTCTGACAAACACGAATCCGGTTTCTAGGGATGAAATCAAGAAGTTGATATGAAAACATCTTGCTTGATGACTGCTGGCCACATAGACAGTCAATAAACAAGCTTGTTTCAAGGCCCAATAGAGCCACGTGTCACCATGAAGGCCCAATGTTCCTCATAAAGGCCTGGGACTGTGTGTCAGCAGAAGTAGTAACAAGCATCACACTTTGTCTGTGTTCTTTCGGGGGGGAAATACATCTGTTACACATCTGTGAATTAGGACTTGGGCTTGAAGGGGTTAAAGTGATTAGCTGAAGGAATCAAATAGAGCCATTTACAGAAACCACAGCGCTGGCTTTTTTCGCAGGTTTTTTGTTCGTGGCCGACCTGTGACACAAGAAATATTCATCATTAGCAAGACAGGGCAGCATTTTCATGGGGGGGGGGTCACCGTTTGATGGGTCATCTGTTACTCTCTCGCTGAAAGATCCACGTTCAAATATGTAACTGCAGACCAACTATGGTGGAGCCGCTACACAGTTAACGGTGAGCCTGACAGGACCCGGTACCTCACAGAACGACCCTGAAATCACGCCCCGTGTTGTTTCATCACGGGACGTGTCGGCGACGACTAAACGCTGTTCCTTTCGCTCCAAATTTAGAGGCGGCCTGAAGCGGTGACTCACTACCCAGCATCCGTATAACTGCCTGCATTCACATGTTCTCCAGCTCTGTGTGCAACCACCAATAGAGATGAGGTACTTACGAGTATTTTCCCATTCTCCTCACCGCGGCGATCACCACGGCGATGACGATGACAACGGCCAGCAGAGCGCCAATCACGATGCCGACGACCTGGCCTGAATTCAGGCCCTCTGCGGGACGGAAAGACAAGAGTTAGCACATTTTTCAGACTTCAGTTGGATTTTCAGATGACTAGTTTTATGTTATATGTTGACTTGTGAGATATTCTCCCAATCAAACGCCATCATCTCAGAGGAGATTATTAACCTCTGATTAACACAGAATGACATGAAAGGGAAAGATGGAGGAGAGACATGTTTGGAGACTCTTAAGGCCTGCATGTGGCTTGTAAACCCTTTGGCACTGCAGACACACTCTTCGCCACACGAGGAGGTCTGTTGTATGATTTCTGTCAATAACAACACCTGACTTCAAACTGACCACCGTCACACTACTTCAGCTGGCATCCCGCACATTCCTCACCCTCTGGGTCGTCTTCAATGACCACGTCGGCCTTGGAAGCTCCCGTGGGTTGGACCTCGACCTGAGCCGTCTCAGTCGGGGCGGCGGTCTCCACTACAGGGAGGTCGGTGATGATGGGTTCTGGTGCCGCGGTAGCAGCGGCCTCTGTTTCAAGGACGACCTCTTCAGTATTGACTGTGGTGGCAGGAGGCGCCGCCTCGGTGACTACTTCTGCTTCGATGACTTCTTCTGTTGGGACTTCTTCTGCAGGGACTACTTCTGTTGGGACTTCTTCTGCAGGGATTACTTCTGTTGGGACTACTTCTGCAGGGACTTCTTCTGCAGGGACTTCTTCTGTAGGGACTTCTTCTGCGGCCACCGCTGGATCGATCACAGGAGGACCGGTGATTATAGTAAAGTCCACTTTAGTAGCCTCTGTGACCTCCGGTACGGTTTCTGCTACAATCCCAACGTCGAGGTCTTCGGGGATCTCTGTGGGCACTGGGGGAGAGAGGTCACAGATGGGTTACATTTCTTTTCCAATTCAATTCAGTTTATTTGTATAGCCCAATTTCACAAATTACAAATTTGTCTCGGAGTGCTTTACAATCTGTACACATAGACATCCCTGCCCCAAAACCTCACATTGGACCAGGAAAAACTCCCAAATAACCCTTCAGGGGGAAAAATACACAAGAGTAAAATCATTGCTACATATTTGACATGTTTTCCTGAATAGTGTGATTATATAAAGGGAAAATACATTAGAATATCGGATGCCCCTTGTCAGGGGGAGCCAGTGCAGCATGCTGATGCGTCGGTCTCTCAAGGTGGATGCAAAAAATGTCAAAGAGGACAAGACGGTTTAGACATAATGATGTTATGACCTTTACTCTTTCCCACACTCTTTCGTAATAATCCTCCCATCAGCAGCACCGTGGCAGCTTGACCCCCACACCCTGTGACTTCATCAAATCCACATCCACCCCCGCTCCATCCTGTCTTTACGGTTCTGTGTTTGCATGCTGGCATGCCACATCCTCTGCCTCATTTCCTGGGGAGTGAGCTGCCTGTGAGGAGAGCTTGTTAACCCTCAGCCTCTTAACATGTGACGGTTGGGGTTGCTGGTACAACGCCTGATCGTGAGAGAGACATCACAAAGTTGTAGATTTGCAGCTTCAGGAAGACTGAGGCAGGTTTGACGGGAACACCTTGAGGAAATGTCAGGCATATATTTTAAAAACATTTACAGATGTTGTTTTTGTCTCTGTATTAGATAAAAATATCTGGAATTATAGTATTATATCAATCTTGAGAACAATTTTGAATAATAATAACTACTTAAAATCAATTCTTTGTCTGAGCTCAAAAGACTTAGAGCACTTGCAGTAAAATGGAGGCTCCCATTTTGTATTTACCATCTGCCAAAAGACATGCATTTATTCTTGTGTCTTTCATCAAGGTCTGGACGATGAAGCAGCCAGGGCTCAACCTAATCATTTACCTCCAACAACCCCACGTTCAACATCCTCGCAGCCACAACTGAAGGCTTTGCCTGGACAGCGCTGCTTCAAAATTAAGGAGGTAGATTTTCAGTGTGGCACCGAAATTACGGTCTACAGTTAACTTTCCACTGGCTGAAAATCGCTTCTTCTTTCCCTTGAAGAACTACTTCACCCTGAAAACACTCTCACCGTAGAGACCCGCCAGTCTTCTAATATTAGCGTCTGACATCACGCTCTCTCCGTCTCGGCGTTGTCCAATTGTTCTAAATACTTGATATGATAGAGAATTCCTTACAGGGGTAAAAATAACCCTGAATGGTCCAACAACCGGTGCAGTTATTCCTAGTTCTGCGTCGGCTAGCATGTTCATGAGCAACAGGCGGGATAAATATAACAAGATATGTGTGCCCACTGTGAGTCCTAAAGGTTTTTGTTTTTTCAAAGAAAACTCAGACTGTTTATTTGGAAAGCCTGTAAGTGATGATAAAGGGTCTGCGCTTCACAGAGTATGGCAGTACACTGCATAATCGCCTCCTCAACAACAATTGCTTCATTATGTGTCCAGTTCCCACAATTATCTCTGAGTAGTATTTCCTCCCACTGTGCTCACTACTCTGCCTTAATACAGCTGCTTAGTGAGCAACAGTCCTCTCTCCTCTCTTTGCTTTTAACTTCCCTGGCCCGGCCGCTCCCTAAGGATAGGTTTGTTGCAGCTGAATCCTTCCAGAAGCCTGAATCTCTGGAGTGGAAGAAAGGGAGGGTAGAAGGGAAGGCAACAGGGTGGAGGGGAGCTCCTCAGGGAACAGCCCCGAGACCCTTCTGACGCCGGATCTCCTCGTGAACATGGCCCGTCTCTGTGCAGCGGTTAGCGTGTAATTGAGTCAGGGTCAATATCTGGAGACGCGTGGGCACCAAGTAAACTGTTTATAGGCTCAGAGCTCATGGCACATTGTGAGGAGATCCAAAAGCTGACTACGGTTCTTTTGCTTTCTTTCAATCCTAGACTGAGAACATTTACGTAACTTTGGTGTTGTCTTTATTATTCCAAGTGTTTGCTGGTGCACTCGGGGGATTTTACCCTCGATTACATCATTCTGGCCACATACTCCATTTCCATGTAAAGCATGAGAGAGCTCCAAATCATCAACACTTAACGAGTGTAAAAGTACCAGTGAGTTCCAACTGAATGTGTCTGTTTGTTTGTGTGTGTATGTGTGTGTGTGTGTGCGTGTGTGTGTGTGTGTAAACCTATGGCTGTCTCAGCCACTGACTGTGCCTTAAAGGGTTGATTCATCGGAATTACGAAAACACACTTTCTCCCGTTACATTTCTCACTTATTGTGAACAAGTTAAGACGAGGCACCTACAAACAAACTTTCTGTAAAAATATAGGTAATTCAAATAACAAAGGAGTCATTGTGACTGCAGGATTTAAAATGTCACTGCACTAAGGTTTCTGGATGGGATGTGGTTGTATAGGGAGGGACGGAGAGATGGAGTGTAAAAGGTGGCTCTGGCAAAAAGAGTTAAGAGTAAGAGAAGGTGTACAGCGAGAAGCTGTGGAGGCCCCCGTGTGGGGCTTCACTCCCGCCAGGCACTCATAAAACCTGCAGAGATTGAAAAGAGTGAGGGAGGGACACGCCGATATACGAGGGAGTAGCAGCTTCCATCCATTACGATCACAATCAGCTGTCACTGAGGCCCCCACCCTCCCCCGTATATGTGTGTGTGTGTGTGTGTGTGTGTGTGTGTGTGTGAGAACTACTAATTCACAGTGCTGTGTGGGAGGGGAAGGGTCCGTGCAGCCGGTGTGAGGGAGTGTGTCCACCTTCGGAGCTCAAGAATGTTTTCGCTGCGTTGGAGGAGGAAAATGTGAGAGAGATAGGCGCCCCGCCCCTTTGAGCACATTGTGAGGAGATGCCGCGCAGCGTAACCTCCACTGCTCAACCAGGAGGAGGCCGCTGTGGAGATACTGGGGTGTGCCATGCACTACACACTGGGGATTTATAAGTAGGAGACAAGCTGGAGTGGAATATTCTCAGCCTTCTTATCACAGACGCAACACAACGAGCTCCACACTCGTACAGGAAGGGATTTGGTTTTGTTCCCCCTCCTGGTCTGACTCAGATAGGACAACAGGCAGCAGGTCCCATCTGGACTCTATCGCCAGGGGCAGAGACCGGTCCAGAGCTAGATCAAGTGGGCCTTTAATCTTAGGCCCCAACAGGTCTGATTAAATACCTCAAATGTAATGAATCTGGGCAGGGATGACATTAAATGCAACCACTAAGAAATAACTAAATGAAAAGATCATGTTGTGGCATCACACAGCCTGCCAGCTCGCCTCTCTACTTTGAAACTAAACTAAAATGCTGCCGACCTGCAATTCAATTAAGAAGCTACTTTTTTTATTAAGATGATGTTTTGGGCCTTTCTGCTTTATTCTATATAGATATAGAGATAGACAGGAAAGGCGGAGTGGGGGGATGGCGTGCAGCACAGAGCCTGGGACGGACTCAAACTCAGGCCCCTGCGGCCAGGACTCGGCCTTAAAGGCAGCAGCTCTACCAAGGGGTCCAAAATCAAATTGTGTTAGCCTTAAAGTGCAACTCCCACATCATAAACACCCACCCAGTTGTGTAAGTGTTCCTTAGTCAGCAGCTTGATTTCTTTTCCTACCTTCCCTTGCACCATGTCTCACCCTGACGCACGTAGGTGCCAGAGGTATGAGACATTAGTGTCAGTTCTCCCAGAGGAGACGGACACATCTCCACTGGGACATGTGGGTTCTGCTCTGCAGCTCTGCTACACTCACCAGGGCTTGGGCTTGGTCCCGGCTAAAACCGTCTCAGACGCCTTTCCATAAACAGATGTTTCTTTATCCTTGTGGAAAGTTTTGGAAGTATGACAGCGCATTTTTTTTCTTTTCTTGAAATGAGAAGTTCTCTTTCCCTCCTGCTCCCTCTTTACCAGCATTTGTCTCGTATTTGGAGTATGAGCGCAACATTTTAGTTATTTGTAGAAGTGGGCTCGGACAGAGGGCATTGACCTCTCTCTTCAGCAGCCAGATGTGACAGGGACGTTATGGGCCCAGAGAGGCAGACAAAACTCATTAAGGAGACCAGAGTAGGGGGGGGGGGCAATGTGAGGGAGGAGGTGGAGGATTTTACAGGATGTCTGGGGTTTGCTAGTTAAGTGAGCTGGCGTGAGGAAGTTAAAAGCCCCCCATTTGTGAAGCATAGTAGTGGAATTAGCTATTTTTCTTTGTCTCTCTTTTCTACGGAAGAGTTTCTGACTTGTTTTTCCCCAGAGTAAACCTCCGTTGAATCGGGGCAGACCCGTCGTCTCCTACCGGGAAAGGTTGTTGTTTAAAAATAGAGCCAGCCCCTCTCTGCTCCCCTCGCGCCGACACGTTTCCCCCGAGGTACATGCTCATCACGCTCAACAGGGGCAGGGGGCAGAGGGTGGGAGGGAGGCGGAGGACTGTTAAGAGACGGGGGAGAAGAAAGAGAGACGGGGGCGGGGGTTAAGTGGTAAAGCCTGATACCCCACCAAAGATGGGTAAATGCCAAGGGGCAGCGTGCCGCATGGTCTAACAACACGCGGGTAGAAGAGGGTGGGGCGCCTCTTAAAGCTCATCGCGTGTTCCCTCTTCTCGTCTCCCATCCATACGACCCGCTTAAATATAGAGCCTCTCTATTAATATACTCCACAGCCTTGCCCTGCAGCGCCCCGAGGCCTCGGCCACACCCCCGTGCCGGCTGCGTCCCCTGGGCAAACACTGCTGGTCAAGGCGGAGGCAGTAAGCCGAAAGAGAGAATGAAAGAAAGAAAGAAAGAAAGAAAGAAAGAAAGGGAAAACGGAGGGGGGGAACTACATGTAAGAGAAGCTTTCAGATAAATGTGTACGGTGTACGTTACACATTACAGCCCCCATCCCTCCCTCGCTGGGTCTGAGCACTGTTTTGGGAACCATCCAAAGGATAGTCCTTTCTTCTCTTTGCCGCTGCCAAGTATTTAACGACACGAGGCAGCGGAGCTCCCGCTATTACATCACATTTCCTTTTGCTGTCTGCAAATCAAACTTGTACTCCAGAGCTCAAGAATACTGGGAGAGAGAAAGTGAGACAGAGGGAGTTTGAATGTTAAAAGACACACAGACTTTCCCCCTCGCCTCGCTCCCTTTGTTAAACTAGCACCCTTTTGCTTTTCCATCAGGGGTCTCATCGGAGAGAGTGGAGCATAAGAAAAGGCGACAGCCGGCAGTTGTCAGAAGCGTCTTCAACGAGGATCTAACGGTAAAAACATGCACACAAATGTTGAAAGTATTGAAAATCAGTTGCACTTCAAAACTTCATTAATCAGTGAATGAATACACAAATCAAAATGCAGTTTATTTCCCCTCCTGAACCCGGCTCCCAGAGTGTTATTGTTCCGTCCGACAGGGATTCAAACAGACAAAGAGTGGTGTGGGGTGGGCACATGGAGGCAGAGGGAGTGAGGGGACACCGTGTGCTAACAGCAGGACAGTGAGAGCAAAGACTTCACTTACTTGCATGTGTGAAGGCGCAGAAGGGGCCGGCCAGGGCCAACACGAGCAGCAGCTGAACATTCATTGTGCTGGAAACTTTTCTCCTCCAGCCACAAGCTTTAGGGAGTCCCTCGGGGCAAAGAGCACACGCCAGACACACACCGACCGGCCTCTCCGGAGGGGAAGGTGAAGGAGCGCAGGAAGAACAAAAAAGAGGTACAAATAAAGTCTTTTAGAGGGAGTTTGAGAGACGAGCAGCCTGAGATCCGTTGGACTTGTCGAGGTGAATGAGCAGAGCCGGGAAGAAAGGGAGAGCTGGAGGGATGCAGAGAGGACAAGAGAAAAGAGAGGAGCTGTGGCCACTTTGAGGAAGTGAAAGGGGAGAGAGGGACTGGCACACAGCAGGAGAGAGCAAAGAGTGTGAGTGACTGAGCTGGGAGTGGAGGAGGGGTGCTGGTACTGGTGGTGGGCTGGGTGGGTTGGGTTGGGAGGAGGGAGTCCGGATTGGGGCAGTAAGGTGGTTTCAGCCCTTGTGGTCCAGCCCCGTGCCGGACGTGCTCTCCTCTTGGTGCACAGCCAACCCTTCTGTTTGCAAACCCTGCAAAGTCACGCACACACACGCAAACACATGCACACACACACAACACACACTTGGAAATACCAAGACATACACCGTTGACTTATTTCTCAAGACAGCACCACCACTTCAAGCTATCATTGGCTGGCTCGTA
This sequence comes from Liparis tanakae, assembly GCA_036178185.1. Taxonomy (NCBI): domain Eukaryota; kingdom Metazoa; phylum Chordata; class Actinopteri; order Perciformes; family Liparidae; genus Liparis; species Liparis tanakae. Next base: position 15,922,359 of record CM070097.1, on the reverse strand, counting down.
CGATTAGAGAGGCAGATGAAAAAAATGCTTTCTGAATGAATGGAGCAACATGTAAACACAGTTGAGAGCCGAGAGAGAGAGAGAGAGAGAGAGAGAGAGAGAGAGAGAGAGAGAGAGCACAGCTTCAATAAGTGTCACCCTTCAGCATCTTTAAGTGAATCTAACTGTTAAAAAGAGACCGGTGATAGAAGCAAGCACCTGTGTTGCATCTGTATCGCTAAAGCAGCCACCTTGTTCCCACAAACAAAAGTTGCGAGCGTACGTCTGCGGCTGGCAGAAGGAAGCAAGAGAGAGAGAGAGAGCGCTGCTCTTTCTGGTGAAAATGAGCCGTAAATACAGTTAGGACATCGTGTGACTTTCATGGGTGGTCCGCCGGCTTTACATGTGATGGAGCGCAAACAAGCTGCTGCTTGGCACTAGGCTGACACCTGTTGGACAACGAGCTGCGAGGGTCAGCGCAGCTCAGGGCGCCGGCTCGCTCTGTTCCTTCGCTTGTGTTTGACCTGCATATCTGACTGTCGTTGTTACAAAAGCAACGTGTTGGATTTGGAGACAAGTCTGTCCCGAGAGCAACGCGTCCATCACAAATAACGAGAGCAGATGTCAGGTTTGCGCAGTAAAAATGGTTGATGACATTTTAATAAACACTGAAACAGAGTTTAGCTGTTAAACACAGATTATTTATAACACACAAAACGCCAATGCCATTTTTTATAACTTATTTACAATATACTGAAGATATGTACATACTGTGTCTCCTGAAGGACAGATAACAAAATACTCTCCATTTGCTGTTTGTTTTTTCAGTCTGTGTTTTTCAAGGGCAAACATAGGAGTAACACACTGTTATTTACATGGACAACAACACACACACACACATACGATATATATATATGCTGGTCACTGTAATACAGCATTAAATGGCAATAATAAAGAGTATTGTTTTTTCTTTTTTTACTATGAGACCTTGTTTAGACCATTCGAACAATCACTGAGATCTTCCAAAAGAAAGAGCACTTTAAGGTCCCAAATGTCACTTTGTACGTAATACAAACAAATTACTTTTTTATTTCTTATGTATATTTTTTGAGCTGTATGCTAAATTAAATCTGAGAAGACTATACACACTTGTACACACAGACAAAATTAAACATCACAGTAAGAAAACATTTTTAAACTTTTGTTTTGTTTTTGCTCCTTTGTTGATCTATTTTTTAAAGTATTTTTTTAATGTCTTTTGAAACAAAGAAATAAAATGTTCACGGTTTTCTTTTATTTCTGTTCACAAGATGCTATCAAGTTTGGTGTTGTGCAAAATCTGCTCGTCTCCTCAATGAGGCGTCTGGAAATCATGGCCGACCTTCTCTGCCCGGTCATAATTGATATGCACTTTCCCAAAATTATAAACCCTTGAAACACTGAATTACATGGTATCGTTATTAACAAAGTCCAAGTCCAGCCAGCATCTCCTTTTTATTTGAATTACAGTTTGTTGTTTGAGCAACTGAAGAGCCTATTCCACAGTATTAGCTAGCTTATAAGCTGGCGAATGAAGATTTGAATCTTTTTGACCGCGGTCCCCAGGAGGCTCGCCGTGTGCCACCTGGCAGTCATCACTGAGGGCAGCGAACAACACAGGGAGCTCACGGACTGAGATGGGGATGGCTTCGTGTTGGCCCGACGTGGTTTATGAATGTAAACACCCTGAGAACATGGCACCATGGACTGTTCCACAGACACACACACACACACACTCACAGACACACAATGACGACACTTAAAACAAAATGTTAGACGTTCCAACGTGACAGAACAAACATGAAGAAAGAGCAGATAGTGGCTCGTAGAACTCTTTTTGGCAAAGGAAGCTAAAGCGGGGCCGGTTTCAACCAGCAGGTGGTGCTTCACTCAACCGCCACTGATTCAAGTTGAACAGCTGCACAATCATTTCTTTCTTCTTCATAAATCATCCTTCCAACTGTAGCTGTAAAGAGCCACACAGATGCCCAGTATTAGAGGGAACAAAGAGGCGTTAAGGGAGGAGAGGATGAAATAGTTTCTTGAATGTTCGCGAGAGATGATTTTCTGCAGGGAGTTTGGAAAAAGACAACGTTTCTATTCATTTCAGACACGTGCGCTGAGACTTTGCAGACATGGCATAAGAGTCTTAGCATGAAAAAAAATTTGGAAACAAAAATAATTCACAGATGATTTGACAACACTTTGGCGACTTGTAACCTGGTTGGCACTGGGGGGCCCAACACGAGACTCAGAGACCTTCAGACCTCATTTTGGCTTTGGACGATGTGTGGTGTGTGCAGCTCGGCTTGGTCCAATTCTGTGTCTCATTGTTTTGAACGATTGTCTTTAGACTCAACATCCACTTTTAAGCGGGGGGGGGGGGGGGGGTGGCGGGGCGGCGGCGGCGGCAAAAAAGGCCAGCAAGATCAGAAAAATGACTTTGATTTGTTTCACGTTGGATTGTCTTCTGTTTTCTTTTCTCCACACAGGTGAAAGGTTCATTACCTCATCTGTCATCTCTTTCTCTCTCTCATCTCCAGTCTCTCAGTCTTCCCCTACAGCTAGGTTTAGACGATGGAGTCCCAGTCAAAGTCGTCCTGGATGTCATCTGCAGCGAGCATGCGTCTCACCTGGAAGTGGCCCAGAGGCAGCCGGTGCTGCTGCTGCTGCTGCTGGCTCAGCAGGCTGAGATGACCTGGACATGGACGGAAAGCAGAAGGCTAAACACGAGCAGATACTTTACTGTTGCACACCCAGGGACATTTCAATGACAATTCTGCATCACATATCAGAGTGATATATTTGGGAGTGGACCGAAGAGAAGAAAACAGAGGTTTTGAGTAGAACAGAAATGCTCAACAGCATCAAACAATCCGCCACGCCTTAAATCCTCATCCACCTACAAACAAATGGCTATTCTATCATGGAGATGCATGTAATTAAGCATAACATCTTACTGAATTTAATGACACACTGTTGTAATTACAATTTCAAAATAAATATAGAGGATGGAGAAAATGCCATGGACAACTTGTAATTTAATCCGATGCAATAAAAGACGAGGCTTGAAATATTCATTTTTTCAGAAAGATGTTGATTCTACTATGTGTGACGTAGTTATATGTGTTGCATTATGCATGCTGAACATATGTGTATCTTCAGAAGCATTTTCTGAGCTAAAAATTGGTGCTTTAAATAAAATTAAAAATTAATTCTTTAAACTGGCACATAACAACTTGACATTTAATGAATTACTATTTATTTTACTTTATAGTTTTTTGACCAAACTAATACAAATAAATATAGATCTCTGATCAATCCACAGATTGTATACCTGAAGATCATGGTCATATAATGTCTTCTGTGAATCTGGAGCTTTGTTATGTCTGAAACAATAACTCCTTTGCGTCTTGTAAAATGTAGGATCCAGTTTGTTTTACAGATTGAATCATACTGGGAATAACATTCAATGCAACGCCAAATTACTGGAATAACCCTTTAAGTGAACCTGATACTTAGTTCTCTGAGCCACTCTGTGACACCCTTGTATATTTATAGTGGGTGCACAGATTAAAATATATTAATAAATATGTTGAAATATATCAAACTTGATTTTTTTTTTAACTATGAATTATAGGTTCTTTCTGCTTTTTCTGAACGCTGATGTGTAATACTGCATCTTGGTTTTTACTCAATGGTGTCATATTATTACTATCGAATACTGACGTTATACCGTTGACATTCTGATATTGATGAACAGACATTGCATGGACGTAAACCTGCATATACACACTCACACACAAAGACACGCACACACACACACACAATCCTCCTGACCTGCTAAGAGAGCGATGGAGGAGTCACCTGTCATGGTGGGAGCTGTGTTGCTCATGGGAGGCATGTGGGGGTATCCTGGTGGGCCCATCAGAGAGGAAATGCTCTGTCTCGAGTCGATGTACATGTTCCCTGTGGAAGAACAGACAAAAGGGCAATGACTAACTGTCAGATTAGTATCCCGGCTTTCACACAAGCCGATGTGTCTCCGCTGCGATCGCTTCCACACACAGTTTTACTGCCATATTCTGCTAAGCTTGAGAAATCCTACAGAATGTGCTGGAATTCCCACTGGCGAAATGTCTCCTCGTCTCCCTATCTTTACTCCAGCTGCCATCCTCCACCATTCTCTTGTAAATCTATACTGATGAAAACAACGGCACAGTGAGGGGAGCGACTGTAACTCAGCTCCCGTCGCAGCAGGACGTCTGAATGCCGACAGTCACAGGTGGGCGGGAACTGGGACCGTTTTTAAAATACCATTCCAAAGTAGAGGGAACTATTGTATTTATTTTCTCCGTTACATTCATCTGACAGCTGGAGTAACACGTGAGATGAACTCATAAATCACAGCTTGTATGTTTCACTGTATTTTGCACTGACCCGTGCTGATGTGCGGGTGGTGGTGGTTGTGTTGGCCGTGCTGATTGTGCTGGCTGGCCTTCGGGTGCATCGCCCCGTGCGGCTGAGCCGGGTGCTGCGGTGCTCCAGCTGGCGTCGGGTGTGGGACCTGAGGTTGAGGGTGGGTGGCGCCCTGCGGGGGGATGACCCCCGTGGCCGCGAAAAACTGGTTAATGGAGGAACACAGGTCGGCCATCTGGGCGGCGTCCAGCGTCCAGTTGTTGAGCTCAGCCTGCCGCATGCTCTCCTTCAGACCTGTCAGACACCCGGAGGAGAAGAAGATCGCCCTGAATGGTCCACGCATCTCACAGCTATAAGATTACATTATTTCATTATCTAAATGTATAACATTAATTTAGACTACAAAACAGCTTCACCTAAAATGTCTTTTACAATCGTTCACTACATCACACTCATGAAATGTAAAGCAAGTTGGCATTTCTACGGCTGCCCAGTTGCACCAAATATAAAATGATAGGAGTCTTTTACACAATTCTTTCACATGACAATTGTGTTTTACTATACGATAAAATAATGTTATTTGAGTTTAAACGGTGCATATTCTGGATTTCCAAGGTTATTACAGTAATATATAATAATATCATTGTGGTTTACATGAGACTAACAATGCTTCAGTCAGAAAAGACTTATTACAGACAAACTCCAAACAGCTTAGAGAAAAACTTCATATCAAAATAACAAAATGATATGTAATAAAAATCCAACTAAAGTAAAATAAGTTATGTAAAAAAATCTAAAATCAAAGATGAAAATCCCCACCATGAATTCGATGCCACTATTGTTCCACCTGAATCACAAGCACAGACCATCACTTTGAACACATGCCTGTTCACATTTGGAGACAAAGAACGAGGAGAGACTGAACCGACAACACCTTCTTTTCTCCAAACAAAGACACACCAAAGCCTCCATTCACAACCCGCCGTGATATTTCTCAAAATCAAATTCCCATCGCGCATCAACAAAGACGAGCGGCTCGGACCCTGCTCTGTGGAGACGAGCCAGAGGCGGTGAAGGATGGCATAACGAGGGTGTGAGGAAGGTCAAGCGATGCAGGGAGGAAGAGGGAGGGAGAGAGAGATAGAAAGAGAGGGAGAAGGGGGGGGAGAAGGAGAGGGAGATAAAGAGAGAGAAAGAAAGAGGGAGAGAGACAGCAGCAGCAACAGCAGCAGCAGTCTGTGTGTTGTAAGACCGGCCGTCGCCATCCATCGTGTGTGCATGTTGCCGGCTTTGTGTGCTGACCGTGATAAGAGGCTGTTACTGAGCCAGGGCCTAATTGGATTATTCACATCGTGCAACCGGGAGGGAGGGAGGGAGGAAGACAGTGTGTGTGTGTGTGTGTCTCAGAGAGAAACAGAGAAGATAACCTCTCAGATGCAGGATAATGACTTTTATTAGGGGCACTATTTCAACAATGGATGTTATTATATTGTGCCTCAAGGGTGAACGTATATGAAAGCTCAGAGAGGAATCATAACGGTTTAATCAAAGTAACTGGTCGGCATAATAAGCCATACATCAATTCTCACTGTGTCAAAACAGGCTGAAGCACACAGCTTCCTCATTTCAGATGCTGTTTACACTGATGGCACCAGGACTCTTGGTGGTGGTGTGTGTGTGCGTGTGGTTTGTGTGTGTGTACATAGGATGTATGTTTGTGTGTTACCTTGAAACGGGGAGAGGTCTACGTCAGTCCAGTTGTAGCTGGTAGCAATGCGGCAGCTCTCCTTCAGCCAGTCAAGGTTGGGGTACCAGTCTGAGGAAAGAGAGCCCAAACACACACACACACACACACACACACACACACACACACACACACACACACACACACACACACACACACACACACACACACACACACACACACACACACACACACACACACACACACACACACACACACACACACACACACACACACACAGACACAAACACATTAAAAATGTTGTTGTTCAGTTAGTTGTACATTAATCACAAGCGTACCAGAGCCCAAGGTGACATCTACAAAATCGTTTAATTTTCAATTATATAAATAAAACAGCAATCTCACATCTGAGGTGTAAAAAAATAATATGTGTCCATTTTTCAACAGTTAATCGGTTATTAAAGTGTCAACTAATTATTTCAACATTAAAGTATCATTACATTATCTGAACTGATCCAGATTATAACAAAATGATCAACTAAATTCTGCAGTCAACCACAAGGTGGTGTGACTTCACATTGACACATGGCAGCCACAGGTTTGCTTTGTGGCTTCCTTACACCAAAATATGTGCAAAGGTGTGCAGCTGCATTCACATCACACATGTTGATGTTGTATTTCATTTCCACTTTGTGAACCCTTCTAGATGCGTTGACACCGAGGAGACTGACATCAGCGGTTCTCCCACTCAGCTGCCTGTATTGATACTCTATACAATATATCCAGTACTTGCAGGTCAGCTGAGACCCTCGGCTTCAAGACTTTTCTGTTTGCTGTTGTCTTGAATTTAACCAGATTCAACCATACTAATCAATTGCTGCATTAGACTGTTTCTTAATTGTTTGTAAATCTTGTTTTCCTTCGCGTTTTATTTGAATGCTTTTAACGGTTTTATGTGATGAACTTTGAATTTCCTTGTTGTTAAAATGTGCTACACAAATAAACTTGCCTTTCCTACTTTGTGCGTTATGATGTGAATATCAACCATAGCGGCCAAGGCTCATTGCCATTTACCAAAACTAAAGGAAACAATGGGAATTCTTAACCACCCCATTAAATATGTCCTCATCGTATCCGAGAACAAATCAGGGTCTCACATGTCGCTAAATAAAACAAAATGGTGTGAATTTTTTTTGTGTCTATAGCTTCTTGTTTAGTCTTTTTTAATACTCTGCCCTACCAGCAGGTGTCACCAGAGTCCGAAATGTTCCACGTCTGCACATGAAAAGGTATAGTAGAAACAGCGGCTCTGTTCTTACCTGTCGAGGGGCAGCTTTGTCCAGTGTGACTCTGGTGGGAGAGGGGCGGGTGCTGCTGGGAATGAGCAGGGTGCTGTTGGTGTTGGCCATGCTGACCGTGCGCCTGGTGTTGGCTGTGGGTGGAGTGAGGGGAGAGGTGCTGCTGAGGGTGGAGGGGGTGGTGTGTCGCCCCACCGTGGTTGTGTTGGTGGTGGTGGCCTACGCCGTTTCCCACACCAGGAGAGTGGTAGGAGCAGGTGGTCCGGGCCTGCTGGCTGGAATCACCCGGCATACCCATCAAACCTGCTGGAAAACAAACAAACAAACAAACAAACAGAAAAAGACAAAGTGTCACACAGGAGGACAACAAACAAAGGAAATAAAATAAAACTGAACTACAATAATAAAAATACACGTACACTCAACCCTCAACTACTGTATCTTATGGTTCCCCTTTTAATCTGACTACGGTATTTTTAAGCTATCTCATGTTTCAGTGTCACCACTCACGGATTGTTTAGCAACTCAAACGGTTATTTTTGGCAACAAAGTTTGTGATCTGAGTCACAGTACGGAGGAGCTCTTAAATAAATGTGTTTATGGTTTACCTCCTGGTGCATGTAAATCAGAATATTCCTCATGCCCAGGTTTCTCTGACACGTGCACACACACACACACATACACACACACACACACACACACACACACACACACATATTTGAATTCTGTTATTTGAATGCAGCTCCTTTACGTTACTCTATGTATCTCCTTTACACTGCATCATGGATACTGGAAGTTGCAGTAACAGAAAAGTAAGCAGCCACCTTTTCGGGCAGTAGTATAATGACAAGTTATTATTATTTAAAGGAATGCTGTGTACGATTTAGTGGTATCTATTCGTGAGTAGCAGGTTGCAACAAACCAAACACCCCTCCGCTCAGCCCCTCCCTTTCCAATCGTGTTTGAGAACTGTAGTGACCTTCAGGTAGGGATAGATATTTTCAGGATTATCAATACTCTGCTCTTCTACATCACTAAATATTAGATTTTTAAAAGATATATATAATTTAAAAAATAAAATAAATTCAGAATAGAATTAGAATACAAATACATATTGAATATTCCACCAGTGAAGTCATTATATAAAGTAATTAATATCTTACTGGAAACAAATCTAAAAGAATTATAAAATAAATAAAATTTCTGAGGAAAGTTTATAATGAATGACGAACACAAACGTTCATCACTATCAGTCACTTCTCCGGTCTGCTTTGTCTCAGCCAGCTTGTTTATGGAGATGTCTTGTTAGCTGAGCGTTAGCTGAGCGTTAGCTGAGCGTTAGCGCGTATGCTGTGCGGAGGTGGATGAGACTGCGGACAGAGCCAATTGAATTAGGTTTCACTTTTATTTACATGTTAATGCTTGTTGAACAGATATATTGATTGAGTATTGTCTTTTACTTGCAAATAATGTATTGCAATAACAGTAACAAGCGTAATTGCAATGCAGAAGAGATGCTCGTTGCAACGTGAACAAAAATAAATAAATCAGATAATATAAAAAGGCTAAATGCTCTCTCTAGACCTTTCTAAGCTAAAACAAACACAACGATTCTTAGTTTCGGGCACAGAGTTATGAATATCACAATCCATTTAGGCCAATTAATCCCCTTAAATGTTAGATACTGATCCTTTAAATATAATGTATATTGAGTTAAGTGTAAATAGTTGTTACAGTGTTCAACAATAAAAAAATGGCAATATAAAGACAGAGATGATGCTTAAGTGTGGCCAGCAGAGAGTGCACTATTGTCAGAAACTTTTCCTTTCCATAACTACATCTATCTGTTTCGTCTCTCTAAAAGACTGAGAGTACCTGAGCAGTGTGTTAAGATCTCAACTAACATCGGAGCACTAATACAGAGCGACTTGAGTTTCTCTTTTTCGGACCAAAGAATCATAATGCAATTGATGAGCTTACCGAGGCTAACTGAGCACATCTCAGTGAGTGAGTGGCAATTCCCGCTTCCAATATTAATTTGAAGTTAATTTTGTCTCTATTGTTTGAACTGTTATCTCTGTCAGGAAATGATTGCAGCATCACCTGAGTCACTTCTAGTTTGATGCGTGGTCTTGGACTCACTGCATATTTTCAAAAGAGGCGATGAGCTCCGCAGTTTGGGTGACTCAATGTGACTTCCTGCTAAGCCTCACACTGTAGGGACCTTTTCAAAAATCCACTAAATCCATTTTCTTCTTTACTTTCTTATCGAGTTGTCCGCATCATATGCATTTTCCCCCTCCCAAGTAGTTTGGTCATCGTCTTATCTTTTCTGCGTGTGCATCCTCTGACCACAAACTGAAGGGGACTGTGTCAGTGTGTGAATACAGGCAGAAGTTGTTGAGCTCAACCGAGCACATCAATCTCCTCGGTTACATAACGTAGACGTTTTTAAGTGAAGAAGGAAGCGGGAGCGAGAAGGTGACAGGAGGTTGGGGCCGAAGTGGAAGGAGGCCTGGTGACCTGAAAGCTTCAGGAAGCAATTAGTGAGACGCTTCACAAACTGTAGAACCAATCTAATTAGCTGCTATCAAAGCTGCAAAAGCCTTTGCTCTGCTCGACTGCAGATGTGTTTGTGAGTTTTCCTCCTACTTGAATTCTTCCTCTTAATTGCCTTTACTCATTTGACTGAGCGAGTCGTAAAATGCAGATATGCGGAACAACGGGTTGTTTATTAAAATACAATGGAGTATGAGTAGAGTGCGATGGAGGTTAATACCGGAATGCTTTTGCTGCTGTGAAGGCATGGTTGAATTCTTAGCGTTTCATTAGGAGCGTAAGCTTGACAGGTAATGATGTGCATGACTTAGAGGTTTACATGTTGTTTTTCCTGCAAACACGTGTCAATTAGATCGTTTGACAGCTCACATGAACAGACACCCTCACAAAATGAGGGTCGACACCCACCTTGCTGTGAGAAGGACTGCTCAAAGACGCACTTGTACAGACTGCGGAAAGAAGAGCTGAGGTCCTCGAAGTCTGAGAAACAGAGCTGCTTGTCCCGGGACTCCAGGACGGGCAAATCGTACTGGGGCTGTGGGGGGGGAGGGGCAGGCGGCGGCGGCTGGGCAGGCTGCTGGAGGCTCAGCGACTGGGACGAAGGCTCTGAGTGGCTACTCACCTTCAAGACAGAAGAGAGGGAACAGACATAGAGGCTGTGAGAGGTACACCAATACATCAATGAAGGAATTGGTTTGATTAAAATACATCAAAGGTTGAGTTCACACTGCAGCTCAAAGTGAAAAGCCTGCGGTCAGACCGACATCGGCACTGCATCAGACAAACATATATCTCAATAACACTAATAACACTGCGCTGGAACAATGGGAGTACTGGGGATCCATGTTTTTATTAAAAGAAAATGCAACATCAACAATTAAAGCACCACAGTCACAAAATAAAACACGACTATGTGCACATACCTGGTTCAGCTATGACAAGCAATGTGAGGGTCTCATCATTTATAGCAGTTTCAGTTTGGTGTATTGGCTCTACGATACACACACACACATATACTGAACAATAAAGTGTGTGGTATCTGGAAAGGCCAGTAAGGCCAGCATCCATGTGGGCTGCTTCCTGTCTAAATTGAGAAACCTAAATTTCAATTGGGAGAGCTGCATCGTAAAACTGATTTAAAAAAGTATCATTCAATACTCATCACGTTCAGTTTCAAGAAACGTACTTTATTTTCAAATTGTACTGTTCAAATACATTTTTCATTTTAATTTTTTTGCTATGATTATCATACCTAATTCAATTTCACGCAATTAAAAGGAAATCTTGGCTTGCTCTAATTTCCTTTCGTCTGAACACACAAAAACAAAATCCACTGCTTACATTTTCTGTCTCCTTCAGTGATTGCTGCCTGTCTCCCTCTCCCCTCAATCATCTCGTCCTAGCTGTCATCTTCCTCACCATCCACGCAGAAAACACAAGCAATTTGCTGTGATCACTGTGCCTCCGCAGATATAAGTCAACTTAGCATGACACATCCCCCACACATCTACCTCCGCCCAGTAAGGGCTGCCTCTCAGTCAACTTTCTTGGTGTCTTTGAGATGCCAGTGATGCCACGAGTAATCACCGCCAGTTAGGGGGGTATCACCTGTGCCAGGTAATGAGGCAGAACTAACCCTGAGCCCCGTGGACCAAATTGTAGATGAGGTCTGAAGCGATGGAGGAGGAGGGCGGGGGATGGAGGAGACGATGCAGGGAGGAGGAAAACAAAAGACGGCCTCTAGATATGAGAGGTTAACGAGATGAGATTGCGCTGACCTTTGCTAATGCAGGTGGGAGGTGAGTGGGGAGAAGTGATTGATGGTGAAAAGGTGAGCAGCTGTTACAAGGGAAAAATAATAAAGAGTTGGGACTTCTCAGCCCTTCTGTAATTCTGGACGAAATGATTTGGGGCTGAGACTGGCCTTTAAAATTGTGTTATATTAGGTTTAATGTGAATTAAGTCTTTCAAAAGTCCATATTAACTTTGATTTATGAGGAAACAAAAGTAAAATCTGTTTGCATCTTAACCTTAAGTATTTTTTGGTAAAAAACTTTCTTATATAATCGACTGCTTCATCCATGTTTTCTGCAAATTATCAACTGGGGATGAACCTTTTGTCGTTTCCATTCAATATATTGTCAGCATGGTACAGCTTAGATCCTGAGAGAAGGGTTAGCTAGTCGAGTCCCTCGTTCAGAAAAAGACAACTTAGTATCAACTCATGCAGTGGCTGAGATTAATATATTGCATCTGAAGGACCTTGTTTTCTAAAGAAAGAAATCCTGTCTGTACTTTCCTGGGTGGACCATTACAATCCATGGCATGATATAACAAATACCCAATGTGTGTGAGTGTGTGTGTGTGTATGTGTGTGTGTGTGTGTGTGTGTGTGTGAGAGAGAGTATGGGAATGCAGCAAAGGGCACAGAGACAGGACAATCAAATTGTGTAACTGCAGACTTCAAAATGTATAAATGCATCTGCATTTTTATAGTATTGCAATTTCCCTCCTTTTTCTTAAAGTCGTTAACACTGGGTTGTTCATGTTCATCAAAGCCGATGAAGGTGGACTGTCAACACAAAGAGGGATGACTCGGATGTTTCCTGCGGTTAAATTTTTCTGCAGAACAGAGGCACTTTTATAGAAAAAGACCAGCATTTCCCACAGGTTTAGAACGTCTTTGTGCCGGTCGACCTTGAGGAGTGCCAGGGTTTGCAAACAGTATTGATAACTGTCTGCAAAAAAAAAAGCGGTGCATATGAATGCAACATTCTACAACATTAACCTGTGCTTTTAATTACATTTCCAAACTTGTGGAAATAAATAAATATACAAATATAAATATCCTTTTGGTGTGTCTGCAATTGTATTTGTTTGGGGAGCCAAATAGATTCTCGCTATGGAAAAAAAATCCACGTCTTTGAATATCAGATTGCAATAAAATGGATATTTAGCTAAACATTGCAATTATTTAGCAACTAAAAGCTATGATTTTTTTGCAGCTTGAAAAGATATATGAATGTGTTCATGTCATCTCCTTAATTCTACTGACATTGTACAGAATATTGCAAATTTTATCTCAGCGCACTAAATGTGCCCTGCAGACGCCAACTGAAAATATCTGGAAGGTATAAATGTAAAAACCCAGTTCCAGTCCGACTGCAGCGCCAGCATACGAGTCGTTAGCCGGTTACAACCGCCTCACACTGCTGCGGGTGCAGCAGAGACCTTGTGTACCAACTGAGTGTCTGAACTGGGGACTAAATCATCCGGTGTATTTCAGAATCAAGTGAACATAGTCAAATCTTTTAGTTTGAACACTGTTGGTTTAGCGTTTGACAGTTTGAGATAAGAAAATTACAAATAAATAGCAGAAGAAAAAAGACAGAAAGCCCCCGGCCCTGCCGAAGTGTCTTTAAACAGGTCAGCTGATAAGAGGAGAGCTATTTTCCTGCAGCAATCATTATGAAATAAAGAGAAGAACTTACGGGTGTGTAGCTGTGTACGTTGCCGACGCCGCTGTTCAGGTTGTTCAGGTTGACGGAGGCCAAACTCTGCTCTGAAAGGCTGTTGCTCAGGCTGCCCAGACTACCAGGGCTCTCGCTGCCTTCTGCCTCGGAGTTGTACAGCGCTACCTACACGCACACACACACACACACGCACACACACACGCACCAGATCCATGTTAACGTGACAACAACAGCTTATTACACCAGGCCAAAATGTTGAAGCAATGCACTCAGAGGTAGTGATTCACGATTGTATTGCTCCTCTCCTTCATTTGGTCCATTTGCGGACTCATCTTCAGCCTGGACAAAGTCCACACCAAGAAATGACCCGAAATGACCATTCACTTATGACTCAGGAGGAAATATGGAAATGGAAGTGATGGTAAATGCAAGTTAAGAGCGTTAACCAATGAGGATCTTTCTTCCTTGAACATGGTGGTTGTGATTGAATGTCGTGACCCAGAAACAAGTGGGTAACTTCAGAGATGACTTGGTTTGGGAATTTGGCTCCAATTTAGAGGAAGTGTAGCGTTGTGGTGACGGATCACAAAGCTTTTAAAACAAATGCCTCAGGATTATGTTGAATCCCGTTTTTCTTGTTTTCTTTGACTGCCAGTACTTGTGAAGAAGAGCGCCAGCATTACCTCCAGGCTACATTTAATTGTATAGACAAATGTGAAATGATAGCCTTCGGGTGAGAATACAGTAAAGGCTCTCTGGGGCAGAGCTCTCTCTTGTAGTGGAAGAAATATGTATTCAGAAATATTCAAAAAATTAAAAAATATTCAGTTTCCTTCTGTGTTATATTCTGCTGTGTATGTTATGTGTTGTGTATTTATTTATGTATTTGTAATTTCCCTTGCTGTGTTACTGTCGTTACAAGGAAATACATATGTGGTTTATGAAAATATTTTGAGTCTATAATTATACATTAGAAAAGAAAAGTATAAACTGATAATTATCAAAGACCTCATGATGTTTCTAGAAAGGTTATAACTTTTTTTTCATTAGACTTGGCAGAGCTTACATTTTTAGGAATTTAAGATTTAAGGTACAAACCTTACAATATCTGAATGAAATAAAAGAAAAGGACTTTAACAATCTTGCTCTGGGAAGATATTTTCCATTATCCGAAGCTCTAAGTATCTTAGATCATCTTATAGGAATGTATTTTCCAGCAGAACAGGCACTCTCCAATGTAAACAGAATATTAGTGTGAAAATGTGTTATTACAGAAGCTCTGAAGTGCTGCTGCGCCTGCAGGACGCCACCTGTCTGGATGTGGGCGGATATCATTGACGTTGGCATCGGCATCATTATCATCAAGGTCTTTCTCTCCCTCCTCGGAATCATTATTTTCCTAAATGTATAGTGATGACTGAGAAGAATCAAGTTAGAGGTAAATTAGACCCAAGTGTCTGGGAAAACAATCGTCACATGAAGCTCCTTAATCATGCCCACCTCTCACTTTCTGATGTCACATCTTTAGACTCTATTAGTAGAGCTCATAAAACAGTTTTGCGCAATAATATCATCGATGGCAAACTTTCCAACCTTGAGCTCAAATATCTGGAATGCCTCGAGAAAGTTATTTTAAAAGACTTTGCTTCCTACATTCTGGTGACTTTTAAACAATAACTAAATAATTGGTCCGCTAACAGGGCGGATTTGACAAAAAGCATTCTCCTTTCCTGTAATACTGGCCAAAGAAAACAGGAATTCCCCTTTTCAGGATGTCTGAAATCTTTCTCTCTCTTTCTCTCTCTTTCTCTCTCTCTCTCTCTTTCTCTCTCTCTCTCGCAAGCAGGTGTCCGAGTGTCCGTGTGGTTGTATGAGTTAAAATAGTAGACTTTACAAGGTTTATACACTGTTTAGTATCAATCAGGAAAAATAGGGGTGAAGTGTTGCCCTGGGAGAAAACCAGGAGAGGGCAATACAATCACGAGGCAGATCGAGAATGCATTCACAGCATTGTACGAACTATAATGGTGCAAAATGTGATGGTACCATCTAGAGGAACAGTTGTACCATAATACGTTAGGGACTTAGTCCATTGTTTAGTTCAGCTAAAATTGCAACTAATCAGATTATATCAATCTACACATGGCGTTGCTATTAATTAGAAATTTATAAAATGTCCAAATTAATGAGAAATACCACGAATCCCCAGAAGACATTTTTTTCTTTTCAGCAAACCTAGATTTGCAATCTTTCACTTAAAAAAGCAGAAACCAGTAAGTGCGTACTGTCTTTAGTGGATAAATGATTGCAGCTAGTAAATATGTGACTATATAATGTTGGTGAAAAAATATTTTTTAATTTATATAGCGTTAATAATCTGTGATAAAAAGTGTTTCGTATTGACAGATTTTGGGAAGTATGAGTCAAAATGTGTGAACGGAGCAGAATGGAGAGCTGGAATAAACTGTGACGTCCGGACCACCATCAATTCAGCTTTTTAGTCAGTGTGTGTGTGTGTGTGTGTGTGTGTGTGTCTGTTCATAAGGTTAATCTGTAAAGGGGAGGGCCTGTAAAACGTGTAGGATTTGGATGTGTGTGATCACTATGCATTGTCTGTACATTTAATATCCAGCTCTTGATAATCCTTGAAACTTTAACACATTCTTCTCAGTTGAAAGTTCAAATGACTACAGCTTCTTGACTAATCTTTTAGGAATCATCATTACATCATTAAGACTGGAATATTCATTAGACTGAAAGGGAAACCAAGTAACAATGTTAACCTTTTTTTAAAGTTCTGTATGTGATATTAGTGGATCCTCAAAAGGTATAACGAGTGCATGTCAGCATCACACACTCAGCCGTAGTTAATCTGAGTTGACTAGTCATCACTCCAGTCAGGGGGGTGCACCCTGTGCTGCTGGACATTACTGGAAGACTCGTCAGACCCGCAGTCATCCATAATTGTTAAAGAATTATTAATAAGCAAGGTAGTTCACATCAGCATCTGTCTACAGACCTCATGAACTCAAATTAAAACGACTTCCCTGTAAATAAGATCAACAGTGACAACATACTCCTGAAAACACGGGGACTATACATTACTGAATGGTCATGCATATTCACAGGATCTATTTCATGACTAATTTTATGACAGTCAACAGTAAACAAAATGGTTATTTGTAATAACTGTAAGTTAGAAGCTTTTCTCATGTTTAAACCAATCAGCAGCACAGTAACTGTTGTTAAAAAACCTAACTAAATAAAAGTGTTTGCAGCTCGTAAGCAGCCAAACACTTTACAGAAATCCATGTTTTCACAAATAAGCAGTTTAAAAGCGAGCAGGTTGGGAATTACGCTCCTACCGCTGACCACTACTCCATGTAGAATTGGAGAAAAGGGAACAAGAGGTACTGAATACATCTTTTATTTACCGTGCTCCGTTGCCGTGGTGTTGTTGGTGAATCTGACTCCGTTAAAACCGAACGTTGATCAGCGAGGAGCTGGCGTCGTACCTTGTTGGTGACAGCATGGATGGCCAGCGTGGGGGACGCCCCTCCGGACATAATGCAGTCCATCCTCAGAGACTCAGACTCCAGGCTGTACGGAGTTGATGCCTGAAAGTAGAGGACGGAGGACGGAGGCACACGTTAACCCACGCTCCCTGTGGATCACCAGCAGAGAGCTTTGCTCACTGAAGACATTGTGACATGTCACGGTAGAAAACCACGAGTAACACAAAGCAATGTATGTTAGAGTATGCGTTCAATTTATTTTTATTTGTGCATCAAAGCTATGGTTGGTAATATTTAGAACCTATTATGCTAGATTTAAATAAGAATCCAAACACAAGGCTCAGCTCTGTGTCACTGACTCTTTTGCAATGACAGTAGCTTTTAGCAGCACGAGCTACAAAAGTCACCAAATCTAGTGAGAAAGCAGACCGCTGACCGCTCGTCCCTCCAAAGCCACTCCCCTAACATGATCATCATGAATTAATCAACAAACGGGACTATTGTTAGTTCCGTCAGCTGATTACGACAGGAGCAGTATTCAATTCAGTTCAGTTTATTTTGTAGAGCCCAAAATTATAAATTACAAATCTGTACACATACGACATCCCTGTCCCAGGACCTCACGCCAGATCAGGAAAAACTCCCACAAAAAAACAGAAACAACTCTTTCACAGAGAGAAAAGGAAAGAAGCCTTCAGGAGAGCAACGGAGGAGGAGCCCTCTGTCATGTGTACAGAAGCAAGAGAAGTCATGTGTACAGATGAACAGAGTTCCCACACATTCAATGAAGATGACAGAGATTTATGAATAATGAGGAGTTTTCAACAATTTCCACAATTCATGAAGCAGAAGTATGAGGACATTTAATTGAAAAAATGTTATGAGAAACTTCCGAATGCTGCAAATTCATGATTCATGATCAGCGCCACGCCCCGAGCTCCAACATTATGTGAACCAGTCGAGGCGCACTTCATTTTCACGCCTGGAACAGTTCAAGGCTGAAGAGCTGATACATCACTCGCACTGGATGAGATAAATGAACCCATCCCTCATGCATTATTCAAGTCCCTCAAATGGATTCAGCAGCAGTTAATTGTCTGCTGTCCTCACAATGAGCTAAAGGAGAGTTAACTGAGTGTTGGGATGTGAGGAACTGTTCCAAGATCGATGAGGGGCCAAATTGAAGCCCGCCAAGTGGAAAGGAAATAAATAAATAAAAACGAGGACAATATTTTGTCCTTGTCTGACTCCTTTCAGGGTTCAAGACGTCTTGCCTGCCTTTCCAAACTGCTTACAGTAAGAGGATTGGTTGGTAACAATGCAATCTTTAATTTATGATAAACTCCCAGTGCAATGGGTTGTCGGTTCCTTGGTGGAGGCACTTAAAAAGAAGACAACGCAGAGGTGAAGGGAGGAGCGAGGAAGGCTTGTGGAAGGAGGGGAGTGAAAGTGAAGAATAGGTAGGGAGATAATTGAGTGGTGACGGACTGGCAGGCAGGCAGACAGAGAGGCACACAGGAAATGAAAGAGAGTGATTATGCTGAGGGCACCGGAGACGCAGCTTCTAAACTAAGTGTGCATTGCCTGTCTACACATTTATACAACGCATTTATGCAGCTGCCGTTTAGCCCTGCTGCCAACTTCAAATATTTTCATTTGCACAACTGCTGTCATCAGGAGACGGTAAAGACGTTGACAGTGTAGCCTAGGTGCAACACAACCCTAATGAAAACACTACCACGTATTTAGCCCAGCTTTTTTTCTTTTCCAGACTGTAACACTGCTATAAATCGTAGCACTTAAAACCTCACCGTTTCTCTTTAGCCCATGTGACAGCCCACAGTGTGTCTGCCAGCAGTGCAAGTGAGGCGTAAGAAAAGGGGTCGAAGGGCCCATCCATGTAAGACGAGATGACAAGGCTCTGAATTAATTAATGTTTGTAATAAAAGAAATAAAAAAAATTCAAGAAAATATGTCTAATGGCAGCCCGGGGCTTTCTGTGGTAATTAACTGGAACACAAGCCGAGAATATTCTGCCTCCTCTCCATCTTACTCCCTCTTACTCTTTTCCCCCTCCTTCCCCTTGCAGCTTCATTTCCCCTCTCTGCTCTCTACCTTGATGTCTCTTTTTTTTTGCATCCTATTTTTCACACTTTTTTCTATTGTTCTCCCCATGCCCCCCCCCCCCTCTACTATACCCCCCCCCTCTCTCTCTCTTTCACTTTCTCTCTATTTTACCTCAATTCCTTCTCCAATGAGCAACTGTGATTGTGCACTTTACTGCGCCTGCCTGAGGTCCCTGGAGAGGAAAGGGCTAAAGCAGCGCTACAGACGGAGAGGCAGAGACGGAGGAAAAGAATGGCAGACACACAGACTCACAGAAAGATAATGATCAAGAAGCACAAAGAGTTAAAGAGACAATGAGGAAAAGAAGGGAGACGACCAGCTGTGCTGCACCACGATGAAAGACTCCGCGGGTTTTTAATGCAACAACAAATATAGTCAGCAGTACGTTCAGAACAAAACCTCCGTGGGTCAGAAGCTGGAAACCAGATTGGTATCTGCACACTGGAATTAAAAACTCCCGTTTGAAATTGTTGCTCAATTTGTTGCTCAACCTTGGCTGAAAGAAGGCTTGTCATGCTACTAGTTTAGTGTTGGTATGGGACGTCGATACGTTCTGAATTGGATTGGATTCAATCTATTGTCATTGCACATAGTACAGGTACACAGCCAACAAAATGTATTCTCTGCATTTAACCCATCCTTAGTTATTAAGGAGCAGCGGGCTGCAGTGATACTTATAACACCACTGGATTACAGTTTTATATGATTATTTGTACCATCTTTGAGGTACTTTCTGCAGAGCATGTGATCAACTCTGCAGGTGTAGCAATATAATGCCTGCAGCTCCTTTAATCATCAAAGTCTTGGTGTGTTGCTAAGCGCTACGGCAACTTCTTTTAAAGTGCTAAATTCTAGATTTCAGAGCGTATTGAGGGATTGAGTCCACACGGGTCTCAACATGGCGATGATGGCTGAGCTGGCTGGAAGCTACCGGAGGATGGGTTGTGTGATGACTAGTTACGAGTGTGCCAATCAGCTGTAGCACACTGCTATTCATTTCATACAGACAATCAGAGGTGAAACAAAAGACATGTACGCAGACAGAGGGGACACACTTCTCAGTTCAATGTTCTCACATCTGTCCTGTAGTTAGTTTGTAGTCAGTGCTGTTTCTGTGGAAATCCAGCGGCCATGTGGTTGACGCGTATATATACAATATGTATGTTGGTGACCTTGTTTAATTGAGACCCTTAGCTTTGGTTCTCATATCGCCCGTGTGAATAGAAAACTGGCAGATGTGCTGGAGACGCAAGGCTATTAGACACAGGGACTTTTTCTAGCTCAGCTGAGGGGACCTGTAATAAGCGAGTCAATATCAATCAAATGGCACAAAGCACATCTGGTGTCACAGATACGCCTGTTCAGCTCAGCCCAGGGAGAAGGTGTACAGTGTAATTGAGGTTTTTGCTACTTTTGTGTCTTTAAAGAATCATAATTACACAACCCTATTCAAAGATAGAGTTTTTCTGGGTGACAATTAGACTAATGGAGCTCATCCAAACAAGCACATCATGCAGCTACAGACATGTATTTGTACCACAGTGCAGCAGGTACCTGACTATGTACAAAACTGCACAGTATCGATATACGAACCCTGGTGTCTGGAGTGGTTGTATTGTCACTAAACCATACGTTCCCCTGTCCCCTCTTGGCTTTTTTACTTGGTATCACTGATCTAGCACATAATCCCAGACTCCTTTCGACCGTGAGGTAGAAGCAATTACCAAAACTGTGTCATCACACCACACACAGCTTTTTTTCGACAGAGTTTTTTTGCTTTAGAAGACACCTTGTTTGCCTGCTGGTGTATCTTGGCATAATTGTTGCAGAAGAAAAGGGAGAGAAGATTTGAAGTCTGTTCCCACACCAACATTTCTGTAGCATCTCAGTTGACCAGAGCAGCCTTAAATCAAGGCCGCTGCCTTTTTAAAATAAATATATACACTGCACTGTAACGTTCATTATTGTATTGTTGTCTTATCCTATTTTCAATCTTGTTGTTATGTTCTATTCCTTCTTTAATTACCGATTTTAATTTCAATGTCCTTCTCATAATATGTTTCTGACTCTTGAATGTGGAACGCTTTGAATTTCCTTCTGACGTGTGCTATATAAATAAACTTTCCTTGCCTTTCCTTGCTCGCTTGTTTTTTGTGACCACGGGCTCTCTCACACAGACACATCCTCTGCCACTTTGATGTCAGTGAGCTTGAACTGGTGTAAATAAATCATTTAAAAAATGGAAACTGACAAAGGAAGGTGAAAATATCGTTTTGTGGCAACAAAAACCAAACTGAGCGGCCTACTGCCACATTATGAGGTTTTTAAAACAACGTGCTCCAAGGTTAAAAGGAGGATTTAATAAAGCATTGTTAAAGTACCAACCCTCTCTCCAGAGCGCGGCCTCTTCTTTGGCCTGCTGGGAACTGTGTCTTCTTTAGGATTGGCGTCTATGGCCCAGTACGAACCCTGGAGAGGGACACAAATAAAACATTGTCAAATAAAACACGTTTGATGGAAGAGGCGCTGCTTGTAGTTCTTCTCTCCACTGCTTTTTTATTTCTCTGTTGGTTTAAGTTCTTATTCCTTTTTCCTATTATACTTGAATAAGGAGTCAATGGTGGAAGTTAAAGTCATTAAATAATCACTGAAAAAAACATTTCCAATTCATGTCAACGTTATGAATTAAAAGTTTTATTTGCATTACCTAAGAAATGAATACAAATATATGCTCTGTGTATTAAACATAGTTATTAAATATGTATGTGTTAAAAGGTGTTTTTGTATCTTTTATTGATATCCTCTGGGTGGTTAGTTGAAGAATATCAAATAAAATATAATTGTACTGCTGGGCAGGAATACAGAGAAATGTATATTTTTTAGACAAAGTAGATAAACCAATATGACATGGGATATAAGTAAATAAACGCCCAGATCTGTAACTAGTAATTACAACCATTTTTCAATAAATACATTTAAAAAAATCTATAATTTATACACGTTGGTTTAGTGAATGTAATGAGTTGCTTTAAACCCCTTCCATTAACATCATTAATCTCCAGGTGGGAAACTCATTTGTTCGCCCATCTACAATAACAAATAGCAAGAGAGACACAGGTCAGACGGACGGGTCACAGCAGGAAACATACGAAACACAACTCACATGTAGCTCAAAGGAATGTGCAGCTCAGCAGCCTGCCAACCAATACTTACACAAACTAGCTGGTCAATTCATAAATAAGCAGCACGCCAGAAACATACCAAAAATATCATATAAAACCTTCTAATTGTACAACCGTATAACAAATTCATATAAAACCAAAACTAACGAAGTCTGCGATGAACAAAAATGACATCATCCAAAAGATCTTCTAAATCTTTGGAGCATCTTAACGAGCCAGTAAACACACATCGCTGACATAGAAACCGAAGCTTTAACCTCTTTCAAAGACGACTTTCAACAACTCCTCCATTCACAGACATTTGTTTTAACACCTGTGCAAATAAAAATAAAAACATGATGGTTTCATTGGCCAGCCTGTGTTTTTAACGTTTTCTACTGATCGTGAACTAATAGCAGCCTCCGGTTGTCTTTTCTTTCGCCCTCGACAGTGAACACAACCCTTCCCTGGCAGAAAGCTCTCCCATAGCTAAGCCAGCTACGAACACGTGTGTGCGGTTACCCGCCTCCTGACACCGTTCCCCGTGTAAAACTTTGTCTCTACTCGCAGATGGTGCGCCGGCTCCAAGGATGCACGGAGGCGTTTATATTCAACGTCTGCGTAAGAAAGAACAAAAAGACATATAGGCTGTAGGCGTAACCGGCAAAAAGTCATAAACCAACCTCCACAATGCTATGGAGGGATTGTAATTGAGTGTAAACTCATATCTCATAGTAAAGGACTGCTTTATTGCCTTTGTACAATGCATTACAAAGAAACAATAATTTGATTTGGCTGCAAAATATTGACCAACAATATTGACCACCTGTTTCTAAGCAGTTTTAGTTTTATCAATTAACTATTTGGGACGGTCACGTGATCGCAGCGCTGTGCGTGAGTTAAGTAGAAACAATCAAAAGGTGCACGACTACGAGCCGCAAACTCTTTGTCCGACGCGCTGGCCTCACGACAACGCCGATAAACTTAGCTTAGGGCAAGAACCTCAGACTGAACGCACACAGATTTCATGCCAATATTATGAACCCTCACATATTTGCATTAGGAAACTAGTTAAAACTCTGACAGCGCGGCCATAAATAATAACTTTACAGCTCTGCTGTCATAATTACAATTTTGAATGACTGGTTTGCAGGTAAATAAATATTCCGGGTGTATGTTGAACACATCAGAGTTCTTATCTGTCTATATTTGTCAACCATTGTGAGTGCTAGAGTAATATCCATGCAATCCTTTATAACATGTCAATGTGTCACTGGTGCATCTACTCCTATTGTGGATACTATTAAGTCTCTTTTCCCCACTTCTATAGTATCATTGACGGAAGTAAAGCGATCAGATGGATTTCCCTTCCATCTGATAAAACCAATGCAATGTTGTTATTACACTTCTCTATCCAATCCGTTTTTTCTGGGTTTTATTTTTCCTGCGGTGCATGTTCCTGCTTCATTTCTGAAATCCTTTTGATACACAACGTTAAAACACCGCAGACAACAAAATAAATCATCAGATCAATGAGAGCACAGAAAATCAGATTTAAGGTCCTCGACTTCCTGTCAGTCTGTTTTTTCCACCTTTCATTTTTCCTCTGTCCTCCCAGGGACCTCCAAAGCTGCAGAAAGAATTCAGAACGTTCATCTAGGACACACACACACACACACACACACACACACACACACACACACACACACACACACACAAAAACATACAAACACACAGACAACACAATCCCTGAACACCTCGGCCCCCTCCCCCCTCCTTGCCTCTTCTCCTCCCCATGTCTCTCAGTCCCACATCAGTGAGCAGTACACAGCCAATTAACGTTAGCACATGCATGATTTAGCTTCTCCCCTCTCTCCATGGCTTCAAACGGGCCTCGCACATCCAACTTCTCTCCTCACAGACGTGTAGCCGAGGTATCGACCACTTCGATCCGCGGTGTGAATTAAGGAGCTGGTCAGGTCCAAGTCGGGCTGATCCGCTCTTTGCAGACTATAGGCCTCCACTCAAGCCCATGGATTTTTTTGGTGAATTATTTAAACCGTCTTCCCCTTAATTAATTTTTCAATGGCTCCAGAATCCCAGCCGCCTAAAAAGTTCTGGCTTGTCAGTTTGTGGAAAAGAGGCGGATTGCTTCTCACATTAACCCTCTGATGAGTTGCAAAGCAGACATTTGTGCTTTAAAAGAAATCGTGTGAGTGCAAGCTTCACTGATCAACCGTAATTGTATACATTCTCCATCTGAGCAATTCAATTCTGCACCAACTAGGAGTTGGCAAATTGTTGTTTTCAGACCGGTGCTGCTGAAGTGGCCGTGGCGACTCTGCTTCTAACCACAGCAAGAGCAGCGGTGAAACATATCAATGCTTCCTCTGAGAGTGTGTGAGAAAGAGAGAGAGAGAGAGAGAGCGGGCCTAATAAAGCATAACAGATGCGTGAACAGCCTCACATCTGAAGGAGTGTACCTACATATACTTATTATTCATTACTCTCTGTACCACATTATTACTTGGCAGAATCAATATCGGAAGAGCCGCAGAAAACAGAGAAAGCAACATTAGGCATTCAGGCAGTTATGGAGCTACGAATTGCTTTTAAGTTCAGACACTCTGCATGTGCGACAAAAAGAATCAGAGCAGGCGAGTGTGGTCTCTGGGTGCACTTATGCACAAGTGTATGCACACACATGCGGCACAAGGGCGGCTCAACACGTGACGCGTAATCGCCGCCGTATTTCTCGTGAGGCTTGTATTTTCATTGTGTGCCGCACCTTAATTCAAGCTGAGCTTTTCAGTCGCATTATATTGTTCAGGAAATACTTACTTTTCCAGGGTCATCCTTGGAGCGAGGCACTTTGAGAAAACACTTGTTCAAGGACAGGTTGTGTCGGATAGAATTCTGCAGGGAGAGAAAGGGAGAAGGTAAGGGCAAGGAGAAGGGCAAGGGAGAAGAAGAAACCGGTGAAAACAACTGTTGGAGTAACTTAACACCGAACAACCAATACATTTGGTCACCAATTTAAATACATTTGATTCTGGTCCCAGTCTATGTTAATTGCAGCAGCACGTATTTGCCTTTTTATTTTTATACACAGAGAGAGATCAGTGGTTCACAACCTAATATATTTTATATCTCGCTTGTTGCACACTTGTTCTTCTTTCTTATATGTATATTGTATTATTGTGTTTTAGTTTATTGTTTATTGGTGCTACTTTGTCCGCAAATTTCCCCTTGGGGATTAATAAAGTATAATTCAATTCAATTCAATTCAATTCAATTCAATTCAATTCAATTCTAAGGGGTCGGGACCAGACGGGTCATAAGATACATCTGATGGGTCACAAGATGATTAATAGGATACTCTTCTTCACCAAATGTTTTCAAATCATTATCTTCCAAGAACCTCTCAGACATGACTCTGCTGTATGACCTGTCGGCTGCACCTTCTTCCACGTTTCACGCGAGTCACTATGCTGCAGATGTGGACAGATGTATCCCAGGCCGCGGCGCGATGGGGTTGAATGCAGTTTTGAATATGTGACTAAACTAAAAACAGGGCGTTATTTTGGCCTTGGTGAAAACTCACGCAGCACTGAAAAAACACTCAGTTACAGAATCACAATCTCATGGTTCTGGTCCCAATGAAGGGGAAACAACATGTCCACACACCCTTTTGTTTGTGGTTGTGAAAAGAGGTAAGGAGGGGGGGGGAGAACAAGAAAGAGAGAGAGAGAGAGAGAGAGAGAGAGAGAGAGAGAGAGTGCGCTCACAGCAGTGCAAGCTAACCTAACGTGAACCTGCTCTCCCTTCAGGCTCCCGTTCTTCACTCATCTGCTGCTGCTAATTAATACCACTGGGGAGGTGGAGGAGGAGGTGGAGGAGGAGGTGGTGGAGGAGGAGGAGGAGGAGGAGGAGGAGGAGTGCAGAAGACAGAGGGATGGGAGGCATTGCTCTGCTGTTTCTGTTCCCCCTGAGCTCTCGCTGCTCTACACCGGCGTTGTTTCTCCTCACAGAGTCCTGGTCCACCGCGCCGGGCCCTTCCGCTCCACCAGAAAAGCTCCAGCGGTTTTCAGCTGCTCTACTCCGCGGGTCACTGCTGCCGTCTGCGGCCGTCTGCGGCCGTCCGGCACGGAAACGCAGTCAGGTGATGACGACGGCAAGAAGAAGTGCCACCGGCTCGCTACACAGAGGCAACCATCTGTTGCGGAGCCGCTCCGGCGGGAGGTGGCGCCGGGTCGTTAACGTCGAGTCCAATCGGCACTTCAGCAGCCGGTCCGTCTAAACCTCCAGCTATTGTTTCTTTATTTACACTTTATCTTTACTACCCGAGCAGTTGTTGCACACCTGTGCACTAGTTGCAACGCACAATCCGACGTGATTCAGACGCTCCCCTGCAGCGTGGCTTTTGTTGGCATTTGTTCACGTCATTAATTTTGGTCAATGCTGTATGGAGCAATTTCTAATAAATAACAATTGTTGTCGTATTTATTTAGCATCGTATTGCTCAGCTGTTAATAATAATCCAGTCTGCTTGCTCTGATATTTAATATCAGGAAACCCCATATTAAGTTACATTATAATATATATATATATATATATATATATATATATATATATATATATATATATATATATATACTGTACATAGGATATTTGTAGAGTGTACAGTGTATGGCTTCAACCTTATAGGTGCTCTGTATTGCAGTTATTTATTATAGTCCCGCTGTGTGGTTATGCATCGTTTATTTTCATTACTGTAGTCAACTTGACCATTAATATTGACAATAAAAGTATAGTCAAAATATTACAACAAGAATGAGAGTCTATTATTAGTATTATTATGGGAGCTCATGTGTGTGTTACTGCTCTCACTGTTGAGTGAAACAAATAAGGAATGTCTCTGCTTGATGTTTTTGCTCAAAATGTTCTCGGCAATTATCCTCCGACAGCTCCAATTGTCACCCACGAGATAATATCAGCATTACATCAATACATGTTGCTTTCAGTTGAGATCCTTTGGAGAAAAAGAATGTGTGTGAAATTTATGATTGGTCAATATCACCCAGACTTCGTATTATCCCAAACAACTATAATTGTATCTGTTCAATTCCATTTAGATTTATTATCCTCCCCATTTACTGCATGATCATTTTTAGGATATGTTTTGATGGGAGCTTTGTAGCATGACGTCCGAATACAGCTCGATGACACAAAACAAACAGAAGAAGAAGAAGAAGAAATGGACAAAGGAAACGACAAAAATCACCGCTGCTACAATTTCACTCCTCACACCGCCTCAAGGACGCACATGTTCGTTAAGGAAACTGTGTGTGTCTTTGTGTGAATGATTGTGGAGCCCTTCATCCTGGGGAGCATCAGTCGGAGCCAGCTCGTGCGCACATGCTGGATACAAAGCCTTCTTCCTTGCATGTTAAGGAAACAGTAATATCCCCTCACTGAATGGGAATAGACATCATCAATAAATGTACTGATTAGCAGTGCTGTGAAGTAAGATAATGAGATTCGCTGCTGTGTCCTCCTTCCTCCCACTCCTCACCCTGCCTGATTAATGAGCTTATTGCGCCGGGATGAGGCCACGCCATTCCTGCCCAGTCGCTGATGGATCACACAGTCGCAGGCGTCATGTCTACGTGAAATGTAAGAAGGACATTGGACGACTGGTGCGGCTCTATAACTTTTTCTCGAAGAACACTCGATGTTTCCACTGCAGGAAAGTACCTCTAAGAGGAGTAAATCAGTGTCTCCATCTCTATAAGCAGGACCGCCAAACCTTTGCAATATCACCGTGTTTGTGTTTTTCATACAAAGCCAATCTTTCTTTACAAAGCCGTAAGCTGTCAGATGTCCAATGTTCACATTGCTTTGGAAGCCCCCCTAAGATATTGGCATGGCCCACCAGTTCTGAGGTGGGACATGCCCTCGCCATTTAAACAATATTCTGAGAGTGGCAGCACTCGTACGGTGCATAGCTTGTCCAACCACCCAAATACTAATTTGAATGTTTTTTTATTCCATCTACAACACTAATCTAGGATTTCTAAATTGTAGCACAGACGCAAAGGTTTCTTGAGACATATGTCAGACTGAATTTAGGGAACATTTATATAATATGACTAGCAAGACTACGATAATACTGTATGAATAATTGTCAAAGCATTATGTCTTAGAGGAGAAACTTGCTTATTATGAAATAATAATATTGTAAAACTGCATTCTGCAGTGAAAATGAATAATGAAAATGAACTAATGACTTTTTAATCATTATTTAATTAAAGTGTTATCAGCACATTAGATGGATGGATAAGAATCACAAATGGATATTGTACATGGTGTGTGTATGAAAGTACACATGTATGAAGACACTGAAGACACAAAGGATTCTGGGCTCTACAAAATGCACTGAATTGAATTGAATACATCAAGTTTAGTGCAAACTAGAATGCACCTGTTAATTGTATAATGTATCGTACCAGTTCAGTTCCTGTAATGCCTCGTGGTTTTTAGAGACTGGAGATTAAGAGGTAGGTTGTAAAAAAATAAGGTCAAACTACTGTTTTTAGACAGTTAATATTAGCTATGAGGCTTTGTGCATGCATCGTGTGGCATCTACAGTAGATACTGTGTATGTGTGTATGTGGCTCCTTAACTTAGGGTGCAGCATCCTGGCGTTAAGGAGGTTAGTTATATAAAGAAGGCTTATTAAACATGGATGACTTTCTTACTAAATGCAATGTGATATCATGTGATGTGTGACACCAAGTCAGATTTTGGAAACTTGCTTTTGAGTGGAGAAGAAATACAGAGGAATGGAGTGTCAGACTCTGTGTGTATGTGTGTGTGTGTGTGTGTATGTGTGTGTGTGTGTATTTATGTTGGTGTGGATCAGTCTGAAGTATGATCAAAGAAAGACCGCCACGTTTGAAGTTTGATAGGAATGGTCGAAGAGGTAAAAATATGCATGTGTGTGTGTGTGTTTGAAAATGAGGTATGGTGCAGCCAGAAGGATGATATGGCCATAGGCAGAAAGAGTGTGTGTGTGTGTGTGTGTGTGTGTGTATGTGTGTGTGTGTGTGTGTGTGTTTGTGTGTGTGTGTGTGTGGGGGGGGGGGGGGCAGGTCACGTGGAGAAGGCTGAAGTTATATAAGCAGGGAGGTTTGGAAGATTTGGGTCATGGCAGCTGAGTTAAATACGAGGGGCCAACACGAGATGGCATTTCCTCTAAACTTAGCTAAACAGTCTGGAAAAGCTTCACAAGTGAGGCAACAACACGTTCACACTCCCATTTCAACAGAGGGACAGAGGATGTCATATGCTGGACAGATTGTAAATCTCTCTAAGGCAAATTTCTGATTTTGGGCAACACAAAGTTAATTGAACTTAATTGAATTTATTTTCTGCAGAGACAACGTGAGGTGACTCAAAACCAGAGCACTCTGGTTCAGATATGTGGTTCTTTGATAAAACAGTCAAAGGTTCAAGTCTGTGAGCATAGAAACTCAAGGAGTGAGGTCTTCTCTACTCACAAACACTATTTCTGTATGTTAAGGCCTTCAAATCAGATTTTAGCTTTATCAGCTATGAGTGATTGGATTCTACATGAATATAATATTTTATGCAAAAGAAGTAGGGCAAATTTAATAACATTTCCAGAATATCGTCAGAACAGAATACAAATGATTACATCCTCTGCTAGAAGTTGAACACATTATTATAAACACGTCTCCAGTCGGGGGGCAAACCTCAAACCAACAAAAGAATGTTGAAAATTAGTTGCTTTTTGTTTTGAATTTAATTTAATTTTAATTGAAAACACAAATACACAATCAGGTGTATGGTACTTTGGGAGTGTGAGCATGTGTTATTGTCCTGATGGACAAATGGAAGTTTCACTACATGTACTAATATTTAAGGACAGATATTAACAGGTGTTCCATATTCTTCAACTATGGCTTTTATATTATTTAAGGATTTACAGGACATTAAGCACAAATAAAGATGCACAAACAACTGTATCAACATCAGGACTGTTTACAATGTAAACATCATTTGTATAAAGCTAAGATCACAATTAAATGATAATGTTAGATTTGTTTCATCTGAAAACAAATGCAACACAAATAATAACACAAAGACATGTACCATTGCTCTTTTGGATATGGCAAAGCCTCAGAGGCTCAGAATTTCTGTTTGAAAATAAATTCACTGATGTGGCTTGGCCAGCTGGGATAAAACGTCTGGAAGTCTTTACTTTGCCAGGTGAGACAGAAAGATATATGTGGTTGTGTGAATCCCTTCTCAACTATGCACCTGCAGGGAGCACCTGCAAGACGCGTGCTAGCCATGATATGTTGACCTGTGGAGGGCCTCTGGAGCCTAACGTGCACAAATGCACACTCAAAAAGAGCCGTATTCAGCGCTTCTCATGCTCCTCAAGATGGAGGCATTGTGAAAGGATATAGATAGTCCTTGTGTGCCCACAGACTGAACAAGAGTTAGAGATACGAAGACAGAGAGAGAAATAATAAGGACAATATAGCAAGATGGGATATTTTGAGAGAAGAGAGAGGAAGGATATTGTATTAACTTTCAGCTGAATCCATACAGTGCATAAAGAGAGGGTGAAATGTGGTAAAGTTTGAAGGTAAGGCAGAGGAGAAGGAGCTGGGAGGGGGTGCAAGAGGCACAAAGAAGAAGTGCAGGAGTCGGCTGGAAGAAGGAATGTGGGGGTACGAGCACATACGGACAGGTGTCTTAGAAGTGAAATTCTCCTGGGTTCTGAGCATCATTCAGATGCCTTATTATATCCTGATAGTGACGGAGTGACAGACACTCTGTGAGAATGTGGGGTTGGATACAAGTCACTACTTCAAACTTCATCTCATACATATTCATTTCATTTGATGGACCCTTCCCCACCCTCTTCACTCCCTCACTGAAGCGCTTCACACAAGTCATCCATAAGATGTGTGTGTGTGCGCGCGCGTGTGTGTGTGTGTGTGTGTGTGTGTGTGTGTGTGTGTGTGTGTGAGTGTATGTGAGAGAGAGAGAGAGATTGACTCTGCAGGTTGTGTTTCTAAAGTGCTGCATGTGCTTGCATGTGTGTGTGCACTTGCAGCGGTGAGTATTTACAGTGTGTGTTCAGTTTTACCTGAGTTCAAGTGTGTATGAAGGTAGGCGTGTGTGCATCTGTGCATGTACCTGTCACACCTGTTTATCTGTGTGAATACACATGTTTTACTGCAGTAGTGTACCTGTATCTGCTTACAGATATGTTTGTGTGGAATTGAAAGAGGAGGAGAAAAGGGACACGAGTGAGTACGTGTGTGTGTGTGTGTGTGTGTGTGTGTGTGTGTGTGTGTGTGTGTGTGTGTGTGTGTGTGTGTGTGTGTGTGTGTGTGTGTGTGTGTGTGTGTGTGTGTCTGGCACAAAGAGATACTCAGACAAGGTGGAAGAAGGATTGCTGTTGTCTCTGGGGAGAGAAACTCCAAAACAATAATATACTAACATTTCGAGACGTTCCGTTTCCAGTGTTTCCTTCCCGACACCAGTACCTGAACTCGCAGATACCGAGTGTGTTTAACCACAGGCAACAAGCCTTCGTCGGCCTGCTTTCTTCACTGCAAAGCACTGCACTAAGCCATGACCAGTGGTCCGGCCTGGTAGCAGGTCTGGTGTCCAACTCCCCGCACCCTCAGCTCCTCTCTGGAGTGTCTGCAAACCAGCACACCTCCAACACGTTATAAAGAAAACTACTTCCTTTACAGAGCCATTCTGAGCACAGGATAAATACTCCAGCATGACTTGAGTGGTCATGCAGTTGCTTACGGCTCTGATCAGAGACGTTTCCCACCACAACAAACAAGAATGTTGTCATGAGCAGTTCACCTAAGTGTTGGTCTGGGATTGTTTAGTTTAAATAGTTCTAAGAGGCCTGAAGTGGCAAGACGATCCAGAGAATAAAGAAAAGTACCTATCTTGCGACCCTTGAGGTTTTGTTGGTCACCAGCTACCATCCTCCCTGTGTCACATCAGTCGGACAACTGATTAGGAAGGTAAATGTGTTCAGTCGCTACTTTAATCTTTCATCCAGCGTTTCAAAAACAACACTGAGCCCAAACCACTGCGGCACACTTCCTGTTGCCGGTCATGACAAGTGACAGCTTCAGTCAGTGGCTTTCTAGGAGTGGAGATGAGTGAGCAGGGAAGGAGGAAGGAGGAAGGAGGAAGGAGGAAGGAGGAAGGAGGAAGGAGAACACGGAGGAGTGTCCTGTTTGTGCCTGTGCCGCTCCACCAGTGACAGCATAATTCTCCTCGTCTCGACGCCGTTCAGGTTGTTTAACAGTTACCATTCATGATCACATCTCTTTTATGTTCGCTCAGTTGTTTGTCTACATAATCCAAACATTATGAACACATTGTGAAATAACTAGGTGTTTTCCTGTTAACGTGCAGACACATTACTACCGTGCATGTTTAATCGAGCATGTGTTCAGAGCACAAACAAGCTAAATGGCAAATCACAGGAAGAAGTCTTTTTCTTACTTTATACCATTTCTATACCATTCATATAAAATGTAGCTTTTGCATTTATTCAATACTTTCATTTTCTTTGAT
The DNA here is from genome assembly GCA_036178185.1 of Liparis tanakae. Classification (NCBI taxonomy): domain Eukaryota; kingdom Metazoa; phylum Chordata; class Actinopteri; order Perciformes; family Liparidae; genus Liparis; species Liparis tanakae. Next base: position 15,889,431 of record CM070097.1, on the reverse strand, counting down.
TCTGAGAAACCTAAACATTAAATATCGACTGGTGACATCTGACAATCACTGACAAATCTGGTTCAGATTTGTTTGGGAAAAGATACTTGAATGAAAAGTCAGCTGATGATACTAGTCTCCATTTCCTGGCCAAACATCTACAGTTCCTGTGGTTTCCTCCTTTGCTCAACAAACACTGATGTTATTTAGGATCTGATGAGAGCTTTGCAGGGTACAAACCCCGGGACGAGAGAATAAACTCATTTTGTGGTATAATTGTTGCATTCCAGAGTGCTACGGAAACCAGCCGTAAGCCTATTATTAGCCATATGGAGAGTGCTACAGGCCTAGCTGGTTAGAGAGGAAAACGCAGTGCTGGACGGGCGCCAAGACCTCAAGCAGATCGCAAGAGAAATTCCTTGTTTTTAATTAACAATTTAATACTGAAACTCCTTTTAGTGATTAGCATGTAATTAACAGCTCACGCAGTGTTACACTTGCAAGTGAAACTATCTCTGTGTAGAATATATATATATATATATATATATATATATATATATATATATATATATATATATATATATATATATATATATTATATGCATGTGTATAACGAGAATGCCAAAGAATGACGCTGCTTATAATCTAGACATGTTCATCAAAAATATATATATATAAAAAATAAAAACATGGTGGAGGAAAAGTGTCTCATACAGAAATATCATCACATTGACAAACTTCTTGCAGAACGGGGGATGAAACAATATTGGTTGCATAAGGTATTTCCATAGTTAAAAATCTCAACATTAACTTTGTATTGAAGTAGAAATACCTTTTTACTGTATATTATTTTATCAGCTAAATCATATGATTCAGCTATCTCCAGATACATACATTTTACAGAAATATAACTCATGATAATGCATTTTTTGAGAGTATGCCTAATTGTGAATAACAACTATCAGTAATATAGGCTCCATCTATACACTTAAATTAAAGTGAAGTTGGATTCTGGCAATGTATGCTGTTTTTGTCACTGAAATTGGGATTTTATATTCTGACATTTTATATAAATATTCTATCAGATATGAGCTTTAATTTGAAATCAAAAAAGATTTCAGAGTCAAGTTTTGAATGACATGGTTTCTATATCGTAAAGTCTTCTGTATAACAGTGTCAGGAAGGAGAGATTGACCTTGAGACACACACACATCTGGACGGCAGATCGGTCCAATGTGACATGTGACCTGGGAGTGCTGGGGTACATGTAACAGTTCTGTGCGCATCACCCAGCAATGAAGAGGTCAACACAGAGATGCAATGAAACAGACAGACAGCTGTTCCTGAAACGTCTCTCGCAGACCAAAGTAAGCAGCTGTACACACAAACCTCAGCCACAGACGTACACGTGCATCCTATTCTGGAGCTGTACAGACACGCACACTGTGATTTCCACAGATGATCTCAAATCACAACAAGCACAGCGCTGTGGGGAAATTGCAGTTGTCCTCGTGAGACACAAGCTCAGTATCCCCGGTGCAGCTACATTCACCTAATGACTCCCAGCAGCCAATGGCAGCGGCCCTTAATACACGTAATAACACTTGCTCTGTCGCAGATCTCCCACAGAGCAGGCAGGAGAACAATGGCCCAGTGCTGATTCATATCAGGTGATTGTGGCGTTCAGCCAAGGGCCAAAGGCCACTGCGGTAGTGCTGCCCTTTACAGCGCCACATTAGGCCTTGTTAATTCGCAGGCAATTATCCTGGTTGCAAGCCTGAGGCGATGGGTGTCGGCCAGGGTGCACCACCGCCTGCACGAACCATTCGGTGAAGGTAGAGGTCTAGACAAAGTTTCTCAAGCAGTGAATAATGACAAGGCCTTCACATTTTAATAATAATATACCTGTGAGGTGAGCTTTGAATAACTAACATTTCCCATATTATATTCAGCGTGAATAGAATAGAGCAGCACGAATACAGATTCATCTTACATCGTTTTTCATTTAATCAATTTATCATTGAGTCTTTCAAACCAAAACTTACAAATTAAAACATAAAAGGAACGCTAATTAAAGCAAAGCATAAATCACAAAGTACTCTAGGGCAGGTGGTGAAGGTCAGTTTGTCATTGCACTTGGAATAAAAATAAAAAACATTGTCAAAACACCCAAAAAAACTGATATAATTTCAGACAAACTGATAAATAAGAGACAAAGAACAAAGTAGAAACCCCCGCCGGTCTCCGGCTGCGACTTCAATATGGGTTAAAAACGGACCCTAAAGTGGAGGGACACGTGGGTGTGATAGGGCTGCGAGGGGGCTGCAGAGAGCATGGGAAAGTAGAGCGGTACACAGGCAGAGAGCGGGAGAGCTTGGTGAAGATAACACGAGGGACACGATGCTGTTCCAGTGATACAACATAATGCGGGAGTGATGCAGCCTGATGCAACGCGGTTTGCATTCTGCTCCGGTACTCCACTCGTTTGCTCTCAAAACAGAGATGCTTTACGGCGCCTCAACCAACTTGATGGTGGCCAATCAAATGTCATGTTTTTCTGTTACAGATTCCAAATCTCCTCCACAGATTTGGGAGGGAGGTTCTCACGATTACTCCTCAACTGATAAGAGCTCCCTATATTCATTCCCAGTTAACACACCAAAAAATCTCTCGACCTTGGAACGCATTTGAAAGTGTGTGTCTTTGCGTAGCCGCGACACATGCAGTAAGCCTGTGCTGTTCAACCAGTGTACGTAATGGTGAGATTTCTAAGGATGGAAGCCGACGTGTGTGTGTGTGTGTGTCCTGGTTTCAACTCTGCCGTTCCTGCGCTCCTCTCACATTATCATACAGAGCAGACGGAGCGCGTGTGCTGGGTAGTAAAACTCTCCTCTGCTCTCTGACAGTCTACTCTCTCATCTCCAACTCCCCCCACCCTCATCTCTTCTCCTGCTGTGCTCCTTGTGTGTAATCTGCAGACTGCACACGTACACTGCCTACCTGAGTGGGAGTCTCTATGTGTGTCTGTGTGTGGGTGTGTGTGTGGCAGAGGGTGAAGGAGACGGCAAACACAACGGACCACGTATGAGCCGATTTCTGAGAGTGTGTTCGCCTCGAGTCAGTACGTTCAGAAAACACGTATTTCCAAGTATGTGCTTGCATCGTGTGAGCCGACCATGTCTGCCGAACATGGCAGCCAGACAATCTGTGTGTCTGATTCCCACTGGGTACAGCTGACAGCAATCACCTAACCCAGAGTGAACCAGGCTTACGTAACGCTCTCTGTGACGGCCACGGCTGGTATAAAACAAGGCCCCCTGTTTTGAGTCGGATCATCCAGGAAGCACAAGTGAACAGCTCTTCCTCCCACATGTGACCTTTCCTCTACCTTGAAGTCACTGCTTGATTTCATACTTTACAGACTTCTTTAATTGTCCGTGTTTGTTTGTTTTTTACCACAGATCTGTGGTTCACTAGTAACAAAAGATGCCAGCAACAGAAAGGACAAACTGAGTGAGTTTCTTATTAACTGTTGTGCCTTGAAATAAAAAAAAAATGAAGTATTGTTCAAATGGACCTGGCCTGACGGGAAAGCGACACGACACTGGGTCATGTACGTCACCACAAACTCTCTGCGCTGCCCTCGTGGAGCATGTGAGATTAAAGCCATCAGTGGAGTGCATTAATGCCGCTACTTGAATGCAGCCACATACACACACTAATCAATGAATCTAAAGGTGTAATTATGGGACGCTAAAACATCCTGGCTCCCAAGTACAAGGAGCAGGAGGAGGCAGCCACGAGCTGCAGCGAGAGATCTCCTGAATGCTCTTAATAACCCTCTCTCTCCGAACAGAACTCAAATTGATTGAATCCTACATGCGGGTAAGAAGCTCTGCCAACACAACCCGGCTTGTATCATAACCTTTTTGTCTCCGTGTCTGGCATACATCTCTGCTCGGGGAACGGTGTGTTGAAGATTATAGTCGGCAAACAAACACAGGTTTGTGAAAGGGAACGAAGAAGAGAAAAGAGGAGGGAGTGAGTAAGAGAGGAGGAGAGAGGCTGGGGGAGTGCTTGGGAGATGAAGATAGAACGTGAACGAGAGAGAAATAATGAGAGAAGAAGACAAATGTTGCCGCTTTTGGAGAGATGAATTGGTTGATAGTTTGGAGACAGCCTTTACAATGTGTCGGTGGAAGGACTCGATCCTTCCACTTCTTCCCTAATAAGGTGGAGAATCCCCAAGACACAACCGTAGGGATCTATTCATTTCCCTCCAATAACGCTGCCACCTTTCTGTTCATACTAGCCGGGATTTGCATAGACGCATTTACATAAGGATTTAATAATGTCGTCTGAAAGAGACAAAACGCGTCTGTCAATCATTCCTGATTCACTAAAAGGCTCCTGTGCTCTTCCAGGCAACCACTGGATCAGATGTGTTACATGTTGAGCTCTCGCAGTGGGGTTGAGGCTTGATAGCACTTGATCGGTCCAGTTTTAGAATCTGCTCGTCTAGCTTTAGCTTTTAGTTTTTAACATTTCAAAGTTATAAATAACTTCACTTGAAATTGAGATCTGTAATCACCTCTTGTTGTGTGGGAAGGTAGAATCACTTTGAGTAGCTCATGAAAATAAGACGAGCACAAGGAAACAAATTATTGTCGCCTACATATATTTCATGAGCTACTTGCTCCAAAACGGAAGGTTCTAACTCAGAATTACTAGTTTCAGAGTTTAAATTAGAATGTGGATATAAGTATAACTTATTTGAGGCAATTCGACACAAAGAAAACCTGATTAAAAAAACATCGATAAAATCACTATTTTAGAAGAGACCAAACTCTCAAGAAGAGGATGCGGGTTTTTTAAAGTACTATATAATAATGACCTAAGAATTTCTGGAAAAATAATGACAAAAAAAAGTTATTTAAAGCAACACTATGTAACTTTTCACCTGTAGCGCCCCCTTCAGGTATTTAACGTTTATCAGGTATCGTAAAACCTCTGGCTCTCGAGCCATATATGGCTCTTCCGGCTAGCTCGCTCACAGCTGATCGAGGCTCGCTGCCTCGGCAGCGGCAGCGAGCCTCGATCAGCCGCGGCCCGGTGTTCAACACAGCAGCATGTCACTCTGTCTCTACGCATCGCGTAGCGGAGCAAATAAAAAGTCACCTGCGAGCGTGGACTGGCACTATATGACGTTGCGTAATCACTGCCAGAAATCAAGTTGAAGTACTTCCGGCCGGTCCCAACCGGAAGTACCGGGCCGGTCCCAACATCTTACATTCAGCAGTTTTCTGGCCACAGACCCCCGATGGCAGTGGCGGAGGCGCAAATCAACATATTAAAAGTCATTGTAGCGGCACCATTTTTTTCAAGCTGTTATTTTAAGGTGGAGAAGTTACATAGTGGGGCTTTAAAAGCTTCAAAGACTAATATATCTGTTTATCAAAGTCCGAAATAAACATAATTTAAAAGCATAAAGGTTTCATGTAAATCCCCGCCTCCCTCCAACACTTCCCCCCATCGGGATCGGGATTATGTTACGTCGAGGTCACAGCCGGAGTGCACGCGGCCCATCTGGACCCACTCGGCTATCAGGCGTGCCAACACACAGACGTGAGAGCAGATATAGAAGCTTAACCCTAAAAAGCGTGACAGCATTATTGCTAAGTGTTTCTCTCTTGTCTGGTCTTACCTTCCAGCCGCTGCCCGCCTCTCGGTAGTAGGGGAAGTTGTCACAGATCCACTGGTAGATCTCACTGAGGGTCATCCGTTTGCGCGGCGATCCGTTGATGGCGAAGGTGATCAGGCTGGCGTAGCTGTATGGCGGTTTGCCGTCTCTGTGCTGTGCAGCTTCCTCCTGGTCCAGCGTTGTTCCCGGGTCCAGGTGGACAACCTTCTTGCCAGGCCCGTGCCCGTGATGGTAGCCGTGATGGGGGTGTCCGTGGTGGTGGCCGTGGTGGTGGCCGCCATCGGCCTTCTGGATGGCGGCCCTCATGCTGAGCTGGGGGAGCCAGTCCATCGAGGTCAGGCTGCTCTCCAGCTCGGAGGTCATGGCTCTCGTAGGTCGAAGGGGTCAAAAGGGAAGGGCGAGAGGCTCGGCGACGTGGCGTATGGAGGATCTCCCGTGGGCTCACTGAATGGGCGCCGTGCAGCAGCCTTGGCTCAAGTCTAGAAGAGCAGGAGGTTTGTTTACTATGACTATTCATCTACTTTAGCTGGAGCAGAAAGCACACTTGGCAGAGACACACAGATGTTAACTTGCACATCATTTTCCACATACAGTGCTGGTTTGTATAATGGAAAACTAAATATTTTGGCATGTTCATCACTTGCTCTCTGCACATAAATACGATCTGCAATTCTAGGAATAAGAGAAAAACTTTAATCACACAGTTGTAGTCCATTAACTACACAGTGAAGAGCAAAGCAGTATGAGAGGCTAGGAATGAGTTAATGGTCTTACTCTTCCCGTTCCTTTCCATCTTTCTTTGGGCCAAAGCATCTGGGGAAGTCACCGAAGTGAAAGGTAGAATCCTTCCCTCGTGCATCCTCACAAGTTCTTCATTTAGACCACTGCAATGGCCGCTGCTGCAACTCACAAACACAAAACCACACAAGACGGTAAGCTTGCTCTGCCAGACAGCCTTCATAAGATATTAATATCGCACAACCGCTCAACTGGCCTCGGCATCTGTCCAGTCCGATTACAACTCTTCTCTCTTTCGCTCTCTGGGTTCTGTCTATCTGGATTGCCTCTCAGTCTTGTTCGCTCCAAAGTGGAAATGGCAATTGGATCTGCAGAGTGACTAAAAGCTGGGGAATTGTTTTCACAAGTGCCTGCCAAATGGGGGGGAACAGCTCGGGAGGAATTCCAACCCTCTAGAGGAGCCGAAAGGCTCGTCCCCTTTCTCTCTCGGTGTAGCCCCCCCGCACTGTGTTCCCATTCGCCGTCTCTCGACGTGCCTCACTCTCCTATCAAAACCCCCCCCACCCCACTCCCCCAGCATCTCAGATCCTGTTCAGACAGACACAAACTATGAAAGAAGTCCCAAAATTTCAACTTGGTAGCTATTTATAGAGCAGCCAGCGGTGAACCTAAACATGTGTCCTCTGTGTGAGCAGAGAACGCTCTTCTTCTGGTGGCTTTTGAAAATACTTCTAAAAATCATGATAATTTGACACCAGAGTGAAATTACTCACTAATTGTTCAGTCACAGAACATTTGTACATTTGTCACTACTGGAACGAGAATGTCATGTAACTGTTACTCATCACTGGAGCGAAGATGTTGCATTCAGACCAAACTCGGATTTTACTTGGAGAATTGCCATATTAAGTTCTCGGTGCTTCTAAAAGATAAACATCCTGCATTCTGGGAAGTGCAGGTAAACCTATGCGTTTTGTGAATTAGACAAATACAGAGTGGGCCGGTGCCAGTGAATAGTTAATAAAAGCTGGATGGATTCAGCCTCCTAAGGATACAAACATCTACATCTAAACCATACCGTGCAGTAACCTTCGCATGTCCTTGAACAACAAAGAGCATATTGGCCCACACATTTTCCATTCATGCTCACTGTATATGATCAAGGTGGGAGAACTTCAAGTAGCCTGCCTACCAGCAACACAAACCCCTGTCTCTCTTTTCACCAATCCCCCTGGAGAGCCCTGTACACTAGGATGAAGAAGAGGAAGGGAGGTGCTCAGCTCCTGCAAAAACCTTGCTTAATTACAAGTAGAACAACATACAAATGTTAAGCCGCAGACTCATCAAACCAAACAAGCCAAGCAGTGGGACTCCGGGAAGGAAAGAGGAACGAAGAGAAGAGATATGCCCGACGAGGCCTCTTTCACAACACCACCCCCATCTCCTCCTCAAGGCTCTGCTACATTAGAAGAAGCCCCCCCCCACCCCCCACCCCCCGCTCTCTTCCAAATCCCAGGAAGCCATCTTAATTAGTGCACCTTATTTTTCCTCGCTGAAGGGAAGGTAGCATTGCTAGTTGTAGTGATGGTGGGTAGGTGGGGATGGGGGTGGTGACACACAAGACACACAACAACAAGTGCGTATTTTCCCCTCATTAAAAGGAGGCTCATGTTGCAAATCAGCCTGCCACAAGCCCTGACCTGCTGTGCTGCCGTGGCTGTTGTTGTCGAGAAGTTTGGGAGCGTGGGCTGGCTGCACGGCGGCACGGTGGAGCGGCGCACCGCTCGCCTGTGAGGCGTCGGGATGATGAGTAACAGAAGAGAGCGGAGGGAGAGAAGAGGAAGGGCATGACTTGGCTTCTGGGGAGAGGGGCCGTGCTGGGCAAGCAACTCAGTCAACTGGTCCCACAGTGACTGGGCTGACCACGGCACTGTGCCTTCTGTTCCTCCTATCTACCGTTGCACATCAGCCTCGGAGGCCCACGCGCTATTAGGGGAGGGGGAGAAGATCACCGCCGAGAAGACAGCTTGATGTATACCTCTCCTGTCTCTGGACTATCAGTTGTATAAAGAAAAGCATTGCATTGTATGCATAGATGCCGAGTGCTAAACTCTCCTCCCGTGTTCATGGTTGTCTGAGTGTACTTATACAGCAATGTGTGAGAGAGGGAGAGGAAAGTAACCCTTCAGTCTAGTTTGGTCTTTTTGGATGTTTCTTTAGGTAAAATCTTGCATTTCTGGGACAAACACTTGACTGGGAACATCCATACACTCTTAATAGAATACTGCATGTATACTTCATTTATGTAGCCAGAGATGACGACATCATCCTGAAATTCAGATCCTTATCAAGTGCATATGAGGTCATTTTACTGTTTATTAAATGCACGTGTCACTTCAAACATGGTTCTCATATTATGTTCTCATCAATAACAAAATCCGTTTTCATTCATAGATATGTAATTGAATGCATGTTGAGAAACACGACTGCACACAATCATTTAAAGTAAACCTCGTGGCCCTGAAAAGTGATTCTCATGGCTGCAGGAGAACCATGTGTAGACCATGTTTCAGGGCTCACAGAGAAACACAAATGACACAAGTCCTGCACACTAATACACAAATATCCACAAGATACAACTCTTGTTTCATTGATCAGGACTCATCAAAAACTTTAACAACCAGGCAGTTTTTTTTCAAAGAGCTAAACATAAGGTAGTGAAGAGGGGATGTCCTGCCAGCTGATCACACAGAAGTCGGAGTGTTTAATTAAATAGTTTGAATGCTTGAACTTGAAGTATGAATGTGCATGGGTACATACGACTGCAGGGATCGAAATGTGGCTAACATTAGAAGAAGGAGAATATGTGGCATCTCAGATTTTATAATTTCTTACCCAACATTACTCTGGCAACTTGAAAGTTGTGATATATTACTTTGCACTTCCAGAAGAGATTACAAGCATTAATAATAAAAAAAAGAAGAAGATCAAGGATTTGGAGGTTTACGAACTAGAAATCTTTCTCCTACAAAGAATTTAAATACATCACTTTCTGCACTGTGGATGGGGCTTTCATGACTGGGAACATTGTCCCTTTAAAAGAGTTGAGGGTATGTGTGTGATTGAATGTATTCACCCATTAGACTTTGTAGCTGTGATGCACTCACTCAGCTGTATGCATCACTAACAGCTAACAGTCCCCCGCTGCTAGCAGGCTTTTAGACTGAGAGAGGCTTTACAGTTCTGCATTTTAATAAGAGAACTTTGAATGGAGTGGCGGGGGATGGGTGAGAGAAGGGGGGGGGAGAGCCAAAAGAAAGAGGCATCAAAATATTTTCAGAGGAAAATGAAGTAATGACAAAATACCCACCCGGAGAGAGCGCAAAGCAGAGGGGGTTTCTGGGAAGAACTGCCTTGGCAACGGTAAGGCTAATGTGTCAAAAGAAAGTCTGCAAGCATACAGAAGCGATGTCGTGTCTAGGAGGGTGGGCCATTCAAAGGAAGAGGGAAAAGGTCCAAAAAGCAGTATTGAACGTCTTAATTACTTTCTGCTTCAGCGCCAGAAAACATACCCCTGAAAAGGTTCAATTAAAAGATATCAAGGCAAATCAGCTGCCCTTATGGCGGCTGCTTGCTCATCGCTCAATGGAGCCGGGTTAAGCAATTATCGTCTGATACTGTATACTTATTCTCAAAAGGGACCTTGAGAGGCATCGATGAAATGCACCGTTTCAAACTCAGTTCCATAGTGTTGTCCTTACTCCTTAAAACAAGTGGTCAGGCAAACTAATGCTCAAAAGGAAAAATACCATCGGAGGGGAAAAGGAAGAGTCGGCCTAATTCAGAGAAAGGACGATAATTGATCAGTGACAGAACAACACCTTCATCAATGGTTTCTGATCACTGGCCCACGACAAGGAAGTAGCATCTCAAAGAAAACTGAACCAACTGATTAGCAAAAAGGTTACACGGTCTGAAAGAAGGCACGAAAATCCGTAGGTTCCACTGATTCCCCGAAGCCTAGAATAAAATATTGGAGTCACTAAACCCACACAGAACATAACACCTGAAAACATCTGCCAAGGTAGGGGGAGTTAGCGGCCCTGAAGACTTACAGCTGCCGACTAGGAAAAAACTATCACATTCCAGATTCTGACAACGGCAAAGTTAAAAAGGCATATTTTGTCATAAATAAAACATAGGAGTGCAGTATTTCGGCAAACTCCCCCAACGAAAGGTCCCAAGAGAGGGATGGGATACTGTTTGTGAACTCAGGCTGTGCACAGTAAAAGGAGGCTATAGCACTGCATCACCACGACTCAAACTACATTTTCACATCAAGCCCTATTCAGCGAGGACTAGTCCTCTTTAAAAATTCATTAATTTACAGCAAAAATAGATTAAAGCGCCCAACCTAAAAAGTTTGGCTTGTGAATAGCATTAATAATGGAAGCGAGCATCCAAGAACCTCGAGGCTCATGCTCAGAGGCATGGCTTAGGTTTTGTTGCGCTTTATAATGGAGAGTAATTTACATGTTTTAGAAGTATTACAGCTTTTTGATGCTTGTTTATAATTACATTGTTTTACATGCAAATTGGCTAACAATTGTTACTCATTAAAACGTTACCAGGAGAGTGCTGCAACGCTCTCAGCTTGTGTAAGACACCGGCTTTACATGAGGTTTCACAATGGGAGCGTTGCGCTGAACTCTTGTTGCTGGCCAAATGACAGCCCTTTAAAAGTGATCACCCCCCCCATCTTATCTTTTACATCTTTCTCTTTCAAATCCCAGCAACGCTTTCTGAACAGAATCAAAGAGGGTTTTGACAAGATAAAAGGATTTGCTGCATTTGAATCCAAATTATGTGTACTTTACTGGGGACAAGACAAAAAATCACACTGACTGGGACCACTTAGAAAACACCAAGCTGCTTAAAAAGGAGAGTAAGTCAGCTGTAATGCGTTGCCCATTTTATTTTGTCTGACTTCCCGGCCGGCATATAAAAGAGTTCACTATGATCGGTGTATAGGTACATCCACAGCTAAGGGACAGCTGATCGGGGATGAAGGGTTTTGCGTCCACTCACTTGCAGGGGCGTCTGGTAATTACTTCAAATATCCAGACGTTTCAATCATCACTTTGTGTGAATGATGATTTAAACAGTTGAGTATTGATGCAACCTGAGGTAATTAAAATGACCTGTTGACCTGGTAACGCTGTAGTGGCCTGATAATTACTGTGGAAGATTAGAGGGCTTTGAGCGGAGGCAAATGAGACCTCTCCCTCATCTCTTTTAATAGCTGTGGCCCAGCTATCTTCCAGCATGGCAGTTTATCAACGGCCGCTGTGGCGGAAGCGTTCACGGAAAATAGTAGAAAACGAAGATGCTTGCAGGCATCAATCCATTCAGCTGAAGGGAGTGGGTGTTAGTGTTTTCTAAAAGCATGAACTTACTTAGTAAGTCCTTAAGTAAACAGCTCTTCTTCCCAAGGTTAGACACACATTCTCTATAATGGCAGCGGTATGAAAAGCTTAGCCTATAGTCTCTTTGCAGACTAACATTTTCCACACAGCATGTCAAAGTCGTTGAGCTGTAGAAAAAATTAAATAAAAAAAGACTGAATGATAAATGCAAACACTAAATCCTGCTGAGTTTTTAAATAGAATGAACTCCAAAAAAAGGACACCAGGATATGCTGGGATCATATGTATATGCACATGTGTGTTATATATATATATATATATATATATATATATATATATATATATATATATATATATATATATCATATATATTATTCTTGGCAGACTCTTAGAAGAATGACTGGCTGCCCAATATCACTAATGAAGTCACACACAAAGAATACATTATAAGTAATAATGAATATGCAGGAACACAACATCAAATCTTGACAGCCACGATGATTCATATCCCAGCGGCAGTGTAACTGGGATAAAATGTACTTGACTTATTAGTTCTCAAATGTTTTGTATATGATCATTATATATAGAATTTAATATTCTGTTTAGAATGTGTGAATTTCATCACGTTAAGCGGCCTTGGCGCTCTTATTTCCCAACGTGCGCTGCTGTGCTAATTAAGTCACATTTCTGTTATTCTACTGTATCTGCCGTGTTCCTGTAACAACCCTCACCGTGCAGCTTTTGCTATTTTACTGTTTTGTTGTCATCTTTAATGCATATTACTAGCATTACTATGTCACTATACTGTTTTAAGATGATTTCGACAGCTGTGATTATTTTTTATAGATGTTTCCATTTCACCTTTAAAGTTCACGCAGCCTCATTTCCAGCATGCCAGAGCGCCTTTTTTCACCCTTGACTCAAGTGAAGTTTGTTGTGGTTATCTCCTTGTTATTTCATAAATACAGGTCCAGATGTGTAGTGACTGAACTGGAGAATGAAATACAGTATGTGTCTTTCTTCAAGTGCATTCTCTGTAGTAAGTGTTATTATGTTGTCACTATGTTAAGTGGTTTGACTCCATGTGCATCTTATTATACTGGATTCAATTTATTATATGTTTTTACCTTTTAACTTTACTCTTATTGAGAGAGATAGTTCATACTTTGATTGATTTACGGATAAGTTAGAAAAAAACGATTTCCAGTTAATTAAAAAAAACGTTCCTAATAGTTTTCTAACATAGGGAACACATTGTCAAAGTGTATGGATATATGTTACGGTAACGCAGTATTGTTGCATTGTTTGAGACATTATGAAGACATAAAAGTCCTCAAAGTGAAGCGTTGATGGCCGAACAGCAATAAATAAATGTGTGTTTGATATAATGGAATAACTGGTCCAAGTCTTGCTCGTCTATGCCTGACTGATTAGTTACACTGGCATATGGAGTTAATCTTGATCAAAGAAATGGAAATGTGTGTGGTGTATCAACAGATAGTCCGAGATTATTTATTTTTTAAGTCACTACTAATACACCCGTTTGCATTTGCTGACATTGACGTTAATAACAACGACCTTTCCGATGATAAAACAGAAATCAGTCAAACATTATGAGGGTTCCTTCTCTTCACGTTTCATGCGATTCTGCATAACGTTTTAATGAGGCATTTAGGAGCCTATGAGTGATCTAGTGAAAAAGTCTACAATGGCAATCAGCAGTGAGTGTGGCAGCTGTTTGGCAATTAAAAAGCCAAATTACCCTCAATCAACACCATTTACAAGCGCAAGTAAATCTTAGAGCAAATAATGATGGGAGAAATCTGTTCAGACAGCTCTCATCTTGATAGGCATTAGAAGCGCATCCAAATCAGGAACAGTGTACTCTCAAACGAAGGTTCAGACTACTTGCCACACAAACACACACAGACACACACACACACACACACACATGTACACACCTCCCCTTGTCTGTCTGTTTTTGTATAGTGTTGCCTGGCCATAATGACTCCTCTACAGTATACGATGGTCACCGTTCATGTTCAGGTGAGGGAGTCGTCTCTTTATGGAAAGAGACTGTCCATTTGAGGCGGCCTTTGGAAAATAAATCAATAGTATGGTGAGGATAACGGCACCATCAACAAAAGAGACCCGCATGCATTGTTGGAAAAACAGATACTTAAGGGCAGTTATTTCAAATTGCAGTTGACTGTGCATCAAGTAGACTACAGTATTTGCCAGATTTGCCATTTTGTGCCATCTGAATCCAATATGACGCACACGTTAATGTCAATTCAGGAAACAATGTAAACTTCCAATATTACACTAACATCAATTTGAATGGTGTTAATCTGTATTGGCAATTCTTCTTTATAAATAGTCCTCAAAAAAACAACAACAACATAGAAAGCCACTCAAAATGATGTGTCCTGTAAAAACGTGCCGGTTGAAACAAACAAACAACGACATGATGCATGCAGGTATTATTATATATGAATGGCACACTGTACATCCACACAGTAGCCCCCATCATGCTGCAAAATACCTCTCATTCACAAAGCAACAGCTAGAAGATTGTAATGTGTGAAACAAAGTTGATTGGATGTGAATCAAGTGAACTGACTTCTCTTGCTCCTTATCCTTACACCCCTCGAGGCAATACGCGTTCAACTTTTACAGTACTTTAAAATATAAATGTGACTTTTCGTTCAAGTGCGTGGCTGCCAGCGGGGACTCGGTCTTCTCGGAGCCGTCGGTCTGCCGCTGTCTTCCGCCGGCATCACTTCAAAAGTGTCCATTGAACGCCTCACTCTTCGCAGCACGCGCTGTCTGAACGCCACGCAAACTTCAAATAAGTTGACTTTTGTCAGACGGACATTTGGGAGACAGACGAATGCTATCCGGTGTCCGCGTGCACACCGTGACAGGCGGCGAACTTGTGCCCCCGTTAGCCAGCATACCTGCCGGTAAGTATAAACCCGAGAAGCTTCACGGTAAATCGTTACACTGTCACAAACCGGTAACGGACGACATTCAAACATTCTTCCGCGCAGACTACTCACCGTCGTCGGGTAAACGTGAACCGGCTCAATTTAAATATTTTTTCTCTGTGTGTGTCTGTTGTACTCTGGGTTCAGGAGCTCCAGACGCCTCGTCTGCAGAGTAAAAATCCCCCTTCGAAGACAAAAAGCTCCAGCGGTGCGGAGGCGCTGTCACTCGGGCTGCACGCACGCTGCTCTGCAGGCGTCACGCTGACCGCTGCGGTGGTCACTCGACAGTCATGACGAGCAGACGAAACCCGCTATTCGCGTTTGCGCTCCGCAGCCACGAAGATCCCGGGTCCCTCTCTCTCCGCTCCGCTCCACTGCTGAACCACCGGAACTACTTCCAACGCCAGCCGGAGCACGTTGAAGATAAATTCATGCACCACAATGGGGGGAAATGAAATCAGATCCATTTAACTAGTTCCCACATTCAGTATTAACGAGACCCCATCAGGACACACACACACACACGCACACACACGCACACACACACACACACACACACACACACACACACACACACACACTCACAGAAACACTACCATCATTAGGCCATGGATAGCACGCCTTCAAGAGAATAACTATTAATAATAACAACGTGCCATCATTGTTATATACTTTATGTTTTAAGTAATCAAAATTATCTGATACACTCTAATCTATAGAAGCATTAGAAGTATGACACATTATGAGAGAACGACAGTCATTTTGACTGTTTTGCTCAAAGGGTAAAACAATTATATATATATATGTGTGTGTGTGTGTGTGTGTGTGTGTGTGTGTGTGTGTGTGTGTGTGCGTGTGCGTGTACTGTTCTGTTACACTAAATAAATTGGGGCTCTGTAATTCCAGCTAGGCTGCATGTTGGAAATATGTTGATGAAGCTTAGACTTCCCATTTTATGATAATACAAACAAATATAGCACAGATAGCAGTACCCGGATATACATCTACAAGCTGTTGTGTGATATGTATTACTATATGCCATAAACTGAAAAGGGGGAATATTTGATGGATAAAAACGTTTTACTCACATTGTATGATCTTAGTTGCGAAATAACAGCTCAAAATGCTTTTGCAAATACATGTAAAACAACGTGAGTTTAAAGGGCTGTGGCATGATTGCACATGTCAATCCATCAAAGGATAATTGTTTGTATATTAAACAGCCAGCAGTATCTCATTAGCAAGTTATATAGGGTTAGCTTGCAATAGTTATATCTTAATGATATTAAGAGGCTCTTACAAATAGCTTTTTTTCTCATGATAGAAAAGCAGAAATAATGTATGTTATTAATATATATGAATTTTTCTCCCTTATTTTTCTGGTTGACAGCAGCCACCTCAGCAAAGTTGTTCAGTATTTCCATATTATCCCTCTGGCAGGCTGTCAAGCATCAGTTGGAGATGTCAAAGACACATCAGTTAAAATAGTAGATTTGTTTTGTTTGTATCAGCTGATGTGGCCGGTAGGTACACAATATTTCCTACACAGCATTATTTCGAAAATATCAACATAGCCATTGAGTAAGGTTTGGTGAGCCTGTGTACAGACTCCCTCTGCCACTATACCAAAGTACTTTATCCTCCATTCCTAACCACACATTAACATGTTGCATTACTGATTAATATAAATGTACTGTATTGTATAGATATATAGTAAATAATATATATATATATATATATATATATATATATATATATATATATATATATATATATATATATATATATATACTGTTCTGTTAAACCAAATACATTGGGGGCTTTGTAATTCCAGCGAGGCTGCATGAGAAGCTTGATGTGCCACCTGGACCGAACATCAGTCAGAGCATCGGGTTGGAGATGAAGGTGTCTAGTCAGGCACAAAGTGATATTTGTTTCCCATGTTTAACTCACGCAGTCTCGAGGATGTGTTTTGCAGTCTATGGTCCACAGTATAGACTTTGCTGGTGTTTGCATTTTTTGGGGGTTGAACGTTGTAAATTCTAATATGTATTTTAAACACTGAAGACAATGCTAAAAGACGAGTGTGAGCTTTGATAAGCCACGACACACAGTCGGCTGTTGCTGTCACCAATGTAACGTCCTGTAAATCAGTTGCATGTTTTGTATCTGTTGGATCTAATTGCTAATTTTGAGTGTAATCTGTATCTAGAAGTCACCGAGGTCAGCATTGAATACACACTCAAGTTCTTCAATGCAATATCAACCACCAACTATATACATGCATCTAAACTTAGTATGAACAACAGCTTTGTCTGTTACAGCTCCTTGTGTCCCCTACACCATGTTAGCTATATATGCTCAGTAGATGTAACATGTGTACGTGTGTTTAAGGTAAAGAGTTGTGTGTATTTAAGTGTATTTAAGTGTGTTTAAGTCTATTTAAATAAAGAATGACGTGATGTGCAGGGGAGTGATCGGAAGGAAATGTCTTGGGGCTGACAGAGTACAAGTTGCCAAGCAAAGTGTACAACCCCCCCTAAATATTAGCCCCAGAGCTGTTTGCTGTGGCGTTAGCATACAGCTAATTCCATAATCCCACCATAGAGCCTGAGAGGATAAAACTATTCAGTTCAAGACATATTTGTATGAAACTGCCTTCTTGTTGAAAAGGTGTAACAAAAAAAACCTATTCAAAATGGATTAATACTGATTTGATCCTGAAAAAATAAGCAAATGAAAAAGGGGATATTTCGGCCCAAATAATAGCAGTGTTATGTATTGCTATACTTCATTTGGATGTTTGACCTTCAATGTGGAGAATGACATATGGTATGAAGTTTGACTGCAGGGCTTGTTTCACACGTATCCGCAGAAAGGGGGGTACGCTTCGCTATGTTTACCTTAAATATGACTTTATAGCAAGCATGGTTTTGTGACATTACAAATGGTGCAGCATGTCACTTACACACGTGTGGTGTGGATACCTGAAGCCTCCGGGGCAATTGGAATTTACAGTAGTAAAAAACATTTAGTGTCCAATAATTGAAAATAGATATTGTGGTTTGTTCAACAAGGGAGAAGGAGTAAAACATATTTTTTTAAATATTGGTAATTACACTTCAAACTAATTTTTGGGGGCGAATATCTGAATGGGATCTTTATTTGGTCATCTATCAAAACAACTATACGATTACATTTCTAATCTGCATTCCTGTAATAAAATGTCTTCCCCTATCATTTAACACCACTACATTTAGTCAGCCCAATTATGTGCTTTTGTCTGAGAACTTGGTCACGTGGATCCAGGCCGACTTCATCACAAACAACTCAGTGCTGCACTCCTCTGGATGTTGGAGGTGCTTGCACATATTTGTTATAGGATTTTCAAACAGCAATAAATCGATTTTTTTGTCCGAAGAGGATTGTTAACCTGTAACGATATCAATCCCTGTATGTTCATGAATTTGCTCTAATTGTAGTCTTTGAAACATTAAGAAAATCAAAACACGATTAAGTATAGTAATATAAACGGTTGTAATCCACCACCAGAGGACACTCCAGGCCAAAAAAAGAGTGTGTTACCATAGTTGGAAAGATATATTAAAGGTTATTGTTGTTGTTTGATGTGCACTTATCTGCGTGTTGTGTTATGTTAATATGTGATGTACATAAACACTGTAAACTGCGATCAGCCACGTGAAAACATTCCAGACTGTTCATCTTTTAATTAAGTCGTTAATCGATTACGACCTGTCTGTTCCTTACAAAATGCAACCAGACATAAACTGTCTCGACAAAATGTTTACAACTATAAGCTAAATACTCTGAGTTGATTCTATCCAAACATGCTGAAATTAAATTCGGCAAATTAAGTCACACTTAATGATGCGACTCTCACTTCACCTCCACGTGTGGGTCAAGTATGCAGTGTGTTTCGCCCTGACACGTGTACAACATGTGTTTTTGTGTGTTTTTCGCACGGAATGTAAGGTGTATGTATATGTTAAGGTGTATGTACATGTTAAGGTCCGTTTATGTATATGTTGTACACACGATGGAAGTTGTCTGTAGTGCTTCAGAACCCTGTCTGTCGGTTGTGGACTACGTGCCGTTAATCAGGAGGAATGTGTCTGCTCAGAAGTCTTACAATTAACATGGTGCCAATTAGCCAGCACGACTGGATAGTTTGATCCTGCCTCTCAGACCTTGTGGCATGCCTGAGGTGCCTCACACATTACAGCCGGATATGCAATGTATCAGGGAGGAACCTGAGGGGTGCAACACGCTATCTACGCAAACATTTCCGTCTCTTGGCTGCGGGCCTTCCGTGTACTCTGAATGAGTAAATACCCAAGGATACGGTATTAAAGTACAGTCACATCATATGTTAATTTTGTGTAACATCATGTGTTTATTTTGTGTAATATTTGAAGCATGCCGCAGCCTCGCGAGAATACGTCAACCTCGTCATGAGCAAGATGTGAGTGATGCGCATGCGCAACAGTTGCATCTGCCGAAACAATTATTCCAAAGGATGAAAAAACAATAAGTTTGCTTCAATAATTTGTGTCTGTGTTGACGTGTATGTCCTGTGACAAGCCTGTTCATGCAACATTTCAGTCGGCTCTGTTCACAGGGTCCCACCAAGGATCATGTTGGAGCTGGAACTCATTCAAACGGTCTCAACTGGTTAAAGTCAGCTGCATGCCTACTTTTGACTATCACATTTTCCTTTCATTGTAATAATACTACACACTGACACGTTTTTTTTTGTATGTTGCCTCGGGAACACAGGTTTCAAACACATGGCAAATACCAATACATGAATGGGGTGTGTAGTGCACAATGTATATATTGACATGCCAAATGAGCTATTTCCTTTCCTGTCTGCAACATTTGTAGGCATTTTGTGAAACACTGGATCACTTTGGAAACAAAATGAAAGACCTGATTCAAGCGTTTCTTTCTAAGCGGATTTCTTGGGAGGGTATTCGTGATGGACAGCGGAGATGATACCCTGGGACAGCCCCCCCCCCCCCCCACACACACACACACACACAGGTTCTCTGGCACAGGGACAGTGGCAGGAAGTGGGTCACTCGCATAATTTCGCACATTATCACATGGAGTGTGTCCCCTCTACCCAGCCGAGCCGGCTGTCCCGGGGTCCCGCTGCTAGACAGCAGCCAGCCCAAATACGAGTTAGGTGTCGCCGCAGAAAACGACTCTCGCTCTGACGGGAAACTAAAGGAATATATGCAGATGCTTTGGTTTGCGATGACCTGGTTCTATTTCCTGCCACTTCGGCATGGAAACAGCGCCATCGGTATTCGCCAAACCTCCTCGCACCGTCTGGTCTGAACCGGTTCGGGATGTGCGCAGTCTCGTGCGCAGTGCAGACGCCACGCACTGACTCAACGCAGAGTCCACGCAGCGCCCCGCGGCCTCCTCAGGCCCCGCCCTCATTGGTCGGAAGGCTCGCGTCCCGCCCACATCTTTCGCGTGCCGTGTGGACAATGGGGACGCTTTCGAATTGCGATTGGTCCGCGACACTCCAAAACTTTTATTTTGGGGCAGACCCCGTATGTTGTGCACGGGCACGCAGAGAAGTGGAGTTGTAAACGAAGCTCGTGCACGTTTCAGCACCAAAACTCGTGGACAGCAGCCAACCAGAGGGGCCGTCGTTGTGGGCTAGCTTATTGTACTTAAGCGACGAGTCTGCGGTCTGCAACGCCATACCGGTGCGATCGCGGGAAAAACTTCCTCGGTAGTTTTGAGTCGGAACAGCGACATTATTCAGCGGCACGTCTTTGGCTTTGTTCGCCGCGGCGAGCAAGTAGTGCCGAGAGCTGGACAACGGCAGGGAAGAGACGCGCTCCTCCGGGTAAACAGACCGTTATTCTCGGCTCCGCTCGTGTCGAATTAGCGCCGCCCGGTTCGGCTAACTGCACCGCGGGGAGACTAGCTACATGGCTGCAGATGAAGGCGCCCGAAGGTGATACAGAACAGTCCTAGCCGGATCGGTCCAGACCACGGTCGAGTCCGTAGTCCAGTGTTTAGCCACATCACAACCCGCTCGTGCTGCTAGCCGCCGATCTCTCCATTGTGTGAGCCGGATCACCACACGCACACACCTGCCGCCTCGACACAGCTACAACTGGCTGTTTTTTAATTAATTTATTTTTTACATTTTTTTTGTACATTCTCCACGTATCCAAACATGTGTTCCCGGGTTTGGTTCGTGACTGACCGCCGCATCAGCCAGGAATACCCTCAGGTCCAGATCCTCCGGGCTCTGAAGGAGCGTTGCACCGACGAAGACGTGGAGTTCCGCTCCCTCCTCATGGATCAAATCGTGCTGACGATCAGCGAGGGACAATTAGGCAAGTAACCACACACTCAATGCGGGCTCGTCTTGACGTTACCCGAGTGAACGAATTGTGCAGTGGTTCTCCGTGATGCACGAAGTTAATGGCAGGCGCTTATTGTTTGGGGACCCTCGCTGCTGCTGCGAGGCGAGGCTAGTCCGGTCTGCCCGCTAGCGAGGAAGCGGAGTGTAACCACAGACGTGACCGCCTAACCCACTTTCCAGCTCGAGTGGCTCCAGAGGGGAGAGCAATGATGTTTGATTTAATTTCGCTGAACACGTTGAAAATCCCAGCAACGACGTCGATAGTACGGCTTGCTTCATCACAGAAGCAAAAGGGAGACGTTTCTATTACAGAGGGCTTGTAATTAAGACGTTGTGCTCTCGTATGGGGGGCATGCTAACGCGCTGCACGCACAAAGGGGCGTATGCACGCCAGTCAGGTTCAAGGGACCCACTGCATGTTTCCTTTATAACACGTTAACGCCGAAGACGTCGCACCGGATCCAACCTGCACCTAAAGTGTTATATCGCTCAAAATGTTGTCCACAACAAGTATTCAGGTTAAACTAAGGAAAGCATTCATCACATTGATGGAGCCATAACCGGTACTCGTTTACTGATACCACAGGATACATTACTAAATTGGAACATTGATTGTCTGTCATTCGATTAGTCGACTAATCTTTCATCTTGGTGGAAGTAAACTAGTTATTTGTACATGCTGAATGACTTAATGCTGAGAAGCTTACACGCACAACTCTGGTAAACAAACAATTTGAAAGAGATCTGTGGTTTAAATCAACTAATTAATTAGCCAACATAATAACACGTGTGTTAGTCAGTCTACTCAGCCCTGTGTTTCAGCGTACTCTTTCAGATTTTCTGTATATTTGAACACATTGTGTTCAAACACATTGTTTGAGTTCTGCTTTTCATGAGATGACAATATTTTCTCACTATTTACCCAGGACGCCTTGAGAGAGAGAGATGGTAACCGTAGGAGCGCTCAGCAAACAGACACACATGGAATTCATCGCGGCGGTGTGAAGCGGGGCTGGTGTCACCAGATGAGAGGCGTGCAGGTCTCAATTAACACATAAATGGTGTAGGCTGGCACTGGCAGATGCCAAATAGTTTGGAGACCATGTGGGATGGTGGGGGGGTGAGCAGCACGTCCCTCGCAGACCACATTCTGTTGATACTGTTACATCAGGTCTGCTGTACAGCTCAGTCATGGCAAAGCATTACGCTCAACGCGGGGCTTCATTTGACAACAATGGTGTATTAAAGGGGAAGGCATGAGATTTAAGAAACCACATGTCTCTTTAACACCTTAGTTCAGCCAAAGGAACATTTGTGAACATACGGATATCCTGGAATCAGCTATTTGTAAACAGAATATCTATTACACAGAAATCACATTGTGATTCAGTTTGTGCAACAATATCAAGATTGAAGAATCTATTTGAAGAATAATGATAACCATCAGAAAATGAGAAATATATCAATGAAGTACTGAAGAGTAGACTATTTCGTCAACACGGGGATGTGGGTAGGCAGCTGTCTAGACCTGTGATTTATTAGGATACACACAACTGGAGCAGAGCAGTTGGCATGACTTGTAAAGCATCCTGGCTCCAAGTCTGTGTACATCTTCTGAGCCGTGGCTCGACATCGCAGATTAACCGCCAGTGGGCAGATTAGCCATGCTGTGGGCCTGCTACACTTGCTCTGTGGCTGCGATCTTGAGCTACACCGAGCATTTTAATTAAGCCACATTACATTTACACAAATAGAATACTGTAACTCTACAGTTGGAAGATACTTTCCAATGCAACATCCAGGTGGAAACTGCAGCGTGACCACATCGTCTTTACCAAGATAAAGTGAGCAATCTCCTGTGATATCTTCATCCTTTCAGACGGTCCGAATCGTCGTGTGGATTAGCGGTTCAACATAAGCATACACTGCAGTACTTTACAACGCCAGTGAGTGTTTACAATCCATCCTGTTTCTACATTGGGAACACAAGTGGCATTTCACCATTGTGTGACCAATAATGCCATCCTGTTTAAATGATTTGAGTTATTCACCACTTCATCCTATCTTGGGTGCATTTATATGCATTTACATATATATATATATATATATATATATATATATATATATATATATATATATATATATATATATATATATATATATATATTTAAAACAATGGTTAGGGTTAAGTCAAAATAAATGTTTTTTTTCTAAAACCAATAGATGGTATTTTAAAGAAACAAACTCTGATAGGCCTACCAGGGCTGGTTAAAAGATTAGCTTTAGGCTAGCAGTAGATGCTACATTAACACCCTAAACCAAAAGAAAGTCTAGGTCTCGGACGCAAAGTATTTGTGAGGGGAGGCCAGAATGCAATCTTAAAACTGAACACACCTTTACCACCCGCTCAGGTTGAAGTCCTCAGGTCAAACTGAAGTTAATGGGTTCAGTTTGACCCCAGGAGGAAAGATAAGTGTACACATAAGCCAGCCTAACCAGTAACCAGTTAGCCAGAGCCATTTCACGTTTCATGGTTTGTCCTGTGAGATGTTTTAACATGAATTGTTGTTAAGCTCCTTTATGAATCCTTACACTGCCAGTGGCCCCAAAGATGATAAATGCAACGCTCCTATGTTAGTAAACTGGGGGGAAATGTTAGGACAGGCTTCTTCAGCTTAAGTAATATACATTAGCAATAAAATATATGCGTTCATGATATTGTGTCTGTAATGCCAATCCTTGTTTGGCCGTTTATGAAGTGTAGACTCCCCATTTTATGAGTAATGAGACTAGGGTGAACCACAAATATAGCATGGATGTTATCCGGATCTATACGCTTATGTGTTATTTATTACTAATTCATGCCATAAACTGAAAAGGGGAATATTTTATGGCTTTTACCCCAAATTGTATGTTCTTAGTTGAGAAATAACAGCTCAAAATGCTTTTGCAAATACATGTAAAACTATGTGTGAGTTTAAAGGGCTGTGGCATGATTACACATGTCAATCCATCAAAGGATAATTGTTTGTATGTTAAACAGCCTGCAGTATCTCATTAGCAAGTTATATAGGGTTAGCTGGTAACATTTACATTTTATTGATATTGCTTAAGACTGAGGCTCTTATAAATAGATTTTTTTCATGATAGAAAAGCAGAAATAATGTATATGTTATACCAAATCATTCATGTGACAGCATCATTAACTTACCCTCAAACAATGTGATGTAATATCATTGTTGTACCTGGAAACTCTGTAATAGCAGCACCGTATCAGTGTGTGAGCCACTGACACATCTTTCCCATATCGAATCTGACTGTTGTGAGTGTTCAGGCTTTCTTTTATATATTGTCGTACCATAAATAAGAACTTGCGCTTGTAGTTTGCATAGTTGCGGTAGCCAAAGAGAACAGTGTCTGCTGTATTATTACTGGACTCCGAAACATCTAACTTCATACTATCTGATCACTTTAAAAACGGTGTTGGGATTAAGCTACAGATTATTACAAACATACACTTTTTTTTAAAAGATGTTTTTTGGACCTTTTCCTACTTATTTCTCTGGCCTACCACATAAATGTTATACCTCACAAGTTGACAGCAGCCACCTCACCAAAGTTGTTCAGTATTTCCATATTATCCCTCTGGCAGGCTGTCAAACATCAGTTGGAGATGTCAAAGACACATCAGTTAAAATAGTAGATTTGTTTTGTTTGTACCAGCTGATGTGGCCGGTAGCTACACAACATTTTTCCTACACAGCATTATGTCGTAAAATATCAAAATAGCCATTGAGTAAGGTTTGGTGAGACTGTGTACAGACTCCCTCTGCCACTATACCAAAGTACTTTCTCCTCCATTCCCAACCACACATCAACATGTTGCATTACTTATTAATATACATATACTTTATTGTGTATGTATTTATATATATAGTATATTCATTTACATATATGACATGTATATTCGAAGAAGATCAGTATTTAGAAAGTAGTCTGGGAAGTGAGACGTCAAAGAAAAGTGGTATGTTCAAAATAATCTTCATAAACATGTTTCATTCTTCTCATAACTTTATCTGTTTAAATGAGGTGGCAAACTCGCGGTCTGAAAAGTGAAGCCAATACTGAGGTGCCTTGAACTTGCATCACTAGAGCTAAATAAACAACAAAGTAGGGAATGCTTGAGGGCGGGGCTACCTTGTGATTGACAGGCTGCTACCACGGCCCATCTGGGAGGTGTCCGTCTTTTATTCTTCATTCAGTTTTCCTTTCTGTAGTTAGTTGTGCTGTGCTAATGCTTCTGAATGCTTTTTTTGCAATGGTCACATGCCGCACAGTGCAGTGCACACGCACACTTGCACACATGAATAGGACTGATTCATCTGGTCGCCTCATTGGTCTCTGTTTGGTTCCCCTGGAGATGGAGACGAGCACCATGAACAGTTGAATACTGTCCGTCAAAAACCATGAGGCCGCATCCCCTGACACTTCCCACTGTAATACCATTCTCAGTGCTCTCAGTAGCTGCACAATCAGAGCAGTGTGACTGGACAGACAGTAAATCCTCTTGCTTCTACACTGAGATTGTGAGGAGGAGTAGGAGGAGGAGAAGAAGAAAAAGGGAGGGGTGGCAGTCTTTTCATGGCTTCCTACTGCTTCTTTTTTGTGTGCCCCTCCTCTCCCCTTCTCTCCCCTCCCCTGTGTTCAGCCTACAAGACATCCCTGACCTTTTCTGCCTGCTGCCTGTCTCCGCTCCCTCCTCTACCTGTCTCTGCACTGAACTGTCTAGAAAAAGCAAGTGTTGGCCGGGCTCTACTCCCAGTGCATGCGCGATACCCAGCGTGCATCTGCCGGCACATCGGCGGCTGTCGGTTGTTATTACGTATGCAGAAAGCATCAAGCTACTGGTGACCTCTGATGATCTCTATTGTGAGCATGCAGATTCTAAGATGGCTGAATTCAGGTCACGGTAGAGATAAAGTGCTGCGCTCGTGACAAATGTGTCTCCTCCCGTACGTGTATATATACTGCATGTGTGTGTGCAAACCCACGGGAACACACAGGTTTGTGTCACCCAATCTGTTCTTTCCCGAGGAGCCGTTGAGGCGCGTCACCTGCTCAAAAAGATCTCACAGTCTGTCTCTGTTTCCTCTTCTCGTCCAGGGCGACAAAGTCACACCAGTCACCAGTGACACGCTGCCAACTCTCTGGCTTTGGCTGGTGAATTTGCCATCTGTGTTTGGCAACTATCAAGCTAATATTCCATCAAAATGGTATTCGGTTCTGCAGATAGCGATAGCTGTCGATAGAGATGGGGATGGGGAGCAGTAGAGCTGGTGCCGCGCCCCGAGTTCATTTCGCCTCTTGTCTTCACAAAGCTTACTGACCAATGTCAGTTTGACTTTCAACAGAACAGAAGAACTGACTTATTATTTCTGCTTTGTTCATCAAAAATATATGACCGACTACAATAAAGTGTTTCTGACCAGGCCGTCCTCCGTGATTTGTGTTTATGTGATTAAACTCCTGACCCATGGGGTTTGAGCCATCTCTCCCTACCCACTGCCCTACATCGAGACAAAGTCGTGTACATCAACAATCTCTCTCTCTCAGTCAACGCCGGTATCGGCCCAAAAGGCAGAGGAGCTGGCACCGCTGCGGGGGGGGTGCTGTTTATGGATACAGGCAGCATGTAAATAATCGTATCAGCTAGCAAGGCAGCTTCCAAATTCATGACTTAACACCAGCAGCCTCGGAGCTGGCGGCCGCTGCCTGCTGCTGTAACTCGGCCAACTCTCAGTCTGAGCCGTGTGGTGACGACTGCAGCTATTTCCACAAAATCAGATGAGTTAACTTTTCCACCAGGAGACGGTGGATTCCAGATCTCACCGACCACTCCCGCAATATTCCCGGCTCTGTAAACATGACTTTGGGGATGTAGTGTACAGAAGACCAGCGAGGTGACGGCGGACCGGTTACATACGAGTGCGTTCTCTCTAGAGTGGCTTTCGGTTGTATCGCGTTCACACCCTATGAGTGAGGTTCAGGTCCAGCGTCTGTGTACTTGTCTAATGATGGCCATCTTGTTTCCCCTCCTCCTCCTCAACCTTCAGGTCTGCGAGTGGAGCAGGAGTTGGTGACCTCTTATCCTCAGGTGGTGGTGGTCCGGGTGCCCACGCCCTGGGTGCAGTCAGATAGTGACATCACCGTGCTGCGCCACCTGGAGAAGATGGGCTGCCGGCTGATCAACCGTCCCCAGGCCATACTCAACTGTGTCAACAAGTTCTGGACCTTTCAGGAGCTGGCCGGCCATGGTGTGCCTCTCCCGGACACCTACTCATACGGTAAATCAACACCCGAGCACCGTGTTGTTGTGGCTAAAACATCTGGAGCAGTGAGCTTGTTCTGCGTGACTATTATCAGCAGGTCACTTGATGAGAAGAGGGATGCAACTGGCTTTAGCAGTGCTGCCCAGTGTGTGCACAACAAGAGTGCACGCTTAGAAGGCAGACTGTGGTTCCCTCAGCGCAGGGCATTAAGAAGTGTTACACACAAACACACGCACACACAAGTAAACACAGAGGCCCTGGCTCTAGTCAAGGTCTCCGTCGCAGAACCCGCTCGACAATTTCTTATCAGCAGTCCCAAAGATTTAGTCACGCAGCCTCAGTCCTTTCATCATTCATAAATTCTTTATGAAATTGTGTCCGACATGGTCGTGCTTATGTCAATGATATGGCCGTGTTTAGTCAAATTATTATTGTTGAGTAAATACAAAGTTAGAGATTATTACAGAGTATATCTAATTATTATGGATGTAAATATTGTTTGCAAGTGTGTGTAATTATGAAGGAATATAACTGCATCGTATCCAGTGACATGATTATGAGCACAAACGCCAGCACAGCTGTGTCAAGTATGTTGTGTTTGGACATTTCGATTATTAGCTGCCAGATCCCAGGCTGCGGTCCATGTGTGTGAAAAACAGTTTCATAGGCCTTTGGTCAGACAGCCACTGCTCCACTGAGAGAACGGGCCATTTACCACCCTGGTCAAATCCTCACAGTTCTCCACTAAACCACACGCATGTTAACGTTCCTGCTGTGGGTCACTCCTCACAACACAGGCCAGACTGCTGTGTTTATTGCTTGTAGTTTGCTGATTTTATAAGACAAAACCCGAGGCTGACAACCAACGCCACACATTTCTTCCTGTTTTCCCCCCAAGAATCGACAGCCGTGTGGTGTTTTTGAGAGCAGACAGAGAAGGAAAGAAAGGGAGGGGGGGGGGTTGTTTGGCCTACATTCCACCCGCCTCTTTCCACAGTAGGCTAGGCGATGCATGCAGAGCGGCTGGAGAGCTTATGTAACACCCCCTCAGCGCCCCACCCCATGCCCCCTCAGGATATTTTCAAAATAAAAGACGCCATTGCATACAGATGCCTCTTGCTCTCCACCTCCGCAGCTTATGACGGGGTTGGACCCACATTTTCTGCCACGCTCTCCTCCTCTGCCCCCTCTGTCCCCCCCCCCCCCCTCTCACTGAAAACACATGTGAATGTGGAAAAAGCCGTGCGACAGGGTAGTTCACATCTGTTCCCCGGGCGAATGCCAGATACGGACGAACAGGCAAAGAAAAAGAGAGTCAGGATAGTAGAGATGGAGAGAAAAAAAAGAAGTTCCACCCCGATTTTCCAATATGTTATTTCTTACACATATTCAATCCCTTCTCAAGCCGCAGCAGAGAGCTCTGAAGCACATCTGTTGCTACAAGCTGCCATTCAGAGTCAAAGTCAGACATGGTCAGCTGCTTCACATTAAAGCATCCCTCAGTGACTGCTCTGTTCCAATCTCATGAATCAAGCGAGCAGCAAAATAAGTACACGCTCCGGACAACACTCCTACAGCCTCGCTGTTTTGAGTCACTTCTGTTGCCATAGCGACGTGCGACATTCCCTCCCCCCACCCCGCTCAGTCGGCTGTAATGTGTGAACAATGCTATCAAAACAAGAACCATTTTTCTATATATTTTTACACCACTGTGTGGGTGCATGTTTCTGGGTGTGTGTCTGCTGCGTGTTTGTGTGCATGGCATATATCCCAGGAGGGCATGACAACTTCCGTAAGATGATTGACGAGGCAGAGCCACTGGGCTACCCTGTGGTGGTGAAGAATGCACGTGGCCACAGAGGTAAGACCATCAGTCTATTTCTTCCTGTCACCAGCTCCGTTTCCACAACTCAAAAAGTATCTGCACGCTGCAGCTCGCTCTATGAAATACGCCGACAGTGTTAAATGATTAGAATCAGAATCAGAATGGTATTTATTGCCAAGTAGGTTTACACCTACCTGGAATTTGTTGCAATGCTGCCGGGTTAATCGCCGTTGTTTCCAGTAAATTTACCCAGGTTTCCTCATTTTGTATAAATTCACAAGGGGGCTTGTGTTGTAAATTTGAGCCTTGATTTTGATGTTGGAGATGAGCCCCAGTGTCTGTTCACCCAATAGGGTTTTCCTATTCATAATAATTGACACATGAATAACAATGCACCTTGGCTCGCCCAGAGTTCTCAAGGGTTGCTTTCCTCCCCTCTGTGTTTAACCAATGCCATTGGCTTTAGTCCAGCTCTCCTGGCCTCTCATAAAGGCCTGTAAACTATTTTAAAGGGCTGTTTCAAAATCATCTGTTATTAGATCAATACGAATTCCCACATTTGATGTGCTATTCCTAACCAGTTGCTGGGATGTGACATAATATAATTCAAAACAAAGTGAATGTCTTTGTGTGTACAATCTCCAAATCCATGTGCGAGTCTGTCCAGCAGTAGTCATGAGTCTCACCGAGTCACAGGACCATGATCCCTTTGCTTGTCTTGTTTTTGTAAAGTGTGCCTGTCACTGTTCATCCTCACATCTTCATGATGTTACCAGGGGATTGCCGTGTCATCTTGTTTGGATTGTCACCTACACACAATGTACACACACGCATCGCAAGCGCAACATTTTCCCTGGTGCCAGATCAAGGCCTGACAACCGGCAGGCAGAGTCCAGCTGAACTAATTACAGCAGGCGTTTTCTATCCTCTGTGAGAAGCAATTCTGCGCCTGCGAAGAAGAGCGTCCCATTAAAGCAGACACGGGAACTGGCATTAGACCCGGTCAGCAGAAGCAGCTTCTTGTCAGCAAGACTTTGAGGAAGTTACCCCAACCTCAACTAATATTGGCAAATGTCCGCCCCTGCTAGCATCTTATTTCCATGTTCATATAAAGCAGCCGGTGATATCAACAGTCTTAAAAGCGAGCTCCTCTTTCCTTCTGTTCCTTACTCTTCTCTCTCCTGCCTCCCCCCAGGCAAGGCTGTTTTCCTGGCACGAGACAAACACCACCTGACAGACCTGTGCCACTTAATCCGCCACGATACGCCGTACTTGTTTCAAGAGTACGTCAAAGAGTCGCACGGCCGTGATGTCCGGGTGGTTCTGGTGGGCGGACGGGTCATCGGCTCGATGCTCCGCTGCTCCACCGATGGTCGCATGCAGAGCAACTGTTCCCTGGGTAAGCAGGCGCCCGAGAGTCAATGATTACACAGTGAATTACTAAACTATTGAGCACTGACACACTCACACACACACACACACACACATTACATTACTGAACTTGCTCCCCCAGTTCCCTCATTTACCGTCACGGTTAGCACAAGCTCCAGCACTGTCACACTGGAACGGTTCCTAATCATGCAAAACATTTGAATGTTTTGACTTTGATGTCCTAATTATTTGGATCTTATTCTTATTATTTTCCAAAAGTAATAGGAAGTCCTTTGTTCTCATCATTTGTGTCGGCCAATATTTAATGATTGTATGATCTTTCTAAATGATTGATCAGGTGTAATGGTCCGTCTGCTATGCAAACCAGTTTAGGGTGACTGCCAAATCAAAAAGCTTATCCTGAATCAAGGAGACTTCAAGTGACACACGGCATTCCAGCTGATGAGACTTTCTCCGTGTGAGAGCACAGACAGGTTCGGTCTCGCTGGTGCTGCAGACTTAGGACGCCGGCCGTCAGATGATTCAGCATTTATGAGACTGCTGCCACTGACTGTAGCGGGATCGGATGTGGTGCTTTGATGTTTCTCATGCCATCCACACATGTACTGCATGTTTTAAGACCACTCTTGATTAGTCATAGAGTGATTGTTTGAGGCACAGATTGCTGAGGGTATTGATCAGTTCCATGTCTCTCTCTGGATTAGGTGGCGTTGGTATGATGTGCCCACTGAGCGAGCAGGGGAAGCAGCTGGCCATCGAGGTGTCTAACATCCTGGGCATGGATGTGTGCGGCATTGACCTGCTGCAGCTCAACGACGGCTCGTTCGTGGTCTGCGAGGCCAACGCCAACGTGGGCTTCATCGCCTTCGACCAGGCCTGTGGCATGGATGTAGCAGGCATCGTCGCTGACTACGCCCTGTCGATGCTCCCCAGCCGCCTCACCCGTAAGATGTCCCTGCTGTCCGTGGTGTCGAGCACCAGCGAGACCAGCAGCGAGCCCGAGGTGTGCCCCGTGCCCACCAGCGGGGGCTCGCTGCCCGAGGCCGTCTGCAACATGAGCGTGGGTTCTACTTCCAGCGAAAGTGACCCGGAGCTGGCCGAGCCCTCCCAGTCCTCGCCCTGCAAGTCCACGGCCGCCACCCTCCCCGGTCTCCCTGATCCAGCCTACAACTTCAACACTCATCTCGCCAAGGAAATGACATTATTGACTAAGTAAGATTCGAGCAGCTTCACGTACACACCGAAACATCACACATACATATTGGAAACACGCCGACACACCTGTACGCATGCATGCCAACAGACATTCCTTTTTAAAACGCATATCAATCCAAAAACATTTAAACATTGTATGTTTAATACACAACATGAGTGGTGAAAAAGAAACACACACACACACAACCAGAGAAAAACATACATGAGCCTTCTCATACTAACTCCGGTCAAAAGTAACAAAGATCTGAGGCTGCTCCCCTGACTCACTTTGCACCTCTACTCCCAAATTGCAAACCCCATTATCCAAACTTAGCTCACACGGTGGCGGCACGGTGGTGGGATATACTCTATGAGATAACTGCCAAATGGGCCTATTCTAGTTTCTATTTTGCAAAATAGTGAGGGTAACGGTAACTATGCTCTTTCGATGGGTGTGGGATTCCCATAAAGGCACCTGCCATATCTTTATCCTTACTTTATCATATTATTTAAAGGGGAATCTACAGTATGTTGTGATTTTTAAAAAGGTGGCGGGGTTTCCTGTGGAGACTAGTGCGGTTTGGTGGATTTTAGGCAAAATGAAGGTTTTTTTCTCTTTTTTTGTTCAGGTGATTAGCTCATTGGGAGAGGAATACATCCTCCTGCTAGGCACATTATACTGACAGTTCCAATGTAGCAATGTAATACTCTTTTGAAGGATACATAACGGGATCGGATCCTCAGCAACTGGAGATGGAGGAATTTTATGTCACATTTACTGCTATTCATAATAACTGAAATGAGACTTGAATTCAGGACACACGTCACATGTTGTAAATTCAACTACAACAGAATGTATACACAATGTTTTATCACTCCGATAAACTAAATTATGAATCTCGATTGGCTCATATTTAAATGTAGCCAGAGCTTCTACGGTCACAGTTAATAGGAGGCTGCCTCTGTGCTGTCACAATGATTTCCCGTTCATGCGCCGATAAGAATACCGTCCAGCCGGACGCCAGAGTCCTCCCGGGTACTAACACGGTGTCCGTTCACTGTGACAGAAGCAGGCTCATATAAATGTCAACAAAGCTGCACTAACCGGTGCGACGTAGGAGAAATAACAAATCGCCGTTCTGTTTTCGAGTCACATCCCGAACGAAAATATGAATTGAGTACCATGACTCAAATTCTACGTTTTTAATTCTTAGATAGCTCGTTTGATTAGCCTTACCAGCAGCAGAAGTCTGCGGCTTTTACAAATTTATTTCAATAGCACTTTATGATAAGCAGATGCATCTTTCTTTTTTTTTTTGTCGCTCAGATGGCATATTTAGGAAACACAAGACAGTGTGAAAGCTGCGTCTATACATGCGAACAAAAAATACCTCAAAACAGTGACGTTTCACTGCCATAACGACATAGATATTCCAACATACAGTACATATCAGCCAGGATGCTTGTGGTTTTCAAATGGCCCCTGATTTACCAGGTGTTCCTTCTTTTTATGTCCATGAGCTAAAAGGGTAGTAGTGTTATTAATATTTTAATTTTTTTTGTTTTATTTTTTTGTAAATATTTAGATAGTGAATTAGTTTCAGTGCATACAAGTATCCAGCGGATGAAACTGGAACAGCTGACATAACTGCCAACTTTGACATTTTCTAAAGCTAATGTGGACAAACTTGTTTGTACAAACCTGCAATATCAAAAGGTTGAAACTGAAACTGGGTGCTAACATTTCTGGATCTGGTCAGATGTATTTTCATAGTCATATGATTTGTAGATTTTACTTTTGTTGTTTTCATCTTATTTTTTGATAACAATGAAGTACCTAACCCACAAAATCTGTTGGCATGATGTACAAATAAAAAAAATGGGAACTATATTTTTGCAGTCTCTTTGATTAGAATGTTATGTTTTCTTTTCTTATTAAAGAAAAAAAAGAAATCCAGGGATTTCAGTGGCCAAGAGCTTATTGCTTATGGTTTTTTTCTCTTCTGGTTGTTTTATACCTGAGGAGATAACTATCAACATAGAGGTAGGGCATGCTGGTGTAAATGTCATCCAGTCAGAAGAATAATTTACAGCTCTGATCAAAAGCACAAATTCTTCAGTTCTATGTTGTTATACTCCGAACCCTTTCTGTTCAACACTACTCAGGGAAGCAGCCTGGATCTCACCCCTGACCCCCAAAAGCACGACATATCCATTCGAGCTGGAGACATGTCAGAAAACATGACACATACCCACAGCCAGACAAAAAGATACACAAACAACGAAAAGAAGGTTGTAAACTACAGTATATGACGATGTGGTGTATACCATGGTTAACATTCACTTTTTTTCCTTGCTTGTTTTATATTGTTCCTTGTTTTCTTCCTAATTTATAGAATTTTTAAAAGTGGGTTTTTAAAAGTGGGTTTTGTGCACTAATATTGTCTCAATAAAGTGAAACCGCTGTGAAGCTTGAATTTATTTTTTTCATTTTTTTTGTGGGCCAAATGTACTAACTGGACCTGAAGTCTAACATGGGCCTGCTTGAGGGTGCCAAAACAGGAAATGCAGCTTTTATTTCAAGTCTGCTGTCAAGTGATCACAGTGGCTCCACTGAGAGGATGACAGCATTTACACGACTGTGATGTTGTCCCGTACATATTGAAAGTATCTGACAGACAAACTGTGAACTCCGCTGATGTCCCCCTGACATGCAAAGCAGGGCTGGTGGCCTTGATCATCAACGAGTCGCATCCCAACATACAAGCTGATACGAGCAAACTATCTCAGATGTGGTTCTCCCCTATTTTTTACAGTCTTTGTCTTTCTATCGATGCCTGTGCCACTCTCTACATTGGGTACTTAAATGTAGATCAAAGGTCACGTATCCGTAACAAGCCAGCCGTAGGAAAGAGTGAACCCGTTCATATCATTCTTACAGCCCTGTCATTTGCCCTGTCATCTGTAGTTTACACAGCATCCACATGCACACAGAGCCCATCCCGCCCTTTCAGGTTAGCACTGTGCCCCGACAACTTTCACAATGCCTTTTCTTTGTCTGGCCTCCTCTGGGACCAATGACTTGAGGATCAGAGTTGAGTCATGAGATCCCAGTTCAGGTGGGTTTCTTTCTGCTTGGTGTTTATACATTGGTGGCCGCGATGAAGTGGATACGAGACCTGGATGCTACTGAAAGAAGCGGGTGCTGCACGCTATCAACACATGGAAAGAAGAAAAACGTGTAAATCATGAAATGATTGAACGTGTTTTGTCCTGTGTGGTGGCTGGGAAGCCTGGAACTAACCTTGGGTGGAGCCCTTTGGACTGGTCACTGTGTACAACAACACACAGCAGAGCACACGGTCACTATTTTATTCCAAACTGCTGCTTATGTATATTTGGCTCCAAAATGAAAAAGGGAATATGTGGAAATCCCAGGGTTTCCATGTTTTGATGCCTCTGGACATATAAAAATGAATCTGAATGCCAAAAAAAAACACGATTTTGTTGTACGATTCAGCACTAGTGACACTAGTAGTGAAATGAATTTATTGGGGATTCTTTGTTTTGATAAAATGAATAAATGTTTCATAATTGTATATAATATGAAGAATTTCACTTGTGATCTTTGGGTTCATTTTGTGTCCATGTGATTTAAAGTGAACCTGAAGTTTGATTAGGTTCACAATATACTTTGATTTGTAGAAGGAAAATGCAAAGTTTATGCTGTGTTGATGATTTATAGACATTATATTATATTTGCATAACACAGTGAATTGATAATGAGAGTACGAGGTCAAAAAATGGTTTTAGCAGAAGCCCGAACCATTATTCTGTTCTGTATCATTCTGACAGTGTTACAAAATGATCCCAAGATCATGTTATTTACAAATGTGCATAATGATGTAAATATATATTCTTCTTCTTTTTGGGATTCAAATAAAGAAGAATCATGATTGAAAACCGATGAAAATGAGTCTCCTCCACTTCCTGACTTGCTTGTTAAAGATATGTAGCTCAGCGCCAATGTGAATGTTTTTTTGATTATCCGCTTACAATATGAAATCACAACATCTGTTCTTACTCCAAACGCTCTGTACTCTTTTATTTGTCTGCAAGTCATTGGTTTCTACATGTACATGTGGGGGACTGAACAGATGTCCCGAGGAAGCACTTCTGTAAGCAGGGGGATCGGCAGGGCCGGTAGGGGGACTAGTCCGATCCAGGGCGGTGCTCCGCCTGTCGGTGCACCAGCTCTAGGAGGCCTTGGATCGGCTCCGTCAGGTCATGGTTCGGTATCAGCTGGCTGGCCTGCAGGGCCGTGGTGCCAAATTCCAGTACCTGGCACACAAACACAGACGGAAAAAAACACAGCAGCTGCAGCTGTTAGACTCTCCGGGGAGAGTAAAGCTGACTTATATAATAATAATATCACGGGAAATTGGATTGCAACCTGGTCGACTTCACTCATCCCACTTAACCCCTCCGACCACCTGACGTGGTCGGATGTCACACTGTAGCAGGTAAACTACCACGAGAACAATAGGATATAAAAGCACTGATTTATACTGTTGACAAAACTATGACCGTGACCTTATATGGAAACATGCCAGGAACAATGTGGAACTAATTAAGGTTTGCAGTGGCATCTGTGGAATTCCTGCAATTTGTAAACAGCTATAGCGTGTATGTGTTACTGAAGTGTTTTGAGTTGTATCCAACCAGAGCTCTCGCAGTAGTTGTGTATTTCTGTTGTGGTTTTTCATTTCAATAAATAAATACAATTCAAAGTATATACTTGGCACCAAGGTTGAACATAGTTGAGTCAGAAAGTCTGTCTTTACACTGATAACCCCTCAGCCTCTCTCTCCCTGGGGTTGCTCTATCAGCTGATTGTGGGCGTTGACTTTAAATGAACCAACCAGGTTCACAGTTTCCTGAAGCCAATCCCATCGTTGCTGTCAAACTTGTATAACTCTGTTCTCCTGCTCTGCTGCTGTCAGCTGTCATTTTAGCACACTTGGATGCGATCCCTCCCCGACCCCAGTCACCTCCAGTCAGCATCGCAGTGATGCTCCTCCTCCTTCATCATCAGATGGCAGCTCTCTTCATCACCAGCACCACCAGTGTTTAGACTCCAGGGGGGATTAGGCCGTATCTGACCTCAGCATCACTGCCCCTCTATTATGCTTCAGGACGCAGTCCATTCGCCAAAGACTGCGCTGTTCATTTGTTATGCACGTGTAAAACATTGCAGTTACATTTTGAATTATATGATATGATATGATATTCCTTTATTCGTCCCACAGTGGGGATCATTATCATCAGATAAGTATCTCCTGATTGAAATGTAATAGCCGACAACACCCTCCATACTGCTGAAGGCAGGTAAACAATGACTCACTGTGGAGATGAACGATACTGTTCAATGAGGCCCTCGCGGTGAGTAAGGTACCTTGGCACAGGCCTGCTCTGGTGAGTCCTTGTCCTCATTCCTACAGCCGCCAGTGTGCCACTCAAAGAGGGGGTAAGTAACTGCTATGCTGCTTAACGTGTCAACCTTGGCGAAAAGTCACCGTTTTAAAAGAGTTTTGAAACTCTGGTTGTACCAACCCACCAAACAACCAGATAGAAACAGGCCTGTGAAACAATAGAGCACATAAACAGATAGTCTTCTACCTTTCTGGTGTTGTGTCTGTTTATATGTTTGCAAGAGTGAAGCTACTTGCACTTTGCCAAAAGTGTGCCAATATTTCAATCTCCACGATGCGTGGGACCCACTGAATCTAGATCCCACCAAGGTCTTAAGTCTGTGGCAGTAACCTCACTGGAACAGGACGTCCTGTTCAACCAGTATGGACAGACACACACACACACACACACACACACACACACACACACACACACACACACACACTTCATCCCACATCTGAAGCGGTGTGGTTTTCACACACAAATAGCCTCCAAAGCATTACAAACACTGGAGGAAGTCAGAGAATCGAGACAGATCAACTCCCGCTAATTCCCACCTCATCTTTACGGCTTTACCAATTAAGAGATAATCCCACCCAGAGCCCGGCAATCCAAAGTGCTTGCATGAAGGGGAAATTGTAACTGTGTCACTGTGTCAAACCAAACCTTTGTTGCCTGGACATCTCGTCAGGCGACTCACCTTTTGGGAGTCTCCTCTGAGGAACCACAGCATGGCCAGGCAGTGGGCCACCAGTGCAATCTGAGCCGAGTCTTTCAACGAGTAATTTTGCTCAAACTCCAACATGTCTTTTAACATAAGCCGGGCTTCGCCTGATTGAAAGTCAAGGATACAAACAAAGATGTCCGTTAGCTTTTACAGTGTACTACCCCAGGCATGAGGGCAATGTATATTTGAAGTTGGAACACCTCATTCATTAAATAGTAATCAACATAAATGCTGGTCTGTCTGCATCTTCTGTATAGTTTGTTTAAGCTTCCACATCAAATAGTCATATGTGTGGCTGTAGCTGCGATAGAGGGCCGTGGTGCGGATGCTGCACAGCCAGAGACGTGTCCTCACTGGTCTCGGGTCAGCCCTAAGCATGCTAGTGTAAATCTGGGGTTTATCTTTCAGATTGCACAGCAAGACCGCTCAGATAAACATAGGCACTATGTGATACGCCAATGAAGATCCCTGCTGTTTAGCAAGGGGAGAAAATGATGGATAGGTGAATTCATTTTATGATTCTTTCTGTTTAAATAGTGTGGTACAATTGGATGGATCCTAAGTGTGTGCATTTTGTTGGGGTTCTATATTACATTTAAAGTGTGCATATTTGATGACAATATGTACCATGAGAGGGCTCCAACACCGTGTCAGGATTTTGGAGGTGGGTCTCGAGGAGTTTGGTAAAATGGCCGTGCCAAATTTTTGCCACCTACAATATGAGCAATATAAGAAAAGCCAAGAGACAAATTAACAAAAACATATTCGGCAA
This sequence comes from Liparis tanakae, assembly GCA_036178185.1. NCBI lineage: Eukaryota > Metazoa > Chordata > Actinopteri > Perciformes > Liparidae > Liparis > Liparis tanakae. The sequence goes on along the minus strand of CM070097.1, from coordinate 15,850,471 downwards.
AATTGCCTCATGCTTCATCCCATCAGTTTTATGTTACCTTAGAGTACATGGAATGAGCAATGGGAATCTTCTCCTGTTTGGCAAACACATTCGCCAGGAAAAAGTAGCCAGCACAAGTGGGTGGGGTATCCAGACCATACGCCTCACAGGCAAAGTATATCTGAAATGAAATCTGAGAAATTACTTTTTTTTCACTGTATTTTCATATGGAGTTTTCATAGAGATTTCCAATGTCGGTGGGCGTACATGACACAAAAAGAACAGAGATAGTGCATATCCTGAGGGATCAACCACGATGCTGTTCTGATCTCACGCAGATTCAAGAAGTATTTATACAAGTTCATATGTGAACATAGTGCAGGGACTTGTGGAGAGTTGTGGCATTATGTTGCTTCTCAGAATGAATATAAAGTAACTGAACAGTCTAAAATACTCAATGTACTCGAGACATTTCTGGCGAGGGAGCTACTTATGACACAGACATCATGTGCAAAGTGAAAGCGAGCCGCGTCCAGGTCTCCAGTCGCTGTGTTGAGGCGGCCCAGGCTCCTGTGCAGCCTTTGGTGGACCGCGTGATCTGTGCTCTCCAACGCTGCCCAATCTGCCTTCGACAGGAACTCCCTTACCAGGGAGAGTTCACCCAAACCTGGAAAGTACAAATACACACAATACATATCCTACCGGGGAAGGAGAAAGGAGACAATTTGAGCCGAGAAACCATGTTCTGCTCTTTCCTCACCCATGTTGACCTCGGCCATTAGCAGATAGGCGGGGACCATTTGTAACGCTCTGGGGTGGTAGACCTCGCAGGAACAGTGCAGGCAGAACACGGCGGCAGGGAGAGCCTCCTGGTGCTTCTCCTCAGACAGCTTGCTCTGAGCCACCGACCTAGAGATCTTCATCAGCTCCACCTTAGTAGGGAACCAAAACCAAAGGACCCGTCAGGTTGTTCTTACCCTTCAATAATTCACTTTTTACCGACAGCAATCACAGGAATATTCCATACAAGCTTGAATAACACGATTGTAACATCCAGACATTGATCACTGAAGATGGAACCAGCTCTGGAAACAGTGACAACCCAACTAAGAAGCAAACAGGTGTTTTGAGTAGTTGGCTTATGTCAGTCACAGCACAAACTCCTGCTTAGATAAGAGACTCAAAGAGGTAGAACTGAGACTAAAGAACTATAGGCATGTCCTCTGTCCTCTTTCTCCTGTTATCCCTATGCTTATCTTTTTTGTGTTTCATGACTTTTTCACTCGAAAGTAGCAAAGATCCAAGGTTCTTGTGTTTTACCATTACTGTTTTCTAAGAGATAATTACATACATTTGTGAGAATCTATGGTGTTTTATTCTCGTTAGACAGTTAACTCTACCACGTCATTGTCGGATCCAGGTTTGGATATGACATTCTAATTTAATAATATTATAACAGCTAAAACAAATAACCTGGAAGCGAAACTCAAGGCTATTTGAACAATTTGATGGATTGGAAAAAGACTTCTGAGAGGAAAATATAACATTGGCTTGTAGATAGTTTTTAGAATCCATGTTATTCTTTACAATTTCCTGGACAGTGAGACACGTGAACTAGACTCAAACTCAACACAAGATGTCTGTGTGTGTGTGTGTGTGCGTGTGTGTGTGTGTGTGTGTGTGTGTGTGTGTGTGTGTGTGTGTGTTCTCCCAGTGCATACAGAGATCCTCACCTTATCAGCTTTTGGTTTGAGCAAATGACAGACTCTCTCATGGATCCCCACCCAGTCCTCCTGCTGGTGCTCTTCAGTACTGAGGGGTACATATAGTAAGATTAGTTGGAAATGACTGCAACTTCAAGTCATGTTTGTATTCCCAAACTGACTCCCTCCCAGGAGTCAACATGATTAATATAGCCCTTTCCCAATTCAACCACCTTGGATCCACAGTGGCCCCAAATCTCCCTCTGGGCATCACGCAAGTAATATTTTGGCTCAGGAATCGAGATATTAGAGAATAACCTGTTCATCGCACTATGATCTGAACTAATAGCCGTGACTTGCACTAAGTGGAATGTTTCTATACATTTCCTATCAGTTGGTTTAATTTCAAGTGCCAACATTTCCAAAGCAGAGCCTCTGCCCGTGTAGAGAACATCATCCGAGTGCTCAGAGGGCATGCTAAATTGTATGCCATTACATAACTGGTCTGTAATTGTATTCATCTGGCAGTCCTCTCCTGCAAACTTCTGTGGAAACTATCTTGGTTTTCTTTGCAGTTTTTGTGTCTACTGAAGAGCATGTCTGTTCGCGCATGTATTTATGTTTCTGGCCTTGAGACAGAGGCAGCGAGCAGGCAGTGATCTGGCCACGTCACGTAAACAGTCGCACTGACAGCGTGCGTGTGTGTGGAGGGTGTGTGCGTGAGTGCACAGACGCACACACATAAAGGGGTCTTCTCGGGTTGTAAGGGCAACTACACTTTCTTGAATCTGCTGAATTTGCATATAACTCTCTCTCTGCTTTATAGTCAGCACAAACATGAGTCTAAATACTAGTAAACCAGCAGCATGATACTATGGCTCAGCCTTATTATGAGCCAAAGTAACATGCTCGAAAGACATAAACATAGCTTCAGTTCTCTTTAAAAGTCCTTTTTTCTTTTCTCTCTTGTATGCATTGTTTCGAGGTATAGCTGAATGACATGTGGGCTATAATGTTTAATCTAACTCAAGAAACGTGTCAGGCGTGTAGTTCATTGTAATCGCTGCAACATGGGAAGCGAGCACACTGTGTGTGCAAGCTCCATGAGGAGACTGGGTTTAGTGTATCATCCCTTCACATAAATCCCTGCAGGGAGGGACGTCACCACGTGGTCCTCCTCACTCCCCATACCGCGCCAATAAGGGTTTCACGAGCACCATCTTATGATCTGTAATTTACTCTGAAGATGACCGAGATGACCACCTCTGCCAAACGGTGGAGTTGATTTGGCACCAAAACAAAGTTGTTGTGAACTCATTCAGATGATCGAGCAGAGGTAAGGGCTTACAGCCACGTGAACACAAACAACCGTTCTGGTCATTTTTATTTCCAGCTGTTCTGCTGCTTGTGACGACACAGTCACGTGCTCGATCCTCACGCCGACGTGTTCTGTGCCGTCGTGTCGGTTGTGCCTTGTAACAAAATGGCGAACACTGCCCCCTAGCGTCCAGACCGCGGAGCGCGCACAAAATAACACAGCACAACTATACCACCTTGTGGTATTTATAAAAGTATGCTCTCACGAAGTAACCCGACAGACACCATCAGCCCAACCCGACCTTACCAGTAACAGGTGACCCGACACCCGCTGCATTGCAGGTACGCCGGTTCTTGACAAAGTCCGCACAGCCGGTGCTGTCCTCGGGGCAAGGCGAGTTGCGTCACCTGCAAGGCCTTCTTCATACCACTACCCTCAGCTTGCATGGTCACGATATGGCCCGCTTCAAGTGTTGCGTTAGTTGTTCAACGGAATTAGCTAATGAAGCTAATGAAGCTATTGCCAGTTGTTGAAGAAACTCAACGTTTACGGTCGCTATGGCAACTGGTTCTCTTTCTACGTTGCTAAAGGTAGAAGACACGCGCGCGCGTACAAGCACAATACACACTGTAGTCTACATGGTGCATATAAAGGAGGATACGTTTGGTTAATTTGATCAAATTATGTCTTTATTTGGTATCAAATGTGCATTTTATTGTATGAAATGAAAACAACTGCGGATGCTGTAGATAACAACACACACATTCTGTTTCTTTGTGCAGCTATACTGAATATATTCTTAATAGCTTCAGGTACAAAAATATATACATGTTCAGCTTGCTCTATGGGCTATAGTGAAATCCAAAGTTATTTAAATGCCTAATAAGACCTGCAACACTATTTAAAAAAATAGACAACACTGCTTTGGTATGTACCTTCCTTGATCAATACAGGACAACAAGATATATTATAGTAAACATGTCTTAAACAACAAGGTGTGCATTATATTTTGGAATGATATTGATGATTCAATATTTGCTAAAGGGAAAACACACTGAGACCATAACAACATTAGCAAATCAACCAAAACGCCTGAGCAATAATGATGGCATAGGCATGTGTGGCTCCTGCAACACACATATCTGATTAACAACAAAGGAATGTTTATTTTAGCCATGAAAAAATAAACAACCCACAAAAACATAGTTGTTTCCACTTTTCGGGTCATTCTTTCTTACGCAAGTGGATGTATATGACCCCGCTACACAACAACAAGGGGACACACACCCAAGCCAGGATGAAGCAGTAGCCAAAGTGTCCGGATGTCAGTTCTCTGGAGTCCTGAAGGATTTCCTTTTTGTGTAATGTGTAAATAAGAGCTGCAGAAAAGGCGGTCAGCCCTGTAAAAAAAGAGAACCAAGTAAAAGTTTTTAGGAGCAGAATGTGTGAACAATTTTGCAATGTTTCTAACCTGCTTCATTTCATGAAACCTATTGAATAATGTCATATACAACAGAGTGATTATAACCCCCTGCCTACCTGTACATGTTGGGCGAAACAACATCACAACATACGAGTCATTTTTACTTCTGTGTCATAGAAACATTCATATCCGCAAGCAACGCAAAATATGTCAAAGTTGGCTCATTCATTATAGACTTTAAATATCGATGTATATTCAATTACAGGTTTGCCATAACAGGCACATTTGTGATCAAAATGAACCTCAGATATATACCTGATTCACCATATTAAAAAGGTTTCAACCAATTTAGCCGTCACAAAGTAAACTAAAGATACAGCCACTATACTCTAGGATTATACCATGATATAGATTACTCTAAACCTAAAATTTAGATGGACAAAATGACCCGTATTTGCTAAATCAGAGCAAGTGTCAGTCTTTTTCAAATGGTATCATCATATTGAGGCATGTTGACGGGACATTGTTTCACTTCACTGTTACCTGCAAAGACTTGACACAGCCCAGTGAAGTAGAAGAGTCCACCCTTAGACATGGTGAAGAGTTGACCCAGGAACACCAGGAAGGACACAGAGGAGAAGACCACCGAGATTACCATCAGGACCTGCACTGCCTTAAGCCACTCTGAGGAAAGGAAAACATTCTGAGATCTAAAAAACAGTCTTAGTTCTAAGATATCACCTTTTGGAGGGAAATGTTGGTGTGTATAGATAATGAAAAATACATTGTTGCTCACCAGTTTCTTTGGAGGATGCACACAACCAGGTTTCCGTGAAGTTGTCGTACCTACAGTTGTACCATAGGTCGGAGTTCTCCAAGCCATCCCACACCCACCAGGACTTTAAAGAGAGAGGAGACATGATACATACAGCTGGATATGTTGCACATACAGTTGAATATGTCGGACACGATTGTTCGCTGTTCTTAATAGGACTACTACCTTCTCCATAGTGGCAATGAACAGAATTGCCAGTGTGATGAGGTGCAGCAGGGTCACAAACATAAGCAGGTATGCCATGTTTCAACTCCCTGCCAAAAACAAACAAAACTGTTCAAATGTCGGCCTCCTGAGCAACAGCATTCACCCAATTTAACATGTTTGCAGCTTCCACAGTGAAAATCAGTGTGAGGGAAAGTTCTTGTTTTTGCCGTTGAAACATAAAATGGAAAATCTGAGTAGCTGAACAGAGTATACTCTGTTATATAAGACCAAGCTTCCAAACAGATTGCAATGAGTTATTTCTGAAACCCCTCTTTGACTGGGCTGTGTGTCACGATCGTAAAGCAAACCACAGAGAACTTGGGAGGGACTTGAAATCTAAACAGTACCAAAATATTTATCCAATTAATCTCTCTACCCTTCTGAATGGCTGTTTTTTTCAATACGGTACAGGGTATAGTCTGTAATTCAACTTACATTTGGTTTTCATCAAAGCTGGTAATTATAGTTTAAGGAAAGCCTGTGACTTTACAAAACTATATCTGTAGCATTGCACATATACAGTCGTAAGCCTATAGTGCACAATTTAATGCCTAAGAGGCTATCAAAGTTGTAGTGATATTCATTTCCGTTCAAAATAAAGAGACATGCAGTGAGAGAGAAAAAGACTGGAGGAAAAAAGACCAAAATGATGTGTGTAGAAGAGGTCCATTTCTTGTTGGAGTCACAATACTGTCAAATTATGTAATTACACTAGATTTCATCCATCACATGAAAGTCAAGGAAGGGTAAACATGTGAAAATTGGTTTTAAAACAAAGCCAATGGTTATGAAAAACATGTTGTTGCAATAAATAAATAAAATACATCCATGCCACAGATTGAATAAGCATTATACTTTTTTCTGTGGGAACATTTTCCAAACAAGCTATGGAACCCACAATGTGTGATAGTAAAAACATGTGTCTTTTGACGGCACACTTTTCTGTTACTTTCAGAACTTGTGCTCTTAGAAGATGTGAAGAATCACTATAAACATCTTTGTTTTACAAGCAACTAGAAGTGTGAATTAATAAGGTATTAAATGAAATCATATGAAAAGTTAAGCATCCATTTACCCTTTGTGTTGCTTGTCTTGCTGAATCGGGTCTCGGGAGCTGCGTAGAAGCAGCTTCTCCACTCTACTACAACGATTTGTCCCTCTTGGTGGTCCTACCCTTTCCAGCCATACCACACCCCTTTATTTTTTCAGTCACTCCATCCAAACTTTCCAAGGAGAACGCCCATTTCCTCTGAGCAGAACAGAGCTCTCTTTTACAGTGCGCTGTAATTGCTCAGGTCAACATCACCCTCAAAAGAGACTCAAATGGGACCCACCCACAGGCAGTGGAGGAACATTAAACCACAGGGAAAAGCCTCCTCTGTAAACAGTGCACTTGGCAGGCTTTTTGGCAAGATGATCATTCCACCATATCACATCCATTCATGATTACAGTTATGGTAGTGCATATATGAAAAATAAACACACAGCTGCAACAGGACACATTTATACACCAGAACATAGTATTGAGAGTGCATACAAAAAACATCTGGGGAGACCATGTACACACATTCCTGAGTGAATGTATAGTACGGTCAGTGGAGGCCACATCAAAACAAGATATTGCGAAGTTTCAAAACACCAATTCTACATTTTAAACTATGTTAAAAAGAAAAAGGTTAGAAGGAATCAAGTACTTGAACAGCTTATTTTAATGAAATGATCCCTCCATTAAGTCTGTTAATGTACCTAACTGGTTTGATATAGCACCTGCTCAACATCCCGCTTTTTGTTTTTTACTTTTAATTTATTCATCTGGTTGAGGAACATGTTTCCAATATGTGTGTAATGTATACATTACACACATATTGTATTGCTTACCTTTATGCATGCTGCTGTAGCAAAACAATGTCCCCTTGTGGGATCAATAAAATATTACTATCCATCTATCTATCTATATGTTATTGGTACAACATTCATTGATTAAAAACATGAATTCTGATATTTCCCCTCCCCTGGAAAAAGACTAACGTGTATTAGTCGCCCCCTGGTGTTTCCACCCATGATTCATAAAGCTTTATGGGCATGCTTCATCAAAAGCGATGTCACTTAATTGTCAGTGAGAACAGTGAATAAAGCATGATATTGATAAAGATTGATCTCTTTTGGATTACTCCCTGCTTCGCCAAGGACGAAACCATTCTTGAAGATGGTTTCATTCCCATAAGGTCCAGGCACAGGGTCCAAGTCACGACCCGGGTCAACCCTACCCTGGTTAGAACCCGTTAGTGTTAAGACTCGCACCAAATGGAAACAACTGTCATTTACAACGACAATATTTACGAGATATTTATTTTAAAACGCAAAACAAACGCCACCATTTGGTTGCTTGCAACTTTTCTCGATCGACCGTCCCCCCTGCATTATGTCAGTGGTACGGTCCGTTGCCTAGGCGCTAGTAGAAGCCAATTCCCTTCGCCACGCCTGTCCTCCTCCGCTTGGCTTTTTGACCCCGTCTACCTTTTGAAAGGTGAGTAAAACCCGAACAGCACATTGCACTAAGCAATAAACAAGATCTCTTTTTGAAGTAGGAGCCCTCCGTTACCTTTATGACACGTTCAGCCGTCGCTGCCGAGCGGTCACTCGAGAAAGCCATGGCGACCGCCAGCGAGCTCACGCTAGCTGGACGTAAAGTACACTGACGGTTACTTTGAAACTAACTTCACTAATTAATCCCGCCGGGGCTGCGGGTGATACTGGGCGTCGGTCCCGGTTATTTAGCAGCCTACTCTAGTACAGCGTGGACAGCGCGTTAGTCCAACACGTCTCCCTGACAAGTGAGCGTGCGGCCAAGAGGAATGCAAGTGGCTGTTGTTGGACTCAAACCCTCCTTTGCTCCTCCTCGTCAGACATTTTGGGAAGAATGGTTCGCTGGAAAGCAAATGTGTCTAACTCCACATGAGGGGAGGGGGCACTTACTGCGGGAGCGCTGTGCACATTTACAGGGAAGTAACTGGTAAGAATGACTGTGTCGCTTAACGCAAAGGATCCCAGCTGATGGAGACGTTGCCCTTGTTGCTGTGCGGTCGTTAGATTCCTCCTGATGATGCAGTTAACAGCTAATCAACTCGGAGCTTTGCATCGACTCAGGTGATGCAATGAAAACTGTTAAGCTGAAGTGTGCCTGTCTGAACTGAGACGGATTGTCTCTCCTCTGAACGTGCGACTGCAAGTCCCAACATGACTGTAAAGCATTGTTATAAAAGTATCTCATGTTTTTCAGGGGAACCCGAGGACACGAGACGTTGTCATGGATGAATTGCTACAACAATGGAAGTGATGAAGTTTGAAGGGTTGCTGTTCTTTTCTGGATCATTGCAAAGTGCCTTGTGTTCTTGGCTGAAGAGTTGTTTGGGATCAGAAGTGTCACTAGTGAGGAACACATCCGTCATTCACAGATGCTGCTTCATCAAAATTGATGTCTGACCATGGATCATGAAGAGGTAACATTCATAGCTGTGCATTTGCCTTTCAACACCACACATTATGTGTTTGCACTTGTGTTGAGCTTTTCAATCTACACAACTTGTGACACTGTTTGTCAATTTAACCAACAGCCAGCACTCAGCCCATACAGATGGTGCCTTTAGTTGATGTCTGCTCCCCAAGCCATTTGTTCCACACAAGATCATATAGCAGCTTCTGTGATGTTTAAGTACAACAGGGACACGAGACCTGATACGCAGCAATGTGTTGCATGTTGTCCACTCCAGGAGGAGGCTGAATGCTGCATGGGGGGCATGCTCGGGTTACAAAGCAGTACAGTATTGAGTTCAGCAACAGGTGTTTCGTGCTGGCATGCCACTCTGATGTTGTGATGTCCTCCTCATGTGTGTTACTCACACATGATCAGCTTTCAGCGACACCGACCACCTTCGTGTTGGAACACTTTTGTCCATGATAATATTGCTTTCAGGGTAGTTTGCTGGATTTGGCAAAAGTATGACTGTTTGTTTTTGCAGCAGTTGGCATAGTGTGTCACATATAGAAAAACAACGTATCACACTATACAATCACACTTAGCATACAAGTTAAGGACATGTTTGCATATGTAGCTTTTAAATTGTATCATCCTTTAGCTTAATGCCAGTAAATGTGCAGGCTACTCGGTGCCTCTCATTCACTGACCAGCCTCGTTTTGGGATGCTTCTTGATTTACCAAAGAACTGAGAGGGATTTCATTTCATAACATAACAGTTCGACACTTATGTGATAAATACGATATCTGGTCACGAAAGGTTCAGCTCCTCCTCTGGGTTCTCAGGTGAGGACAGAGCTGGACCAGATTTCTATGCGGCTTCAGGAGGATGGCTTGCCTCCAGGGGCCAGTACGGAGCAGCAGCAGCGCCACCTGTGGCGGCAGCTGCTTGCTCGGGAGGCAAAGCTTCAGTCGGCCACTCAAGAGCTGCAGACCCTCCGGACCCAGCAAGCCAGTGAAATGAAGGAGGTGAATATTCTGTTGTTTTACGTTTTACTTCATCAACTACCACTGCCATAGTCCTCTTGACTTGATTGTGAATGATGGACAGCTCCCAAGCTACCAGTTTACCATGCATCTAATATTGGTACAGGACATTGACAATCGCTTGAAACAGGATGTTGATTTTTGTCTTTTTGTCTATCAGGTGGAGAACTATGTTTCCCATATTCGAGGTCTGCTGGAAGAGCGGGAGTGTCGAACTTCAGACTATGAGAGAGACAATGAACACTTGCGACAACAGCTTCACCAGATCGGCCAACATCAAGGTGAATTTAATGTAAAACTAAGTACAATATTGGCTGCTTTCCTTTTGAGTCGTTGCCTTGCCGGGCTCTCCAGAGCCCCTGAGCAGGATGGTTCAAACACACCGTTGTTTACAATATCTAAAACCGTGACAGTGAATATATTGAATTTGCTATCTTGGATAAATTTGGATTTTTCTCTTGTGTTTATGTTCAATCCTTTGCCGGATAGCAACCTTTTGCACTATTTTCTTGTTTTTCTGTCTTGTCATCAATGTTATTTCACAGTCCGACTGGACGAACCTCTGACCGGTGAAAATCCCTTTCTTCCAGAGAGTCAGAGCAAGGAGCTGGCGGAGATGTTGGCTCAGGAGGACCTCGGGGAGATGGGCTTGAGCAGCCCGAGTGAGCAGGTGGCTTACTTGCTGGTGGAGAGGGCCACACTTCTGGAGAGGCTGGAGGCCGCTGAGAGGAGACTGGAAAGTCAGAGCCTCACTGTCAACTTTAGGGAAGTCCACCACCAGGTAAAGGACTGACCTACGTGGAGGAGTCCAATTTTAAATGTTTTAACGGCTAGTATAGAATGTGTAGTGGTGTGGTTCATTTTGATCAATTCAACTGTACATGAGAGTTTTCTGGGGAAAGTGCACACAGTCTGTCCAATCTTAAATAAAGAATGTACAGTCGGCATACTTTCAGTGAAGGTAATGTTTGTAATATCTAAGGCAGATACAGAGATCATATAAACGTGGTGAAGTGAGTCTCTGTCTTTCGGCGACTCTTGGACAGGAGCGTAGTCACCACACGATGGGGGAAGAGCTCAGGCAGCAGACGGAGGATATGCAGAAAACTATGGATAACCTGAAGAAGGTGAGTCGGCTGTCATTGTGCCTGGACTGTGGTACATGTCTGTCACTAGGTGGAATTACATTTGTGTGAAAAAGAAGAGTATTTTTTCCAGTACAAGGAATAGTGAATAGTTACGGAGTGTCTGTTGTGACTCTGCACACGTGGGTCTCTCCTCTCAGCAGTGTCCATCCCAGAGTCCATGGAAGAAGCTCTTTGGGCTGCGCAGGTCTGGTCAGAGCAAACACAATATCACCCCTGTAGGTTTCCACCTCTCAGCATATCCTAAGTAACTAACACTGGAGTTGTAATAAAGAGGGCGTCGCCAGCTTGTTGCAAAGTGTTACTACTTAAAAAAAAAAATTCACGCTGACAACGTGCTTTGATATCTGCATGACCAATGCCACGCATCTTTGGATGTCATTTTCTAACCACTGCTGCTCGGAATGGGTGGAACAGTAATGGCATGTCACGGGTAACAGCATGTGTACTTTTTGTCCCACTGGCCTCTCTGTGCAGGAGAATGTTTAAATATAAGATAATAGCTCATTGCCCTCACTACTTTGCAGGCCTGTGGCGGCGAGGAATCTCAACCCCTGAATGCATGTCTCTTACAACAGCATGCTGGGACACTTGCATCTCCAGTCTATACCAATCTGCTTTCCTGTTGCATTCCTCCCACTCTCATCCTCCATGCTTCATTCTTGTACCTCAGGCCTACGATGTGCAGATTTCCCTGGAGCGAAATGAGCGCCAGCAGCTTGAGCGGGACCTTGAAGAAGCCTCTAGGAGGCTGGCCATGGCTCATCAGGATATTCGCAGACTTACCAACGAGCTGGATGCTGCCAAAAACAACAACCTAGACCAAAGTGGTATGTTGCAAGACTCGCAGTATGCATGGGTTAGGTTTTAGTTCAATGTTTCTAAAGACTACACAATAATATTTTGTTGTGCAGATTGTTGCTGAATTAAGTGGTTAAAAGAAACACACAGGTGTTCAAATGCAGCCCCATTTGGGCATCTGGTCTACCCAGCTGGTTACTCCGACCTTTTTAAAACCCTTTCATCTCCACATAAAGTAGCTTCAATGTCTTGCCCCACTCGTATGCCAATATTATCTGGTTTTCAGGCTACAGATTTGGCAATATAATCATGGAAATTTGTAATGTGGAACTGGTGTGTTCTAGAACTCTGCAGGAGTTTAACAATTTTTATAAATAAATCATGCATGAGAAGAACCCATATTGTTGTTGTTTTTTAATAAAAAGAAAATGCTTATAATCTCAGGATCTGAGCTTGAAGAAACGATCCAAGAAGTAGAGAACCTAAGGAAGGAAGTTGACAAACTGAAACTCTGTGGTGAGACTTGGTTGTGATCACTGTGTGACGTTAATGCCAGACACATTGTCTCAATTTCTGGTGGGTTGAAGAGTTCGGGTCGGATAATATTTGGTTATCGTTCTGTTTGTGCCTTGGAAATGGGAAATAAACAAACTATTATTTTCATATTTAGATTCATTTGAATCGTTCTGCGTTCAAGTTTCATTGTTTTTTAATGTAATTCACTTTTGATACAGGTTACTAGAAGAAACCATACCTGTTTAGGAGGTAGATTTACAAACTATTATTGTACACTTTATATCCCTGCCTCTGCATTGGCTTGCACACTTGAATAGGGTTTATTCTATTATTCCCTGTATATTTATATTAGTCCGTAGAACATTTTTTGTATTACGTTGGTGTCTGTCTCCCCCGTACTGCTCTTGGTTTAACTAAATATTTTAGTTTTTTTAGTTAAATCTCCACACTGCTGCTAAATGCATTCTTGTTATGGCACGACATGTGGCAAGTAAACAATTTGGCATAACCAGGCGGATGCACAAAGTCACTAATGTAACACTAGTCCCAAACAAGTTGAATCTGTTAGTTACAAATGCCTAATGCCGTCCACTTTACAGACTGAATAAGCATATTTTAACATACTGAGCAAGTTTCAAGCAGCAATCTTAACAGATTGATCACCTACCCTTTGTAGCTATAAGTATTCTCATCATAGTTACTTCATACCGTCTATGTGCAACATTGTGTAACATGGTAATGTGGTTTAAAAAGGCAAAACAAGCTAAAAACTGAAATGTTTCATGTCTTCAGATATTCATGGTCATGGTTTGGTCTTTTCACAGATATGATGAAGCTGCAGCGAGCCAAAGAGCAAAATGAAACACTTGACGTTGAGAACACCGCTCTGAGGGAGAGAGTCTGCACTTTAGAGTCCGAAAAGAAAAAAATCCTGGACCGGGTTGGTATTTTACAATTTTTTTCATTAAATTGAACAAATTATACTGTTGTTGCAGCAGCTTGAGATTATTTTGTGTTGCGTTTGTCCAGTTGGCAACAAATGACCAAGATGTTGTGACCAAAGAGGATCAAAAGGACAAATCCATCAGCAGCGAACAACAAAACAATCTGTCTGGCTCTTCAACCCAAGACAAGGATTACATTCACAAAAGGTAAAAACATTGATTGCATCAGATACAATCAGAAAATAACTTTATTCATCCCACACCAGGCAAATTCAGTTGTTGCAGCAGCTGAATAGTGGTCGATCGTGTGCTACTTGAACGTTGACATTCTTTAAGACGGTTCTACCTTCTTCTTCTGACTCAAATCACCATCGATCTCTGTTAGGTGTGAGGAGGCGGCAGAAGACAGCCTTATACAGATGAGGGAGCTGCAACGGCAACTCCAGCGGCTACGCAAGGAACAGGAAGAGCTGGAGGAGAGGAACGAGGAGCTGGAGGCTGTGCTAGGGGAGGCCCAGAACGCCAGCAAGTCGGAGAGGCATCGCCACGATGGAGAACTCGAGGGACTACACAGGAGGGTAATGAGCAGCGCGGAGAAAAAAAAAGTTATTAACTGAACTAAGATTGATGTATTATTTACTAAATGTCTGAGTAATAATCGTAACTGGTCAATGGCAGATCAGAGGCCTGGAGGCAGACTTGAAGAAGCAGGAGGTCCATGAAAAAATGTTGAAGAGTGGAGAGGAGGTCAAAACTACTGAGTCCTTCTTACAGTTGGTAAGACATTACTCACAGGCTGCATGTTACTCATTACTTTTGAATATCATATATATTTGTTATATATAAGAAAGTAAAGCAAGAGCACTGCACCTTGTGAAGAGCACACAGATTAGAATAGAGCATGAAGTAAAGTTTTTTTTTTTGCGGGGGGGGGGGGGGGGGGAGTATAAGCAGCAGCAGGACGATAGATGCCACTATATTCTAGACGGGTATATTCATCTATGAATGAAAGCTTCTAAAGTATCTTGAGTTTGACCAAAATGTATGTAATTTCGATTTCACATGCAGAGACCGTTTAATGTGAAACAGGAGGAGTAACCTTAAATCTGGACCATCAGCCTGTAGATTGTATAAATGCTTTGTTTTCCCCTGACACCATGTCTGAAGTCCCTCAGGGACAGCAGCCAGGAGAGACTGGCTCTTCTCGAGGCTCGTCTGACTGAGGAGAAGGACTGGAGGAAACAGCTGGAGGTCGACCTCAACGCTGCCCAGGCCGCCCTCAAAAAAGACAAGGAGGTAAAAAACCCACACAACCAATGCTTTGCCCGACACAAAGCAATAACCTCACAGCTACACATATATGTGGGATTATATTTTCAGCTCAGGAGATATAGTTCCTAAGTAACAAATGTTGAGTTAGGAGCTACACGGATATGTTATCAAAATCCCTTATTCTCTCCATTAAAGGCTTTGCAGATAGGTGAGCGAGAGATCAAGAAGCTGAGGCTGGAGGTCAACAGCCTTCAGACCGAATGCCAACAAGGGAAAACACTCATCAAGAGCCTGACCCAAGTCAAGGGGGAGAAAGCAGTCCTGGAGGAAAAGGTGTGTTGATTCCTGCGATACGGATAAATGAGTGAATACAGCAAATAAATGAACTTGACATCATTTAAATATGCCTACATGAAGTTACAGCACGTATAATCTTCACCTTTTAACCACTGAGACTACTTTCCTGTCTTTGCTTCTCTGCCTGACAGGTGGCCAAGATGGAGCGCGCCCGCAGCCGGCTCGAGGACGAGTTGGAACGCTACAAGAAGAGTAGTGAGACCCAGCAGAACCAGCTTCAGCTCGACCAGCTGCAGGAGCAGGCGGACCGACTAACTGCTGAGCTCAGCAGCCTCCAGACAACGCACAATGCCTTGAGGTGGTTGTCAGTCCAGAGTTCACTGGGTTCAGTTGTATTTTTTAAGATGATAAGTGATAGCACTGCTGCAACTGGTCCATCATGTGTCATGGGTAGTCCTTTCCTGTTTTTCTTGCTCCCTACCGGAGCTTACTTGTTCTGCATAACATATGTTCCAGGGAGGAGATGGTTTCTGAGCGGCTGCAGACCGCCGAGCTCCAGGCCAAGCTGAGCTCTAGTGTCCAGGAGAAGCTGACCGCTGAGGGGCAAAGAGAGAGGCTGGAGCTCGAGATGCAGCGCCTCAAAGAGCAGCTCAAGTGGCACCAAGAGCAACTCTCCTTAACAAAGGAAACGCTTCCGAGCAGCCAGACACCGGAACAGCAAGGGTGCTGTTCAGTAGTCCACAACGACTCGAGGCTGAGTCCAGTGGAGAGGATGCAGGAGGAGTGTCCGGTAATAATAATGATAAAAATATGCATTCAAAGTATGTTTTATATGCTTTTATGAAGACATTTATGGACTCAAATCTGTCAAATAACGAAATAAGACATTAATAAAAGGCTTTTTTTTTTAAAGATAAGTTTAGGGAAGTCAAAGCCAATAAATCTGCAAACCTGAGACAGTCATGCAGGTGGTTCCTGAGCTCAGGGTCCTTGACCTGTTAGTCCTTGACCCGGTCACCACTAGTCTAGAGCGGGGAACTGGGAACAGCCATCAGAGTCCTGTCTGAGGATCTGAGGCTCATAGAGGAGCAGCAATTGAGCAATGTAGCTGGGACTGAACCACAAAGTGCTTTCAAGGTGATCAGTAAAATATTTAAGTTAATTCAGAAACTGGCCGGTAACCAGTGAAGAGAGGTTCAAACGGGGCTGATGATTGTATTTGTTAAAAACAAAGCAGCTGCGTGGATTCCATGTCCTATGGTAGTTTTTATAAAGCTTTATTATGTAAAAATCATCTAGTAAATGTAATGAATTGTTTAGAAGCTCAGCAGTCGGAGTAATGGGTTAGAGTAGAGAAGAAGTCCTGAAGCTGATCCTAACCTTTGACCTGCTGGTAGAGGAAAGTGAGCAGAGAGGGAATTTCCTCTGCCAGAGTCATGTATTATTCATACGGTATACGTGTGGCTCTCGTTTGTGACGCAGGAGCTAAACGATCTGCAGACCAAGGTGGGGCAGGAGCGGCAGCTGGCCTCTCAGCACCAACTGGCCCTGCAAGCTCAGGTCAAGGAAGCCCAGGCTCGCATCATGGTACGCTTGATGCTCTCATTCATCATGCCCAGATAACCACGCTGTTTCTGCAGTTAAATTCAAAATCTATCATAATCCTGGTCTCATTGCATTCAGGAGTTTCAGGTTCTTACTCTTTATATTGCTTTATGTTGGCCTAGGCAGCAGCAATTTCAGCATTTCCCTCTCTTTAATATTAATAATAAATGCTGATGATTTTAAAAACAGATACTCCAGGTCTGCCAATGCCAGTGGTATGTCATTCTTTTTACAGATTTTGTTTTCTTCATTAACAACATTTCCCTCTTCAGTCCCAGTACTCGGTGCTGATCCAGAAGTCAGAGGAGGCTAAACAGATGAAGCAGGACCTGCAGAGGGCCCAGAGCCTGTTCACCTCAGCGGAGCGAGAGCTGCGCTACGAGAAGGAGAAGAACATCGACCTGAAGAGGCACAACACCCTGCTGGACCAGGAGAAACTCAAAGTTTGTATTTCATTACAACACAGTTGGAATTTCCTTAATGCCTCTGATATTTATGATGTAATCATCAGCCTAATCGCTCTCTTCGTTACCCAGCTCTCTCACAGTGAATAGCAAATGTGAAGCTGTAGTTTGTAACTACACAAAGCTGAACGTGTCTGTTTTATGCTCCGGCTCTTTTGCTTCCTCCAGCTTAGTGCAGAGCTGAAGCAGGTCCAGACCAAGCTGGTCCAGGTGGAGCAGAGCGTCCACACGCAGGCGGCTGAGTGTGAGCGCCAGCAGCAGAAGATCAAGGAACTGGAGTTGGAGCTGGCACGCTGCTCTACGAACCGCAGCACCACGACCAGCCTGCAGGAGGACCTGCAGGCCGAGAGGGCGCGGCTCATTGCTGTTGACAAGAAGGTCAGCGCCTTCATCCCAACTAGTTTGGTTGGTTGACCCAGAGTTAACAGTGCTATTTGGTAACTAGCTTTGCAACACTGGTTATCCCTGGTCAGGCTTGGGGACAGAGACACCAGAGGATGTTACGCCTTAGTTGCAACTCTCTTGTTGAGGTTCTGCTTATCGGTGAAACCCTGAATGAAAGCTCCATTCTGAACGCTTAAAGGAATATTGGTTTATCATCCCTTGGAAGATGTAATTCTGCAAATGGTCCATTTCAAGATACATTTTCCTACAAAATCACAGACAAAGCATGCAGGACACATTTTGTGACCTAGTTTGCCCTTGAGTTTTAATAAAATGTATCCTTGTCTTAATGAGTATGCAGAAGAAGCAGTTGTCCCTTGTAAAGAATCAATGAAACATTAATTTAGCCTTTCTTGAGCTGTAGAGAGTAACATCTTTGTATAGATCTATCTATCTATCCAGGGTTATTCACCAATATTATAGATCAAACACCTTCAGGAATACCAGGGATGCTCTGGACATGCTGGCAGGTTGGTAGCTCGTGTTATCGGTTTGTGACACTGGGTGAAGCCTGTGGCTCTGTTGACAGGTGTTGGATCTGCAGCTGCAGCTTAAGAGTGCCCAGCACCAGCTGCGCGTGGAGGAAGCCCGGGCCGGAGAAAGCAGCCGCCTGGAGAGGGACAGCAGGGATCTGTCTGACACCTTGTCGGCTCTGAGAGCCCAGCAGCAGGAGGAGCACATCACCAGGTTGCTGCTGACGCTGTCCAGTTTGACCCGGTCCCAGTAGCAGTGATGGTGCCAATACCAACATTGATCCTATTTGTTGGCACTCCTCTTATCCATCATTTCTTCCATCTCCATCACAGGAAGCTGTTGGAGCAGCGTGAGGAGGAGCTGCAGCAGCAGGTGCGCTCCCTGAGGCTGAAGGAGGCCTCCATGTCGAGGGCGAACGCAGAGCTCAGCCACCGTGCCCAGCAGCTGGACACCCGTCTGGCCATCCTGGAGGCTGAGCTTGGCAAGGCCAGAGAGGAGGTAAGGAGACGTGTTCGACAGCTCCTCGGATGTCATTGGTACTGGAGGGATTGGGACACCAGAGGACCAGTCTTAATGTCTTAATGTTGTTCTTAGGCTGTACTCAGCTTTTACATTTTTTGGCTTGGAAGGTTTGCTTTTCTGTATTTTCTAAGCACACGTTCAAATCAATTAATAGGAATGTAATAAGAGTGGGAGCTTTTTTATAAAGTTGTTATGTTGCTTCATCTCCACTTCAAATCTTGAGCGGTCTAAATATTTTAGTCAATAGCTGCAACCCAGTAAATTCCCACAAGTGGATTTAAAAAGAAATCTGCTTGACTTTTGGCTTTCATCTTTTCAAAGTGAGTATACACATTCAATCACATTAAACCGCATGCCATATTTATCATATATGTTTATGTATGTGGGATGCACGGTGGTGGAGTGGCTAGCAATGTCGCCTCACAGCAAGAGGGCCACGACTTCAATTCCTGGTCTGGCCGGTCCTGTGTGGAGTTTGCATGTTCTCCCCGTAGCAGTGTGGGTTCCCCACGGGTTCTCCAGCTTCCACCCACAGTCCAAGGAAATGTAGCTCAGGTTAATTGAGCTCTAAATTGCCCGTAAGTGTGAATGTGAGCATAAATGGTTGTCTGTCTCTATATGTGCCCTCGATGGACTGGCGACCTGTCCAGGGTGTCCCCTGCCTTCGCCCAATGTCCGCTGGGATCGGCTCCAGCGCCCCGCGACCCTAAAGAAGGATAAGCAGTATGGATAATGGAATGGAATTTCTGTATACGTTTCCCTCAGGCAAGAGACAGCCAGAAGGCAAACCACAGGCTGCAGGAGGACTTGGTGGCCAGTCAGCTGGAGTGTGACCGACAGCAGGGAGAGCTGCAGCAAGTTCTCCTCCAACTGGACACAAATATCAGGTGAGACACCCACACACGCATGGATACTTGTATATTGAAATACAATTAACTCTGGTAAACAAATGGCCATGTGTTTTCTGATCAGCTGAACAAGGTTATAGCATTATCCGTAATATAAACACATCGGCTGTCAATTTCTTCTGCTCCACCAACCAGAAAGTACAACGAGAAGAAGAGTCAGCACAAGACCAAGCTGCGTTATGCTAAGCAGGTGTATCTCAAGGAGACTGCCCAGAGGGACCGCATCATCCAGAAGCTGGAGAACGACCTGGGGATGGCCTTCAGCCTCTCGCACAAGGTCACACACGACGCAGACCGCTGTCTGACTTCCTCCACGTGTAAATATCCCACAGCTGATGCTAGAGAAATATTTTTTTAAAGTATCCTTGTTTTTGTTTATTTCTCAGGAGAAGGACAGGATCCATACGGTGACGGAGGAGAACGAGAAGCTTTTGGAAGAGAAAAGGGAACTGTTGCGGAAGATGAGCGACGCAGAGGAAATGGGCAGCAAAGGCATGAGGACCGCCGCCAACGTTCAGCACAGGTATCTAACTGAACGATGAGTTACTATTTACACACATAAATGCCACTGTGCCTTTTTGAGGTGGCAAATTAAGTATTATATGAGATTGCAGAATG
This sequence comes from Liparis tanakae, assembly GCA_036178185.1. NCBI lineage: Eukaryota > Metazoa > Chordata > Actinopteri > Perciformes > Liparidae > Liparis > Liparis tanakae. The sequence continues at coordinate 15,830,474 of CM070097.1, read as the reverse complement.
TATGTTAACTTGACTGAATAGTATAATTGGTGCACTATTGATTGGGACCTTTTTCAACCAAACAAAGGCCAACCATGTCTGTCCCCTCAAGTTTGTCTGGATACCTTTGTGACGCTTTCATTGTCAATGGAAACTGTCAGTAAACTACAGTGTGCCTGTGAGGACAAAGAGGCCACATTGGGTGAATTGTGTTTGTGTGTTCAAGATTCAACTTCATAGAAATGGAAAACAGACAACTTCAGGATCGAAGCCTGAAGCTCTCCAATCAAGTCAGTTCCTTAGAGCGTGCCCTGAGGAACGTCCAATCATTCTACAGCCTGGAGGTAACACCATACAGATCGTTATGCCTTGATGGGACATGACACACACAAATTACAGGTTGTATGTATTGTTTTGATAAAGCTTCAAATCACAGCTGAGGCTGCCGGGTGAAGTGTGACTTCTTTTATTGTACATTTCAAATGTTTTGATCATAAATGCAAATGCCCAACAGACTGCCAAGAAGGTGCTCCCCTCTGAAAGGCTCTGCGATGACTTCCTGCATACGTCCACGCTGAGGTAAGGTCATCTTCTCTCGTAATGATTTGTTGATTGACATTTTAAAATGTGTGCTGCATTTTAATCTAATATAAAATGTAATAGACAGCTTTGTTAAGCTCTTCAAAGAATTCTTAATTAGCGTCCGACTTGTATCACACATTGAGAGGTTTCCATATGGGTGGATGCTTGAATTTGCATTTTCTGCCACTTCTCACCACGCCCGTGTTGTCAGTCTGCCGCCAGGTTCCTGTGACTCCTTCAACATCCTTGACGCTATCCGCCTCGCGAAGGCGTCCGAGCGCGCGGTGGTGGACGGCCCTCAAGCGCCTGTCTCCACACAGCAAGCGTCCGAGCAGGGCTACCTGAATCTCACCTCGCCTTTAGTCCTTCCAGACACCACAGGCACGAAGTGAGCAGGTATGAGCGCCGCTGGGTTTCGGCCACCCTCTTGCCCGTGTTTCCAACAGCGAGGATATGTGCTCGAAGTCAACGTCTGGTGTTGTACTGAAGCATCCGCCACTTCCACCGGAGGCAAAAGAAGAAAAGAGGAGCAAAAATATCTTCAATAAAAAAGAATCCTTGTTATAAGGCAGTAATAATGAAATGGGAGCTTCCACTGCAGTTCTGCTCAGGGTGAAATCTCTTTTGTATTCCAAGGCTGATTGTTGTTCGGCTTGCCAGCACTGTTTTTTTAAACCAGATTCAGAATTAACATTGACTTAAATTATCTTTAAAGCCTGTGCAAGTGTCAAATTTAATGACGTATATAAAAGAAAAAACGAAAGTGATGGGAGATTGGATTTTGAAGATAAACACGCGGCTCGTCCACGTATGTATGCACCTGTGTGCAGAGGACTGGGAGGTTGGTCAGAAAACCAAAGCCAATCAGAATGCTAGAAAGATTATCATATTTTAATAATTTAATGGTACAAGATTTGAGTGAGACTCGTTTGAACTGAGCACTTTATTAGACGTGTTACTTGCTTTTACATTTTGGTGAAATTGTAGCAGTTGAATGTAACAGTATGTCAATAGTACATATTGTTTTCAGTTACATTTTTATCCTGGCAGTGTTTTCAATGAAAAAATGCCAATGATGTTGTATGTCTGTGGTTTTATTGTGTCAAAAATATTCACACATTTTGACTTGAGTATATAACGTTGATATTGTGGACCCGCTTGCCTATTGCATGTGACGTGTAGCCACTCCAGTATTTACAATTTGCCTCTTCGCTTGTAGTTTAAAAACAGCCAAAATATCAGAAAAGGCCTCGGAATTTCAGGAGTGTTTTTTTGGGTCTATTTTTAAATTCACAAGAGCTTTAAAAATAAAAGCTTTGATAATAGGTCAACCTCAATAGTTTCCTCCAGGGACGCTCCTTCAGAAAGTACCTGTACACTTTTAGGAAGAGATGTGTGCGACATGGGAATTAAATACAGATGAACTCTTACCGATCTGTGTAAATAATAGTATTGTACAGTGTGGAATGCATTTTCTATCTGATCTACAATGTGCCTGGAACAATGAATTGTTTCCCTTCATCCTTCTGCTGTGTGAACACGTCAAACATCAAAGGCCTGTCTGCAACAGACATGGAAACCGAGATCGAACAGACAAAAAACATTGACTTGTGCTGCATCCATGTAAATACATTTTTAAACAAACATATTTTTATAAATAAAAGTGAATGAATGACATTTGTTTCCTCCTTGCTCTCTTCAACCACAGATCTGTCGTCAGCTTCAGTTTTTAGTACAAAACACACAATCACTAGTGAATTTATAACAGTCTGTTTATTAAACAAGGTAAAGATACAAAGCTTGTTTTCCTTTTTTAAACATTGATAACCTTAGTTTAACTTCTCAGTCTTGGCTGTGCATATTTAGTTGTCTAAAAACTGTATATGAAACCACAATGCAAGACAGGAAAAAGTGAAATAAATCTACGCAATATCTTTTCAGAGAGAAAATGGGTTAAACAGTATCATACAGATTACAGCTCAGGAACTCCATGCGGAAGGAAACAAATTAAAATGTTTACACGACTGAATACTGCAGAACACAATACAGATTAATGGAAATGGGATGATAAAACAGTTAAGGCTTACATGTAAATAACTGATATAAAACATGAATATTAATAACATGGGTAGACTAAAATAATTACAGTAAGTTCATACATAAACTTTTACAAAACCCAAACAGCATGTTTATGAAAACTAAAAAATAGGTACTATAAATGAGTAACATGTGTTACAGTACAGCAACATGTACATTTTCCCATTATCTCAAAAGAGATTAAGTTGAAGAGGCAGGGTCTGTTGTTGGCGTAAATGTCTGTTTTCAGGCCAGTGGCTTGAGTAATAAGTTTTTATTCTTTTGAAAACATACTATATACTGTATATGTATTTAACATCCTTCTCAGTTCCATCTCAAGCGTACTGTCTAGCCGTAGCACCTTTTCTGAAGTGCCCTGAAGAATACAGGGTACTGTATTAGTACCATCCAGAGGTTAACGTTACAGTAAAAATACAACAAACAATACTGTGTACAATACAAAGAATACAAAGGAGAAAAAACAATTCAAAAGGAGAAGCATCACCTCCACACAAACTCAAAACATAGGCCTACCTATGGAATATGACTTGTACTGCAGTTTATTTCAAATGGGTAAAGCTTATTAAAGTTCAAAGAATACATAACTGGGTCAGAGTAGCTGTACATAACTTCACATTTTGGTCCAATGTTTGGGTTTAAATTTGACCACCGGGCTAGGATAACAGATTTGAGCAGAAGTGTGTTTGAAAGAAGGGACGAGCAGAGTAGAGCCGGCACGGACACGTGCAATGCATTCAACTTCTAATACTTCTAATAGTCAAAGCTTGACTGACTAGAGAAAGCACACACGCTATGGCAAGATTTGCTTTCTTTTAAAACCCAAATAAGGTTCATATATGGCACAGGTTAATGGGACGTCAGGGAAACATAATGTCAAAAACAGTGTTTCTTTGATCACATGTTATGATCATAAAGGTGCCGTTAAGGTGAATGTCAAATATGGAGTGAGAGATTTTGGGGGGGGTGGGGGGGTGGGGGGGGGGTTGGGAACAAAGAAAAACATTCATCCTTCTTCCCTTTCAGGTTGCTCTACTTTTTGCCTTCGCAAGTCAATAATGCAACTTCTTAATACAATCATTAAATGTTTAAATTGTCATCTAGCGATTGCCTTTCTTCAAATTTAGATGACCCTGTAAATGTCTCACAAACTGAGTAAAAACACAACAAAAGTAATAGAAAAAGACTTATTTATACACAGACAGTATTCTTAGCTGCCACACATAATGCCCTTTGGCATTTCCCATCCAACAAGATTGAAACAATTTGAGCCCAAACCACAAGGCCTAAAAGTGCTTTAAGATTATCTTTGGATGTCTCCAGAACACACCCAGCAAACATTTTTTTCATATTTTCTCAATTCTTTATAAGGGCAAATATCATCTGGCACATTTTGGAAAAACCCATTTCATGGAAGAGGAAAAATAAAATAAAAAAATCGAACAATTTTTTTTTCTGATGGCCAATGCATCCGGCAGTTTACATGACGCTTACGAAAGTGCTTATTAAATCTGACGCAAGACATTCTTTGCCACTCGATCCTCCGGGCAACATCTAGCTGTATTTTTACATTCACAAAATAACGCTGTGCTCATTTTTGACGGACGGCCTGTGTCGAGATGGATGGAGGCAGTCTGTTTACTGAATCTAGCACTGAATGCTTATGCCAGCTGTCATAATGCTAATGTAAGCCTGATGTAGATGGCAGTGGGTGCAGGGCCTCGTGAGCTGCAGCCTAACATAGACTTTGAATCCAACCTGCTGCTGAGCGGCCGGGAGCTCAGATGAGGGAGATGCGTATGGGGATGCTGGGGGAATCGTTCCTTTGAGGCGACTGGTGGCTCACTAGGTGCTCCACCACCGTGTGTTTGGACATGTGCTTCATTAGGTAGGTCTCCTACAAAAGACATCAAAACAAACCAATTAGTCCAAGATTACATTATTGGCATTAAGACGACAGACCGGACATATTATCTTCGTCAGCAACAACAGTTGAACGTCCGGTAGAGCTACTTACTGACATTTTATTTTCACAATATTGAACATTTTAATACACCCAAAGTACCCTAAAAAACAAGACATATTCTATATAAATACATGTTAAGTCTGTGGATATAGCAAGATCAACTGTAGCAAACCTCAAAGATATTCCCATTATTATTATGAATAAAAACAGCCAATATTAACATTTTAGATGCTGGGACTAGTACATATTTGGCATTTGTGCCTGAAAGATGCCATTACAATTACACTATGATCAAAACAGTTCAGGGAGGTAATTCATTTAGAGTGCCCAATTAATTGTTTCTGCTCTAGAGTAATCTGTCAGATTTAGAGAGTAATTTGCGGATTAACGGTGGTAGAAAACATTTTTATTTGAATGGACAAAAGATTAAATGTGTACCGTAGAAGTAAAAATGATAAAGTGGACTGGTAGATCCCCATATGCCAAAATATGGACTGGTCCCTTTTGATTATATATATAAAAAATGTAAAAAGACTTCAACTCTTTCCTGCATGTTTGATTAAGAGCAAGAACATGTTGAGTTGTTAAATATCACAAGGAGGAAACTGCGTAGTGACATTGTGGCCATCGTCTTTTCAGTCCGTCTGAAGGCAGACTGGACAAAGCCGACGTACGTATAACAACATCCGGATTGCATGCGCTTTACTCACTGAGGTGTACGCCCGGCCACACATGCTACAGCAGTAGGCTTTAGCGTTTTTGATGGCGTGCGCTGACAAATGGATCTGCAACGATGCCGAGTCGGAGTAGGCACGGTAGCAGTTAGGACATTTATACGGCTTGTCTTTGTTGTGCTGCCTCTGGTGAGACTGTTGGGGAACAAACACAGACAAGGGCTGTTAATCCTGACATCCGCTGTAAAAGCACTGAACCTGTTAGTCCGGCGCGGCACTAAGGGACAGTGGTCATAGTAATATGTGGTGTGGTGTGAGTGACCATGTACTGACCTGGAGGTTAGACAGCTGGGTAAAAGCCTTTTCACATCCGGGGTGAGCACATTTATAAGGTCTATCGCCTGTGTGGATTCTGCGGCAGAAGAAGATACAAATAAGAAGGTTTGCTTTTTTGATGAGAGATGATGACCCTAGTGTTGCAAACAAAATCAAACCGATTTCACAAGTCCGACCTCTTGCCAAAAGTTTTAGTCAGACAATTCAATCTAATATACAATAAGAAAAGCACGCTAATAAATAACAAATATGTAATTCCCCAAATGATATTTCTGAAGTATAAAGGGATGTCAGCAATCATATCCGCTGCAGGAAAAAGCAACACATTTCAAAATGTGACCGTCATATTTCAGCCTTCCATGTCCAGCAGAGTAAATTAGCCGTAGCCCCCCCCCCCCCCCCACACACACACACACACACAAACACTAGCTTGGTTTCCCTTGCTGTGTGTGCTCAGCTGGACCGACCTGGTGTGCTGCTGCAGGTGTGACAGCTGGCGGAATGAGTTTTCGCAGTAGGAGCAGTGGTAGGGTTTGATCCCCAGGTGGATGCGCAGGTGCTGGGACAGGTAGGAGGCGTTGGCGAACGTCTTGGAGCAGTGGGGACACTTGTGGGGTTTGGCCTCCGTGTGGGACTTGGAGTGGAACTGCATCTCAGACTTTGTTAAGAAGGTGAGCGGGCACACTTTACATCTGATGAAAACAGGACACAAGAACACATAAATGTGATCAGTTAAGGGTGCGTATAGAAATAGAGCCTGATAGAGACTACACAGTGTCACGCCATTGGTGTTTTTAAGTATTAAACCATTGTTTTTGCAATAGCAAAACTACTTTAGTCATTTTCAAGACATATAAAACAGAACAAAACCATTTCCAAATCGTAATCATGAAGCGGTAAAATCGAGTCAGAATAGAGTTTAATTCTAGATTAATTATAAATCATTCTTTAAGTGGTTTCCTATCCAACCAAGTATTCCAGGTGATAATAGGGGGCAAGGATCAATTGACAGTCCACTGAGGGAATCCATTCAGTTGAAAGACGGGTCCCTGTTGATGTCTCCGTCAGGAGGACCACATCTCAATCATCCACAGCCTACTTCGAACCAAACTCGTCTAAAGAATGCCTATTGATCCGTTGTAGACCGCAGTTCCATGTGAGCCGTGGCTTTACGAGGCCAGCGCTGAAAGGAAACATTCTTCCCCTTGTGATGCATTAAAAACGTAAAGACAATAATAGCAGCTTTCTGTGGCCAACCTGTAGATCTTTCCCTCTTTGGGTGCCACAGTGCCATAGCCTTGGTCAGCCAGGATGGGGTAGGGCACCACCAGCAGAGGGCCGGTCTGGTTTTCAGCCTTGATCTTCTTCCGTCCGCGGGGTGCCTTGGGTGGGGGGCCCAACAGGCCAGCCAGGCCTCCCATCTTCATGTGGTCCATGCCGGGACCGCTGGCCAGCCCAGAGATGATGTTCACAGAGGGGGCCCCGCCCAGGCGGATCTGGCTGCTGGAGGTTGGAGTGGTGGGGGTCAGGGCCTCTGAGGTGCTGTGGCTGTCCGGTCGGGATGAAGGAGCCAAACCTGTTGACATGAAAAGCAGAACCGCTTCAACACAAACGCCACAACACCACACCTGACTTCAGAGGAGTTCTACACATTTACATGTTTGGTACACGGGTACATTTTTGATGACCGATTTTAAATACATGCTATGCAGTTTCTTTCATTTTGAATATTTCCTACGATTCAAAGAGCCATGGGTTTACATTCATTTCTGTAAGATACAGTGATCTGTTAGCAGACTCCTCACACCTGTTTGAGCACAGGGAAGTGAAGTATGTATGACATGTTGTCAGCGTTACATGGGGTTCACATCTTAAGTTTCGAAAGCCTGTTTAACTATGTTTACTTTGTACAGAAATAAGAATAAAGAATAAGAATACAACCCAATGGCACATTTACTGAAATTCATGAAGCACAGCAGCAGAGTTTGCTAAATATGTATCTGTGATGCAAATAATACAGGATTTGTAGTAAATATGCTACAACAAGTTTCACAGGTTTGGTTTGCACCAGTTTGAAGGAGCTGAATCTGAAAGCCAAAGACCACATTGTTCAGCAACTGTCGTTGGTACTCCACAGCACCGCTCAGCATAACTAATGACTAATGCTCCACTAAGTACATAGGTATGCAAACTGTACTTGTCTTATTACCACCTATAGCACGTACTTTGCCCCATGTCAACAGGCCACCTGGCTGCAGTACCTGAGCGATGGTTCATCCGGCCCTGTTGCTCGCTGAGCTGTCTCATGTGCCAGTCTTCCCACAGTCCTTTGGCCTTCACTGACGACTTGTCGTCCATATTTCCATCTGGAAGGTGTCAGGTGGTGGCATTTTAATCCGTGAACAGTTCACAGTCTCGATACAGACAGCTTTTAAAAATAACTGCTGAGTTACTCTACCAATATACAGTATTGTTTTACATTTAACAAATCAAGACTGTACCTGGCCCAGAGCTGGAGGTGGAGCGAGCGTGGAGAGCAATGTCCGGTTGCCCGGAGCCCTGCGGCTGCGGGTGGTGGCCCTGCACCTGCTGGGACTGGGACTTCGGCAACGACATGCCGTGCTGAGCGCTGCCGTCCGGGGACGAGGAGGTGGGCACCAGCAAAGACTGCTGGGATGGGGTTGAGGTAGGCGGCAGGTGCAGGGGTCGGATCTTCTCAGCCATCAGCTGCTCCTTGATCTTGTTAATGAGCACCAGGTTATCCAGCTGAAAGGGTTAACGGGTCATGCTCAACAGAAAACAGCATGTGTGAATGTCATTCACGCCCCATAAACACTTCCCAGGAAAAGTAAACACAGACCAACAGCACAAGTTGAATTACTCCTCTTTGTTTTTAATCTGCGATAAAGTCCTGTGAAGGATTCTTGCTGAATGGCTGAAGAGACATTCACACATGGAAACAAATGGAAAGGAAAGGCAGCAACGTCATAGTAACTACACGTGACGAGTGGACCTACCTGGCCTGGCATGGATGGAGGGGGCGGCCAGAAATATGGGTTGTTAAATCGAGGCTCTGCCATCCTGAAATGAATCAAATGTATTTTAGTCACATTTAAAAGTCAAGTTATATTTGTTGAGCTCCGTCGGGGATCAGAGAGGGGTTGGTGATACATCTAGCTGTGCATGCCCTTCCATGCTTAATCACATCATTTACAATTCATGGTAAGAAAACTGCTTGCACAGATTTTTCCTGATACTTTTGAAACTTTTTTTTAAGACCAACAATAAATACATTCAGGAGCCAAGTTTCACTGCACTGGTTGCACAATAACAATCAACTGTGCATATTTAATAGGCAGCTCCACATATAAGTTATGCATATTTTAAAAAAAAGGCTTGTATTCATATATATGTGTTCCAATTTCCTGAAGGACAAATAAAAAGGTTATTTTGTTGAGTAAACCTTTAAAACATAGGTCAATGTTATTTGGGTTGTATGTGCTTTCATTTAGGAATTAAATCAATCAATATGTTGGCCAAATATCAATAAATGTAAGGTTTAATTGAAATTAAACAAAAATACCAATATTCATAAAAGTTTTACTGTTCTGGGTTTCATCAGCATCTCATGAACCAACTCCATCTGCCGAGGAAGACTGAGGGATGCAGTTTAAAAGAGGAAGAACCCTTTAAGTGGACCTGGAGTTTACATTTCTTTGTCAAAACAACTGGATTTAAAACATGTTTTTTTAATCTATTTTTAAAAGGACCTGCATTAACCTTGAAATAATAATAATAATTTATAAATATGTCATAAACCTTGAATAAATATCTTATGATTATTTGAAAGGTGATAAGTTGGTATAAACGTGTGTGAACCAGGCCGAGCCGGAGTAGAACCGCCTTTGAAGTAAACACAGGTCAAACATTAAATGTCGCCTAGAAATAGTGTGTCGCGCATGAAAAGGCGTCAGTGTGACAGAGCCTCGGGCCATTAGCTTCCACATTTAGCTGCTCTGGTCCTTTTGTCTGGGACCGACATTCAAAATATAAGTGGACGTCGCTTTAAATGTTCAGATAAACGTGGAAGAGGAACAACTTTCCGCTGCTCGACTGGTCGGACATGTCGTGTGTCGTGGCCGCATCTCGCGGGCTGATGGAGGCTTTTTTTTTAATTATTTTTTAAGCGGACCGACCCTCCCGGTGCGACTGAGACATTCTCAGACAGTTTTCTTTAAACATTTCCAGACAAAAGAGAAACAAAAATGGCAGCCTTATTTTTATAAGGCGGGACGCCATATTCTGCAGACCCCCCAAAAAATGTAGGCGCTTGAACATGTAGTCGCGAGGCGTTGGTGTTGGGGAGAAGACACAAAGGTGTGTTTATCACGTCAAAGGCATGAATGATTGTTTACGGGCGAATTGCAGGTTTGAATAGCCCGGCCTCCCCACCTCTTAAAAAAAACCTGACACTTCCTACAACAACCATGCCCTGCAAAAAAAAAAAAAAAAAAAAAAAAAAACAGCACGGAAACGGACAAGATGCAGACTCGACCCCGACACCGGACCGACTAAAACAACCGTAGCGACGCGTTACGGTCACAATGTCGCCGGCGCGCGGTGTCCGTTCCCCCGACTAACGCTGAGCCATCTTAAGCACATTTCCACTTTCAGGGCAAGCGGGTTTTTTTCACATTCTGCAACTTTTGGACGAATCAAAAGACAGCGATAGCATTTTTTTTATGTGCACATTGCACGCATCTAGGGTGATATAAGATGTCGGAGACATGCACAGCAGCGGAGACACGAACAGACATGCACACAATACCTGGCGTCCCGGCTGCAGATATTGTCTTGCGAGTGTAGGCTACAGCTATAATATAAAAGGTTGATGTTCTTTCTGTCTGCTTCCAGTCGGACCACCGCTTCCGGGTCGCTTTGTTCACTTCTGGGTGCTGCTGCAGGCTCAGTGCAGTACACACAGAGGGAAGTATTCGGCTAATGTTATTTTGGTTGTTTTTTTTTAAAACACGAACACCGACTCGGTTAACGTTTAATACGCACGCACGATGCTTCCGGTAACGTTATTTATGCGCGTGTATGGGTTGGATTTAGCCGACACGGTTGGAAGTAGTAGGACACTCAAATCCTAAAATAGCAACACCACAGTGTCGAAATACTCCCATAAAAAAAAATAACCTACTGCATTCAAAAGGTTAATTAAGTGAAACACTGACTGCTAAAAATACCGAAAGTATCGGAAGAAACAGTGAAATACAACACATTGCAGATGACAGGGGTTACATTGCTTAAACTATGTATTTTAATTTGCAAAAGGCATAATACTGTGAGTCCATCGACATCATGCTGATAGGCTGTGGGAAATCTTGCAATATTAGAAGGACAATCTTATACAGATGCATGCAATGCAGATACATCTATAACATTTATATAATAGTGTCCTTTATGTGTGACCAGGTAACAGTCTCAGTCTTTTTTTAAACTCACTGTTTAACTAAATGTAGCCAAGATATAAACTTGACATGTCTGTTTAAAAATTAAAAAAAGATTTACATTTGTTTTGCTGTCTCACATATTTGTATGACACCTCCTGAGCCATTTTTCTCTATATACCAAGGTCACGTGCAGTTTCTACTCCTGTCTATAAGACGTGTATATACATGATATTACTGCCATGTGTCAACAGAGTTAAACCTTCAACGACTGAGTTTTAACAGCATTTGAATTGCCATATTTCACTGGAAAATGTTAATGTTTTAAGAATTGTTTTACAATTGTATTTATATGTAACATTTGTTTTTCACCCACATTCATCTCAATCATAATTTTCATGTATAGACGGCTTCTGACCTCCAGATATCCAAATCAATACTGACTGGTGAGGCGCTCTGAGGGCGGTGTCATATTGTATCGTTCATGTAATTCATATGCTCCTCCATTCTGCTCCGTCAGTATTTGACCTCTCTAGGTTAGTAACCCATACCACGTGAATATGGTTTTGTGTTCATACATTTGGATATAAATCCCCCCCCCCAAAAAAAGAAATGGTACTTCAAGCCATAAAGCTGGTTGAAATCCTAATTTCTATAACTTGTAGGGAAGTACATCATTAATTCAGCTTATTGTTATATACATGTTATTGTTTATATTGCTTTTATATAAGGTATACATTCACTAATAGACCGAGACAGATTTTTCCTTTGATCTCTCACCAGTGGAGGTTTACTCTTGGTATCCTCTCATTTTAATTTGTACGAAAGCTTTTCCACATTCAATTAGACTTTCATGTTTGATTTGATATATATTTAAATTAATACCCACCCCTCTGAACAGGGATTCAGTTTTCTATACTGATTGATCCTCTTGCAGGCACCTGCCTACAAACATCTAAATTTGTATTTCACACAGACACGCACACACACACAAACACACACACACACACACACACACACACACACACACACACACACAAACACCCCGCCACTTACATCCAAACATTGTATCAGGGCCACATAGTATTCTTATGTACGTATGTCTCGTTATATGTCAGCGGTGCAGGAATTACAGGAAACAACCAGGCGTCGGATCTCATTGGCGTTTCCACTGGAGTGGTTATGTGATGTCACTGTTTCCTGTTCCTCGCACCACTTGTCTGAAGATTGCAAAGAACTGACAGCTGTGACACACAGACACACAAGCTTCCTTTAATACTTTATGGGACTCTGAGAGGAAATCTACAGTCAGCATCATTCATTCTTCAGGTGGTTTCAGTGGCGTCGTCACCTGGTGAAGCGAACACTCATCTAAAGTTCATATTTACGTTCCTCACATCGACTTTCACCATGGATTTTGTGTTGGTGAGTAAACCAAATGAGATGTTTTATCTGGATCCTCTTTGACACCGTTTCAGGGTTGATTGAGCTTCTTTGAGTTTATGTGAGATCATCATCACTCATCATGACAGCAGCTGTTGTGTCGGTATTACTGTGAGTCAGTGCGGCTCTACGTCACGGTCCTACAACTCCGGAGCAGCAATAACAACACATGTAATAATGTAATAAATATGCTTGATTAATGGGATTATCTACAATATTGTTTGATCGACAGTTTATTTGATTCATCATTTGGCCTGTCGAGTATCAACAGATCTTCAGATGTCTTGCTTTGTTCGATCAGCAGTCTAAAACCCAAACATATTCAAGATAACCAGATCACTGTCACCTTTGAGCAACTCAATTCACAGACATTTTGCAATTATCATTCATATCTGGTTAGTTGCCTCATCAATTAATTGACTTATCACGTCAGCTGTACAATTGACATATATTGGTGCGTATGTGACCAAAAGATATAAGGGCCTGTTTCACAATAGCATAACTCTGTAAAGATAATGATTATTGGACAACAATCTCACAACCCTGGCAGCTGCCTCTGAGCAAAAGCCTGTTTTTCCAACAACCTTGTTGTCCTTGGAGCTCTTAAGATTTGAGGCCGGTTTATGATTCATTGCAATCGTCTAAACTTAAAGCATCCTCTTGTCGGTCATCTCTGCTCCCTGCTTTCCTCAGTGGGCAAGGCAGGTGTGACCCGAGGACCTCTTTAGTGAAGGTCATGTTTTTGCACACAGTGTTGAGCACACTCTCGTCCGTTTGGATGTTGACCAGTACAGCAAAAGTGTGTAGTATCTATTTTATGCAAAACCATCCGTCTCCTTCCTTGGATCACATGAAGCTACAATGGAAAGAGAAGCTGGGCTCACGGATATCAGAAATGTCTTGGGGGTTAGCTATTGGTCCAGTTTATTCCTCATCAATATACATAAGAATATTTCACACATCCCATCCCACATCAAATAGTCAAAACCTTTTTTCAGGAGTGGGTGATCATTGTTTACAATCGGGGTGTGACCCAGGCACCTGCTGCCATATTGTTCCAACAGAAGTTTTTATACCCTTTCAAACCATAAATCCATAGTCAGAGGTCAAGGAAGGTTACGAATAATGACCTTCACTACACTGCTTACTCAACAAGTAATGAAAAACAAATCACATTTTATCTCAATCTCAAACGGCTCAAATATAATAAGCTGTTTGGTAATAGTTAAGGCTCAACCAGAAAGTTTGATAAGATCCGGACTAACCTTTCTGTGCTTTTTTTTAAATCGGACCAATCCCCATTAATGTATGAGCTATCTTGTTGTGTCTCTTTTGTGTTGCGCTTTGATAGCATAGGTTTATGTATAGGACAGATGTCAAATATTTAAATTTACATATTTAATAACCTGTTTGAAATCTTAGGTGCATGGAAATAATAACACAATAGATGCCATGACTGCAGTGATATGATGAGTCGGATGGAGCCATGTCTCCACGACAGCTGTCCATGCAGCTGTCGTGGGAATGTGTTACTGGATTCTTGATTTGCGAGCATCTTCTTATCTACACGTACTTGAAACCTCGTCTTTTGTTTTAGGTTCTGATACTTGCCTTCCTTTCCACTGTACAGAGTAACAGTGAGGTCGCAGAACAAAAGTGGAATTCATGTTATAAACTGTGTCCGCCTGGTAAGTTAACACAGGCCGGTATGCATTGGCCTTGTTTATTATGGTCTTATTGGATTAACCCCGTGGTTCTCAAACTGTGGGGCGCGACCCTCAAGTGGGCGCGGGGGGGAAGTGCTTAGAACTTCACATTTGACAAAGTATTTGTAAATATGTATGCTATGCGCATGACGATCACCACATCACAGATGGCGCAGACCATGGCAGGGAAAAGAAACGGGCTTGCAGGCGCTGATCAAGGCCGTCTCTACAAATGTGCCATGGACACACTGTCATACACAGAGAAGCGCTAGATGTGCCGTGAACTACACAAGGTTTTAACCGATGCTATCAGCGTGGTCAATTTCATAAAAACAAGGTCCCTGAAAGCACCACTGTTTTCACTACGAAGCCTTCAGCTGTTTCACATGAGGCTCAGTACAGTACGATACAATTGAAATTGTACACATATTATCCATACACATATTATTCTGCAAAGAGGAGGTGGCCTCCTGATGACATATCAGTGTGACATATTTGGAAAGCTGATGAATAGCAAGGCAGAGAGCAGCATCTTCCTCAGCTTCAGACCTGATCAGGTTTCTCTGAAGCTGAGATGTGGGAGAGAAGATCTGATCAAGAATATTGATTCCTTTGAGAATCTGAGTGAATTTGAACTAATACTGATGCAACTTGATGGCTTACACATATCTGTACTAATTTAGTTTTTCCTGTTATTGTTTTGAAAATATATTTATTGTAAAACTCAGTCAAACTGATTATTGCTAAATATTTGAACTTGTTTAGTTTAGTTTTTCACAGGTTGCACTTATTGTTATTATCTTGAAAAGATATCTAGTGCAAATCATGTTAATTGCAACCACAATAAGCTATTTGCTAAATATTAGTTTATTTACAGTGATTGCAATTTTCTTTATTTTATTATTTGAAAAAGCACAGATGGAGAAGTCACACAAAGTTGTTATTTCAATACAAATTCAGTGTGGTTCATTCAGTTATAATTGAGTAAGCGCGACAGGAAAAGTTTGGATTAACCACATGTGAACTCATTCCCTTTCCCCTTCTCCCCACTGTTGTCAAGGCTTTTATAAAGTTGGTGAATGTGATGATCCAGTCGCAAAGCACAGATGTGAAGAATGCAAAAATAACACATTCACAACAGTAGAACACTCTTACCCGAAATGTGAGAGGTGCAGGAAATGTTCTCGTGAGTATCTTCTTCAAACGCGGCGCTAGAGACACATGCCGCCAGCTTGTGTCAAATGTTTCTGTTTATTTAAATGAAAATATTATGTTTTTCGTAGCAGCTAACGTTCAACTCTTTTCATAACGATATTCACTTTTCGGGGATCCAAGGAACATTTGATGTTTGATAAGTTAAAACGTAGTGTAAAGTAGCAAGTCGAGGCTATCACTGAGATGAGTGAAATTGTTCTGTGAAGGCAACGTTTCATACACAGTGGCATTCCCATTTTGACAGGCTCAGGGTCTCTGTCTGATGTTATTGAACAGCATGTCATCCTGTGGCCACCTTGTCAGGACTGGTGTAACATTCTGTGGATTGAGACATAAAACACTGTGTTTGATTCCCCCCCCCCCATAGATTATGAGGTGACAATAAAGTCCTGTACCTCTAACAGTAATGTGGTATGTGACTGTATGGAGGGATTCTACATCAAGAACATGTTTCTTCACGACTCACGTGATTGTCGGGAATGCAAGTGTGAAAAGTGTGAAAGTAAGTGGTGTCAAAAGGAGTTAAAGTGCTAGATGGGCAATCACAGCTGCGATAGTGAATCATATTCTGGTTTAATCAATATTATATACCCTCAAAAGGAAACATATAATTCTTTGAATTCTCACAATTTCATTTTTTCCAGAGTTGTATGAGATTCCTGACTACAGAAGGAAGTGCCAGCCCTGCCAAAGGTAAAGATCCTACACTGTGATAGCTTTGTAAAAGTGACACGTTGGAGAGCGCACACAGACCTGCAACTAACGCGAGGCAGAAAACAGAACATTTGCAACATCTTTTTCTTAGTAATACTTTAATCATAATCATAATAGCTTCCTTTATTGAATAGTTTTATGATGTCTGCATTGGGTGTTTTCTGGCACAATTTAAAAAAAGTTAAAAGAAAAGTAAATTCATTCTAAATTCCATTCAATTTTTTACAATTTCTTTTAATATATTCTCCCATCGTAGTATGGGAATAGATATTAAGTATCATTTTCTCTGTCGTGTTCATTAGACCAAGCTTGACAAAAAACTCAGAAACAATTATTAGTTGATTGACAGAAAATGTGGTGACAGTAGTTTAATCAAGTAAAAATAGCAGCTAGTTAATTCCAGCTTCTGAAAAATTACAATATGCTGTGTGCTGTTGATATTATAAAGAATGTGTACACAAATTGAGTACATAAATCTTATGCCAACTTGTTTTTTGTACATTTTATTCTTGATCTAAAGTGTATCTCCGTTGCCAAATCAAGCACGGCATAATTCAGGCCAGGGAGCATGGGATGTTGGTGATAAATGTGTTACCAGATTCCTCTGTTATCTATAATAGTCGCTCCTCTTTTTTTCAGGTGTTCGGAATGCAGGAGGAAATGTCCAGGAACTTCCTTTCCACTTTCTACAAATTCATCCACAGCTGCATCCACAGCTGCATCTACGAGAACCACAGCTTCAAACACCTGGTCAACATCTGCCGTGAAGCGAGCTACACGTAATGACATACGTGTAGTTCATAATGACTCATCGGTCCACGGTTTCGTAGCTTTTTGACCCATTCGCCCCAAAACTTCCTTTACACTCACATTAGCTGTGGATGTTGTAGTAAGTTTAACAGAACCTGATTGTTTAAGCTTTTACTGCACCAAGCGTGGTAAGCGTTGAGAATCCTAATAATTGCTGGGTGGTAGAATGATGTCAGTGTTTCTGTGTGTCCACATCAGCGAATGAAATGTCCTGGCAGTTTCTCGTGGTGGTTCTGGTGCCAATTCTATTATTCCTTTGGCTCCTGCTGCTGTTCGCCAGAAGCTCCTTAAGATATCCAGACAGGAGTGTGAACAAACCCCAGGTGCCGCCTCTCGAGGACCACTCGATTCTCAGCGGTAACCACTGTTGGAATCTAGTAGTGCAGTTTTGAGGTTCCTGTACTTTACTTGACCCTTTACAGCTCCAGGTCACAATTATTTTAGAGATCAATATTTTAAAATGAAATACACATGTATGATCAGCTTGTAAATATGTCTGTTATATATTTAACTTCTCAAAGGATGAACATTAAAATGCTTCTACCCATGTATCAATCTTTGATGATAGTCAAATACACCTTCATCAGCCATTATGCCTATAAATGAGTGCTTTTGATATTTTACATGTACCTTTAAGTACTTAAATGTACAACCTTTACTTATAGTGGAGAGTTTTTAACTAGTGGTATTGTTACTTGTGCTTAAATAAAGTATCTAAGTACTTTTTCCACTGCAGACAGCAACAGAAGTGTAGCTCCATACTGGGGATTGGAGGTTTGGTATAGATTCCCACACAAAGAACAAACACTTGTTTGTAGATATGCACCGGATGCACACACAAATTAACATATACTCTCATGTGTGACTCTTTACACAATTAAAACAAGTACATGTTTAAAATACACATATTGCCACAGAAGGTGTTTTCATTGTTCAACCCAAAATGTATTCTTACCTGAGTGTGTTGTTTTTAATAAATGTGCTTTTTCAACTGAGCACATTCAAGCAGGAAGCTGACTAATCATATCTGCTTTCCTCCAAACAGAACCAAGCAGTCATCAAGGCCACAGTCCCAACACGCTGGTTTGTGCTCATTTATGCTTTTTGTGATCTGTTGAGATTGAGATTCAGATTGTGGCAGTCCTGTGGGCGAAGATCATAAAAGGTCAAAAAGAGAAGGTTGATCACATTTTTTAAGTTAAATTGGACTAAAGCGGTTTTAGTGTTTCAGAAATAATGAAGAATTTCAAAAATCCCTATCTAACATTTCAGAGATATGGTTGCAACAAATATTTTGACATCCTCTTTATGTCCTTTCAAGACATTAAACATATCGGAGAATACTCCCATGATGACTCTCAGTCAGGGTCCAGCCATGACAGAACATCCATCCCACGCCGGTCCTCAAGGCGCTGAACACAAAGGTAAGATTGAGTATTTGATGCTCAGTGCACAACCTGTGAAAGACTTGGTTGGAAAATGTTTCAATATTTTGGGATATTTGACATTTGATACCAATAGATATTCTACAGAAGGGCTTTTTCAAAAGTATTACTGCATGACATCTGATCTCCAGCACTTCTCCTGTACTTAAGGAGTATTAACAGTCAGAAGTTGTTAAGTTCTTGACTTACAGCCACCGAACACAGACAGTGAAAAGTAGAAAGGGACTACTTTGTGGCAATCGTTAATTTCACATTTGAACATCCAACATTGACATGGAGTTCCCCACGGCTCCGTTCTCGGGCTTCTTACCATAATCATGCAGATAACACACAGATTTATGGAATGATATAATTTTGGTTCCATACATGCACTCAATAAGTCTATTCAATCTTTCAGTATACTAGAGATACTAAAACTATTCTTGGACCCGAAGAGTAATAAGTAAAGTTGTGTCTTCAGCTTCAGTCGCTTAAATAGCCCGACTGTTTGTGGTTTAACCGCGGGCGTGGCTTATCACCGTTACTTTGCTCCATGGAAAAATATTTTTACGCCATCCGCCACGGAATAATTAACCACTTTTTCTACATTATAGTTCTTGTGGAAATGCCACACACGTCGTCACATCTAGCGCCCTGGTGTCTGGGTTCATGTAATCCCCTTTAGGCGCACGCAGCTCCGTGAATGTCACTCCGACGACGTGAATGACTTCCGCATCCAGCGCCACGAGAGCAGCAGCAGCCAATTAGATCCAACCGCGGAGTAGCTCAGCGCTGATTGGCTCTCACAACGCAGCGTTCTGGTTCTGTGCTGTGACGTCGCTCGTGAGGGCACCGAACCAATGTAGTATAAAAAAAAACTTGAATAAAGTTAAATACAGCTTTTTAAAATAGGCTTGAATGACTAACACTAAGTCAAAGCTATTTGTTATTAAAAGCAATCAATCAATCTATTTATGGAACCATTGTTTTGAGGAGGGCCGGTACTTGAAACTGGTAATTTGAAGGAAGAAGCAAACTCCCTAAACCTCACTATTTGAAAAAAGGAGATAAGAGTAAAGTGTAAAAGAGACTTTCTATCTGAGAGCATATTTGGATAGATTAGAAAGAAGGTTTCGTTCAAGGTACAGTTCCAGTGTAGCGCGCTTCCTTATCGAACACATCTCAACTGTAGCATATCATTGTGTCACTCGTGCCAACCACCGTGTGATGAAAAATGAAAAACAATATTGTCCGTGTTCTAACTTCGTGCCCTTTTATCTCTGGCTGTTTATCGTTGATCTCTTGGCCCACTGTGTGAGAGTGGAAACCGGGAAACAGGACGCCCTCACCTTGTATCGCTTTCTCAGTCAGTTACTCAACATGAGAGGAAATGGTGAATCAGATAGTGAGTGTATGACACTTGGCCGTGATCAGTGTTGCCACAGTTACTTTGAAAAAGTAACGTAGTTAGTTTACAAGTTACTTGATTTTAAAGTAACTTATTTACGTTACAAGTTACTTGATTTTAAAAGTAACTAAGTTAGATTACTAGTCACTTTATTAGTTACATTCAGCAGCTGCCAAAAAAAAAACGCCGCCTCGACATATGACAACAAATGACAACCGGTTTTGCCACCAATGACTTTAGTGCATTTTTAACAGTAATGTGCAATACAACAATGTACAATGTCCTCACATTTTAACTATTTCCAGAAAAAATACAGGTTTACAGACACTTGATTAATTGTATTTGTTTTTAAAGACACCTTCACACAGAGCTGTGTCTCAGAGAGGCTCATACCTATAAAGGGCCAGCCAGGGATTTAATATCCTGGAGGATGAATAGTTTCTTCAGTGAAACATCAGATTAGTAAAACAAGGTGCATTAGAGACCCCATTGGCCCTGTCATCTTTACCACTGAACAGCAGAACCAGTGACTTCTGCTCCGTATTTTCGCGGAGAACTCATTATGAGTCCAGGTCGGGCCCAGCCGAGTCCCAGGGCGGGCCCAGCTTGCACCCCAAGGCCCGCCCCTAGCGCCAAGCCTGGATTTAGCGAGCGAGTTGTTGCATCGGCTAACGCTACATGACTTCACTCCCGCCACGCAAGAATAAATCAAACATATATTGTATAAAGTAGTAACGGAATAGTAACTCTAATCTGATTACTGGTTTGGAAATAGTAACGCGTTAGATTACTCGTTACTTTTAAAAGTAGTCATGTTACTGACATCACTGGCCGTGATTGATTTAACTCTTTTGAAATCATCAACATCCAC
This sequence comes from Liparis tanakae, assembly GCA_036178185.1. Taxonomy (NCBI): domain Eukaryota; kingdom Metazoa; phylum Chordata; class Actinopteri; order Perciformes; family Liparidae; genus Liparis; species Liparis tanakae. The sequence goes on along the minus strand of CM070097.1, from coordinate 15,809,799 downwards.
ACATGTTCAGATATTATTTATAGTAAAAGAAGTGTTGATGAAGCCACTTAGATTTACTCCTGCTTTCTTTTAACCTTTCATTTGATCATTCTCAAAATGTGGGATTTTATTAGTTTTCTTTATCTGAAGCAAAGTACGGCAGATCAATGCTTCACTCTTAATAATTTTAGTTGTGACATTATAATTGTCTGATACAGGTCAATATTGGTAAACCCCTGAAAATATTCTACTTTTCTGAATACCTTACATACAACCACTGCATTTCCTGTTGTTCATGATATCATGTTATTGTGTCTGGCATGTGTGGTAGAGCTGAAACACCCCTGTGTTTGTAGAGCTGTTGTTTTTGTGGTGAGGATTTATTTCTCTCTTTCCTTTCATAAAATGGACATGGTGGCTGTCTGCTTTTCTTTTTCAATCATAGACAGTAGCTGGACAGATTATAACAAACCTGCCACCAAGTCACTGATTACTAATCTTGTTGTCTGTCCTGTGCACTGTGCGTTTCTGCATCACGGTGTTGAGTGACTTGACTGTACGTCCTTCTGTACACATTACATCTATTGCATCTGTCCATCCTGGAGAGGGATCCTCCTCTGTTGCTCTCCTGAAGGTTTCTAGCCTTTTTTTCCCCCTGAAGGGTTATTTGGGAGTTTTTCCTGGTCCGATGTGAGGTTTTGGGTCAGGGATGTCTATGTGTACAGATTGTAAAGCACTCTGAGACAAATTTGTAATTTGTGAAACTGGGCTATACAAATAAACTGAATTGAATTGAATTGAATTGGCTGTTGTTCTTTCCAGGATGAGATTGTCATCATTCTGTATTTCCTTATTATGAACATTTGTTAGTCCATCTCTCAATACCATCTGCCTTCCCTACTTTGTCTTTAGGACTCCGATTAAAGTCTATTAGTTCTTACAAAAGAGGTACATCTTAGAAGAACTGCTAAGTAAAAGAAAAAGAAGAAAGCTCAGTAATTTATGCAGTTTTTTTCAAACACGTCTCAAAGAGGTTCAACTACACATAAAGAAAAGGCAAACAACAACAAACATCACATGTGGAGCTCTATGGTAGGGGGGAATAAGCTAAATCAATCTCTGGCATTAGATGTTAGAAGACCTTTTCATAATCAGAGCAGTGTATGGCTAATCTCGTCACATGGTCGACTCAAATGTCTCTCTACAGCATCTGTATCTTGATGACCTTTTTAGTTTAGTTTCGAGCTGTGTTTACAGTTGCCCAAAAAACAGACAACACGGTCCCGCAGATGACCTTTCTCCACGCCGTATTTTTCAGTGTCCTCCTATTGTCTGTGCTTCTCTTCTTCCAGCCACCAGACAACATGTGCAATCGGATCACTGGCCGGCCATCGTCCTCTATGCGATCATCAAGGAGGTGCCCCTGCGGAGGTGGAAAGAGTTCCTGCGTCTGCTCTCGGTGACGGATCAGCAGCTGGAGCGGGTGGAGCTGGAGGCTGGTTTGGGTCTGGGCTCCATGGAAAGGCAGTACCAGATGCTGAGGCTGTGGAGCCAGTGTTCCTCCGCCAGCCTGAACGACGTCTTCTCGGCCTTGCACTACATGGATTTATCCGGCTGTGGCCAGCTGCTGCAGGAAAGCCTGGAGAAGCTGCAGCCTGAACTGAAGCAAGGCGTCACAGCTGGCAGCAGTCAATGGGGCCTGCAGAACCCCTGAGGCTGCACCAGTGCAGCAGTGCTTCAACCGTGGACGCCAGTAAAGGACATTTCTGACTATAGATTCTACATGGTACACACGACTCATACTGAGTAATGCAGATGTATATTATAACCAAGCTAAGAGTCAAATGTCAGAACGGAGCACTGTGGAGATCCTAATAGGCCCAACTAGAGTTGGGGTTATTCCTACATTTTTGGGTATTTGCATGATCAAATACACTCCATATAAGTGTATAATGTTCCCTTCATGAGTGCTTACTTCAATTGCAGGTTGTATTGTACATATAGAAAATACTGGAATTGTAGCCGTGCAGACTCGGTTGCAGAATTGGGGAGGGGACTTCCTCCAATGCATGTGACAACAACAACAGTAGCATTTTTAAAAGCACATCACGTTGTCTTCATTCTCAGGCAGAAGAACTCCAGTAATCCAGGTGGAGATTTAAAAAGAAAAGGGAAATCCTTCTAGCTCACCACTTAACCTCCAACTTCTCATGTGCCGTCTCTTAAATGCTAAAAATTGCTGTGGTTTTTACAGCAGAATGAAATGTGTGTTACTCCGGAGCTTGGTGCCAATTTTTTAACATTTAACAAGTGAAATTCAAGATTCCTCTTCAGTTTGAGTATTTAAACTGTGTGAACATTTTTGTGTACAACTGGGATTTTTAAGTAGCACAACCTTGTCTCCTCTGAGAATGAATGTTTGGTGTGACAACTCATGAACTGCTGATTCTCGTTGTGCACCTTATAAGGGAAGAATACTGAAATCCCCACAGGATGTCAGATTGTCAGTTTCCTGCAAATAAACGGTGAGTCAAGGTGCAGTAGCCTGGGTTTTCCCTCACCACACTTATACCATCTAAACTGATGGTTTCTGGTTGTGGGGTGGGGGTATCTCACTTTCAGAGGTTCTGCGTGTCAATGCAGTTCCTGGCAGTCAAGGATATTATAGTCAAGTAAATTAAGTTTAAATATGAATCGAGGTCTGTGGTTTGTAGCTTTGTACCTCAAGACATGTGCATGTGTATTTTATCATGTTTATTTTCTTTATTGATTTAAATTATATATATTTGAATACAAAGCTCAATGAGTGGACTATTATTATGTTACCTCCACTGGAGTCACCCGCATGGTACTAATATGTGGTAACCAGGTAGTCAGTGCCACGGTAAAGAATACGCATGTTGGCCACAAGGTGGGAGTGTCGCCTGAGGGTTGCACAGCAGCAGCTGGTGTGCAGTTGAGCACATCTCCATACAAAGAGAATGAAGGCATGGTGCTTGAGGAGCTTTTATTCTTTAGGTGGATTCGACCAATCTCATGAATTGCAAATTCTGCTTCAGCACAAAGAACAGCTGTCCGACATTGTCCATATTCTTTGGATATAAAAGCTTGTAGATCCCATACAGAGGCACATTGCTCCACATTGGCAGTAGGCTATGTTAGTGTAGAGTCTGTAGACACAACCACAGCATCTGAACATTCAGGTTTTTTTTGCATAGTAGCCAAGGAATACGTATCAATATGCTGCCAGGAAGAGGCCTTTCACTTGACACATGTTGACGTATTATGCCACTTTGTGAACATATCGGAGGGAATGAACACCTTTCTGAAGGTATTTATTTAAACGACATTTATTTATAACTTTTAAAGCTATTTCACGCTTTTAAAATTCCTAGAAGCACTAACTTAATAAAGTACAATACTTTTTTTCATCATCCACTTTTAAGCTGTTGAAACAGCGAGAGTGTACTGGGGATCTTCCTATGAGCACGAGCGTTAGTAGTTTCCCTGGGCAACCGAACGCGCGCGCACGAGAACAACAGCTCGCGCTCACCGGGAGAGTTTACCGTGATGTGAAGCGAGTTTCGGTGAGTTTGTTGCGTCGTGTCTCTCTCGCTGTGGCTTTCCACCTGCCACACTCTTGGGGGGAAACAACAACAACAACAACTTTTTAGCAGCGTTTGTTGCCCGCGGACTCGCCGTGTTGCGCGCGGCTCTGGGCCGACAGATATTGGGTTACGCGTGAGGGCAGCTTGTCTGTCCCGGGACCTCCGCAGGAGAACCGGGTGGAGTTTGGGTTCGCTCGGGTCGACTGTTGGCAACAAAAGCCAAGTGAGCAGGAATGTGAAACTTGGGCTCGATAAAAACCTCATATTGACACAAGACTATGCATTAATATAGGCAATATATTATCTATATTATTTGTAGCCTAATGTCATATTAGTGCATTCCATCATTTGCTTTCATGATGTTTTCACATGCAACTGCATGTAAACTGCTTAAAAAAATTGTTTATTAAATAAAGGCTATTTTTTTTTCTTGTAATGCTGCTGGCATGTTAATACTTTCAAACATGCTTGACTGAAAGTAAGTGTTTCTTGTTGGTATACGAGACATGAGTTGTTGCGAGATTCAGAGTTGCAACAGTAAACACAAAATAAATGTGGCAAAACGCAAGTTTGAGTAAAATTATATTTAACCAGATTGCTGAATTCCAGATAGCTGCTTCTGTTTCATGTTCACACTGTCACATTGTCCTGTTTTACTGGTCACATTGTCTTGTTTTACTGGTCACATTGTCCTGTTTTCCTGGGACACTTGAAGAGAACAGAGTCATCGTTAGTGCTATTAGTAACACCTGTGCTTTTCCAACAAGAAAACTATTTGGTAACTTTCATCCTCATTTCCTGTTTGTTAACCGTCAGGTGACATCAATGTTGTCAGCAATGTGAACAGGTGAGGAGAGAAAACACTGCCAGGGAGCGCCTGCTGCCTGATCATGACGGCTCTGGTTCGACCTGGAGTCCACGTCTCAGAGCTGTGTGAGGATGGAGACAAGCTCCTTGCGGTCGGAGAGCTGGGGCGAGCTACTGTTCTCTATCTGTCTGCCTTTAGGACTCACGCGGCCTCCACCGTTTCCCACATGCGGAAATTGAAGTCACGTCTGGGCGGGGTGATCTCAACTTTAGAAGGTTGGCTTGACAGTCATGAGGAGAATCCCCCCCGCCAAGGGTCTTAATAAAGGTCTGGCAGCTGTGTTTCTCTCCACGCTCTGCCCCAACAATCTGTCAGCCACCATTTTCAAGATGGAGTCCCTCCTTCAGAGTGGTGGGCCCGGCTGCGAGGAGATTTCTGCTCGCTGCACTTCTCTGCTTGAGGGGATGGGGAACCCTCATCCACCAGATGTGACTCAGGTGGTGTTGGAGATAACTCGTGCCCTGGCCTGCTTGTTCTCAGAGCCTCACAGTACCAAGGGGCTGAGGCTTTACCTCAACGCTTACCAGAGTAACACATCTGAAACCATCGCTCTGGTGAACAGCAGACAAGCTCAGCACCGACCCAAAATAGTGAAGGCCTTTACAGATCAATTACTGCTCCTACATCCCTCAATAATATCTGACAGTGAGTGTGCAGTGACAACACAGGAGAAAGAGAAGTTAGATGTAGAGACTTCTGGGACAATTATTGGGTTCTTGTTGGCCATCTCACCTGGCAACACACAAGTGCAGGAACTTCATGCAGCATTTTTGTTTTTGACAGGCAGCTTTTGGGACAGTGCAGATGTGTACTCTGCTCTTTTGCCTCTTAGTCATGGTCAGAAAACATCAGAGCGTAGTTCAGACAAGTCACTCCAAGACACTCCGAAGAGGAGCGCGAGACTCTTGGTCAGTCGAGCAGCCGCCTGCGTGTCGGCAGGTGGCCGGACTGCTGAGGCTTGCGGGGATCTGGGGGAGGCGTTTGAGATCCATCCTGCCACTGCCCGAACTTATTTTCAAAAGCTATTCACAGATCATGGCACAGGGGTGGCTGCTCGCAACCACCTCCGCCAGCAGGCGGAGCGGGGCCTGTCTGGTTACAAAGAAAGGGTCCTCATCCGCACAGACCTGCGATCCACCGAAGGGGTTGAGCTCCTGGACCCTGTGATCACTCAGTTGCGGACTCTGTGCTACTTAGAGCCTGACGGGGGAGGCAGAGAGCTGCGGGTACGGCTGGCCGACTGTCTTCTCCTCAGAGGGGAACACAAAGAGGCCCTCTCCATCTGTAGCCAGCTGGCTGCTGCCCAAGGCCAGCAGAGCTATCAAAATACGGTGCAGGTTCTTCGTGGGTACGCACGCCTTCTCTCGGATGACGACAAGGGGGCATTAGAAGACTTCAAGGCTGTGATTGAACACAATACCCCCCACCCGTCCAGCTGTGTGCGGGCCCTCTGTGGCAGGGGGCTCCTGCGCATGATGGGCAGGTTGAACTACCTCACAGCTCTGGACTTTGTGACAGCCAGCATGCTGCTCCCCCAAGAAACAGCGCTGACGGTGCGCTGCTTGGTGCCATGGAACTACCGGGGGCTGCTGTTTACCGTATTGCTGGAGCAGGGACGAGTCATGCTCGAGGGGACGGCTGGACAAGAACCCAAGTCCGGTTCCAGTGAAGAATCCCGACAGCCGCAGGCCCCAGCAAAGAGAGACAAGGACAGATCAGGGTATGATGTTGGTGTCCTAGCAGTTTACTCACAAGACAGTTTGACATCTCACAGGAGAAAAAGCACTGCAGTAAATAACAATATGAATGATGGCTAAATTTCAACAGTGTCATGGCTACTTGGAGACTTAAAACTGAGCCCTCCTTCATGTTATGAACACCTGTGCTTTTCCTGTCATACTTAAAATGTGTGCTGTGAAAAAATCATAACCTATAGAAAATGTAAAATTAGCGATGTCATTTTTCCTGTTTCAGGTATGATCTCTGCTTTGATGAACATCCTTGTTCATGTTTGCTCAATAAAATGCATTTTCTTGTTACACGTTCCCCTGCTCCGTGCATTAGTGCTGCTGGGGTCCAGTCTCTGGCTGTGTTGCTGATGGAGCTCCAGCCGGGTGCTGATGGGGCTCAGATCCTCGCAGCAGATGCCTTGTACCAGCTCGGCCGGGTGGAGGAGGCCTACCGGCTACTTCTGTCCATCGGGCCTACCGGTCCTCGGGCCGCCATCCTGGCTCGACTCGCCCTGCTGCAGCTGCACAGAGGATTTCTTTATGACACCAATCAGGTAAGTAGGGTTGGGACGCTGGGCCCTGTAGTCTTTATCATTAATACATTTGTATTTTGAAAGTTTTTTCAAATAGAGCAAACAATAGTTTATTACCTACAATTACTCATAGATAGTTTACAGAGCTCTCAACTATAGAGCTTACAGAGCTTTGACTGACTTTTTCTTTGACTTAGATGTTAATCAGATTAAAATGATATGTTATGTTGGGGGTGTACGGTAAATTGGATAGGCCTGGTTTACTATGTCAGCCAAAATTTTATTTAACAGCTAAGAAATGGTGTAACTACATAATAGACGGATGTGTAACAGCTATTTCAGAAGCTGTTACACATTAAAAGTGATATCAGCCTTAAATGAATTGAACTGAAAACCATAATGTTGTCATTATGCAGAAGTGATACAGTTACAGCACATAGGTGTCAGGTAGCTTAATACACTTACATATTTTACAGTGAAAGAGATAAAGATTTCACATCTGTCTCTGCAGCTGCTGAAAAAGCTAATTCAGTGCAGCGACACCAGCTGCTTGCGGCCCCTGTTGAACGTGGCTCAACATAAGGACCGGGTTCTACTGCAGGGCCACTGCCACTCTGCTGCCAAACGCATCCTGGAGGGCACGCGGGAGGAGAGCGACGTCAGGGAGGCTGTTGCATATCTCTCCATCGCTATCATCGCCTCGGGTGATTATCATTTGATTGATGAGATATTGGTGTTTGTTATTGGACTTATTCCAATTGTTGACTGAATACATAGTGGTTGATACTTTAATTGAGATAGGATTAGTGGGATAAAGAGAAGGGCTGGTGCAAAAGAGAGGCTTTGTTTGGATTCAGTTCAGCAGAGGTGCACAACCTTCACAACGCTGAACACTAAACAGGCAGGTTGGCTCCATATTATTTCACTAGCAGAAGCAATTATAAGTCTTATCATATACTGTATACCCAGTGTGTTTGGATCTGTTCGTTGTTATTTGTGAATATGGAAGGAGAGATGGAAAATGTTCATGCTCTGAATGTTGTTTTTCAAGGTGGCGAGGCAGCAGAGTCTTTGCTGGAGAGAGCGAGGTGCTATGCCCAGCTGGGCCAACGAAAGACAGCCATCTTTGATTTCAGTGCCATTCTGAAGGAGCACCCAAAACACATCCAGGCTCTCTGTGGAAGAAGCTTCACTTATCTCATGCTGAACCAACAAAAGGTACTCTTGAGAACACATAGCGTAGCTCAGAACTTGTCCGGTATTTTAAACATGTCATTTCTTTTCTGCGGCCTTCTCTAGACTTCAAGCTGCATTAGATAGCTTTACGCATTAGTGGATGCAACTAGTAGTGAAATGTCTATATATAGTTACTCTTACATCTGTAAACTGCCAGTATTGCTTTGTTGACCAACATGGGTCGGAAAAAAGGGCGAACGATATATCATTTCATGTCGACAGAGAAGTCAGAAAACCTAACAACAGGATTAATTCAGGCATACGGGATCTCCAGGGTACAAAACAAACATGTTTACATTGTGTCTGATAAGAGAAGCTGTAGGCAATATTTATGTTCATTTATGTAAATATAAAATGAATACTGCTTCTTCCCCTCAGGAATGCACTCATGATATCCTGGCAGCACTTCAGATAAATAGTGACATAGTCACCAAAGACATCCTTTCACTCAAGGACAAGGCACAGAAGCTGGTCTGTGATTGGCTGCATCAGTTCTGTCGGACTAATCTGTCAGACGTCCTGCTCACTAAAGCCGTCCCCTGCCATGACGAGCAGCTCAGAGAGGCTTTTACAATCGGTCGAGCTCTGATGAGGACTGACTGCAGAGACCCCAGATGGCATCTCCTCTATGTGGACACACTTATAGCCAAAGGTGAGACGGGAACTTTGCCAAACTTGCTGATGAAATTTGCAATAGGATCCTTGATGTCACTGGAAATTTTCTGGTTAGAGATGATATGATATTATATATACCTTTATTCGTCCCACAGTGGGGACATTTCAAAAATCACAGCAGCACTGCACATCAGAGCGTTAATGAAAATAATAATAAAAACACAAAACTAAATACAAAAAAAAAAAAAACTAAATACTAATACTAAATATACAGGGGGGAAACAAAGTAAAGTGCTGAGTAAATTAAAGTGCTGAGTAAAGTAAAGTAAAGTGCTGAGTAAAGTGTTGAGTTTGCCAGGATCTCCAGCGATCTGCTGCAGTGTGTTGCGCAGCCTGACAGCAGGAAGGAAGGAAGGACTTGTGGTACCTCTCCCTCAGGTGAGAGGTACCACGTTAAGAAGTAGTGTTTCCTCTTTGGTAAAGAGAACCGCTGAACCTAGTGTCCCTTGTTGACAGTAACCTTCTCTCCTGATGTTATGGTTAATCTGCTCCAGGTGAAGTCAAGGTAGCAGGCGCTCATCTGTGCCAGGTGTTTGGCCAGGAGCCAAGAGATGCAGTGGCCCAGGCCAGGGTGGGTGTGCTGGAGGCCTGGCAGCAGAACTACCTCAGCGCAGCTCTCAGGCTTAGCAAACTGACTGAAAAGGATTCATCAAGTCTGGTCTTCCTGCTGGCCCTGATCCCAGCCAATCAGCGGAAACGCATGGCACAGGTAAGTCTACACGCAGGAATCCTAGATTCAGTTTAGAAGGAGCAGCATTGCCATGCGAGTCGTGCTATTTAAAGATCGAACAATATAGTTGAGTGTTACACATTATTTTTATCACACTACACTGATCTCCTCTGTGATTCTGTGATGTGGAGCTCCTGGCATCTTTTCTTGGAATCATTTCTTATTTCCAATGGATGCATTTTTTCTTTAATCTCTAATGTTTTTACTTGATCAAGTTGTTATTTACTCCACATAGTTAATGATTTAATACAGTGCAGACCAAAAGTCGAAATCAATACAAAACTTTCTAAAACTGCAGTGACACCTCCCTAAATTTAGGATGTTTTCTCTAAACGTATCATAATGGATATTTCATATGCTTGAAATGGACGCTAAAGTTAAGAAAGATGGACGGGTATGATTAATGTATGAAGATGGAGAGCATCAACAAATCAGTTAATAAAATGTGTAAGACAGAGAAACAGCATCTTTCACCAAACTAGTGAAATTATTTATTTATCTATAAATTGCAAATGAATTGCTCGACTTCTATATTGTAACAGGCTGCAGCGAAGGAGGCCAGCAGTGTGTCATCAGGTGGCCAGTGGGACCAGGCCCTCACACTCCTGAATGTGGCCGTAAAAGCTGTGGGAAATCACAGAGACCAGTATCTTCGCCAGCGGGCTGCCTGCCTCGCTCAGCTGGGCCTCCACGAGCGGGCCATAGCTGACCTGGACAGAGTTATCCAGAAACACAAGGGACCTGACTCCAGCTGCTCGGATGATTCTCAAGTCTGGGCAGAGGACCTGTGTCGACGCGGCCGCAGCCGGGTGCTCTGTTCCAGAGAGAGAGCAGCTCTGGAGGACTTCAGTCGGGCCTTGGAACTCCACAGGAACCAGGCCATCCGCTGTGTGGAGGCGGGTCTGGGGAGGGGGCGTCTGGCTGAGTGCTTCCTGCGGGGGGCGCTGCAGCACTATGGGGAGCAGCAGCTCGATGGGGCCTGGACAATGATTGAGTGTGGCCTCATTGTGGACAATGAGAACACAGAGCTCCGCAGACTGAGGTCAAAGGTCAAACGAGAAGTGGCCAGTCCCTGCAATGTCAACTAGTGTTGGTAATGAGAAGTAATGAGCTTCAGTAATGAGCTTCAGCCGAGCTCAGTCAATGAAGCCACGATGCAACTGATGAGACATCTTCTACAATGTATAACACGTTTGACGGTTCTTTGGAAGTTTGTAGCATTAACAACCGTGTTTGTTATTTTATTCATCGATATCTTTATAATTACAGAAATTCGCTATATTGTAGATGGGAGGTGAATGTGAAAAGTAACACCAGAGATTTATTTAATATTTTATTCAACCATATTTTAAGAACAAGTTTAACGTTGGCACTTCATATATTTTATAAATAGAACATCAATAATTCAATTATTTTAGTAATCTAAACAAAGCAGGATTGTGATGATCAATACATGGAACGTCACATTAAATATGGTTTAGTTCAAACAATCACACCTAGATAAGATATATAAGAAAGTGGCTCATGTGCAGGTTTTATGCTTTTGAAATGGAGAATGCACACTTTCCTTTATTGAAATCCATGAAAGAAAACACTATTTAGAACACATAAATACATAAATAAAGTATATTTCACTTCAAACACATGCGTCAACACAAGAACAAAATCAGTAGGCCTACTTTAGTACTCGTCTGAAGAAGACTTTGGAAGATGTTGAATAGAGCATATATGTACGTGTAACTTGTGTTGGGAAGCTACATGTGCCGATATTATGCCAACACGGTGATGTACTGTGGTTCCATGTTGCCGAAGTAGGATTTCTCCCACTCACTCATGAGGTCGAAGTGCAGTGGACGATCACAGAAGTTGCAGGAAGCTGTGGCCGGGCTGTTGAGCAGGAGCCCCGCCTCCTGCCACACCTCCACCAGTCTCTCTGTAAATTACATTACATTACATGTCATTTAGCAGACGCTTTTATCCAAAGCGACTTACAAAAAGTGCATTTCAACCTAGAGTACAAACTAAGAACAACAAGAATACAGAAAGTAACATTTCCTCAACATAGTCAAACTACAAAAGTACCACAATAAGAGCCATTCAAGTGCTACTAAAGTGCAAATCTGTATTTTAATCCAGATATAGTCGGAAAAGGTGCGTTTTCAGTTTCCGGCGGAAGATGTAGAGACTTTCTGCTGTCCTGATGTCAGTGGGGAGCTCGTTCCACCACTGAGGAGCAGGACAGCAAACAGTCTGGATGTAGAGTGATTAGCTCGAGGTGCCGAGCGGAGCGAACGTGCCGGGGTGTACGGTGTGACCATATCCCGGATGTAGACGGGGGCCGATCCGTTCAGAGCACGGTACGCCAGAACCAATTTTTTTTAATAACACAAAGACACTCAGAATAAACAATCGAGTGCCAATATTTATTTATCTTTTACTTCGCTGCTTTAGAATTTAATGTCTGGTCATTATAGCAAGCACACACCAAGGTTACAGTGTTTAGTTTAGCTACTAAGGGACGACCATTTAAAGATCTCCACCGAGTATTGTCCTTTACTGTGTTGATGCATATGACAAGTGGATGCCAAGAGACTTAATCGCTGACAACGCAAAGAGACTCATTAATGACACATATAAATCACTTGTTTAACTTGATTGGGTATTTAGTAGAACAACCTAATTTCGGGACGGATCCCCACACTCACCCACAAAGTACTCCATCATGGCGGGGTTGTGATGAGGAGACGGAGCCAGCCTCAGCAGCTCCTCACCCCGAGGCACGGTGGGGAAGTTGATGGCCTGAACATAGATGCTGTGCTTCTCCAGCATGGTGTCGCACACCTTGGTGTTCAGCTCAGCGTTGCCCACCTACAAAATAGTTCATGAAAGTTGATGTGAGGTGTTTAGTGGATGCTTTTTATTAAACACAATCCGGTCTTACATGTACGAATCAAAGCCATTAATGGGACTAACTGGGCCGATGTTTTTTTGATGAAGCGCACTCATGTCCGCAAACAATGTTTTTGTAGGTATAAATACCCTTGGACGTCAGGGACACGACAAAACAAAGTTTGGTAAAGTTCAAAAGATATTCACAGATTCAGACTATTTTCTCCTGGCTACTGAAATGGGATACACAACGTTTGGTGGCGACAACTATTTTGAGCTGACCGCTTACTATTTACTTACTATTTATAATGTCACACCCAACCGTATTATAAAAGCAATAAGGTAGTGGAGGCAGTACTGTATTCTCAATAATGTCCTGTTCAAGGGTGTCGTTAGGCCCTCTGCTGTGCGTCGGGCCTAACAACACCCTTGAAGCGGGTATTATTGACGATACGATACTGCCTACCTTATTGCTTAAGAATACAATTCATTAAGTCTAATTTCAGGGACACACTGGTCTACATATGTTCTGTGTTGTACTTCTACAATCTGTAGGTGGATACAGAGGAATAATATTTGAAGAGTTTAATCCCAAATGATGTTAGATACAACTATGTTGTCATCCAGTTTCTATAATATTATAATTATCAGTGACAATTGTGAGAAACACTGCATTGTTAATATTTCTCTGGCCTTAAAGATACTTTAACAATGAGCTGGTGGAGTGAGGCAGAACTACAGCTAACCCTTCCTACCCGTATGGGGATGATGTGGCTGGGACTGTTGACCACAGGTAGGCCCTTATCCATCAACAGCTGCCTCATGTGTTTGACGTTCCTCTGGTGAGATCTGCGGAGCACCTGCCCCTCGGGGCTCTTCAGGACCCGGACCGACTCCAGAGCTCCAGCCAGGACCATCGGGGGCAGGGCGGTGGTGAAGATGAAGCCAGCTGCGTAGGAGCGTACCGTGTCCACCAGGGCGTTGCTGCTGGCGATGTAACCTCCAACACAGCCAAAGGCTTTGCCTTGAACAGCAACAGACACCGTGAGGGGAGTGCATTATCAGTAAAGGGAGGTGCAGTTACAAGTAGAAATATAACATACTTAACTTGAGGATTTCTGGTTTTACTTTTTCTACCCACCAGTACAGCTGTTAAAAAATAACTGTTCTATTAATAATAATACAAATAATACAGTTATATAACCTATTCAACAATACAGTGGTTTGAAAATCCACATTCTTCATTATATTTCCTTTTTTTTAAAATATATATATATATATATATATATATATATATATATATATATATATATATATATATATATATATATATATATATTAATGAGGCTTCAATGCGTTTAATTCAATGCTAATTAACTGTGATTATGTATTTTTACAATGTGGTATTGCTACTTTTATTAAACAAAGAATCCAATGAATACCTTCTCTGACATAAAATATGTCACTATGCACGACACATTTTATAAACATATTCTATTGATAATGAGAACAACTTCCACTGTTATAGTTTTGTATAGATAAATGTTATGATGAATTTATAAATAATTGATTGTTATTTCAGTGTCGAATAAGGACATCATTGTGACCTCCAGCTATCAGAAAGCTACACCCGCCCCGACTCCCTGTCGATGGTGTTATCGGCCCAACCAGAGAGGGAGTAGGTCTGCCCCCAGCTGATAAAACCTCTGCTTGTTGTGATGAGAGCTCATCCCTCTCCTGCCCTCACCAGCGCCAGAGCAGTACCAGGCTGGTTGAGAGCTACTGCTGCCGCGCTGGCACTATGACAGTGTCAGTTAGGACAACATGGGAGTTCGGACAAGAAAAGAGACATTTAATCTCGGGCAGTTGAAGCCGTTTGCTTTGACCTTTCAGAGCCTCATCCTGTTTTTCATCACCCATTTAAAAAAACTAAATAGAGATGAATCAACAGTTGGCTTACTTGTATACACATGTCAAAGGGAGAAGTTATTCAACAGGTACTTACCTAAGGTCCCAGAAACAATGTCGATCTTGTGCATAACGTTGTCCCTCTCTCCCACTCCAGCCCCATGGGCTCCGTACAGGCCCACGGCGTGAACTTCATCCACAAACGTCAGAGCTCCATGACGGTGAGCGATATCGCACAGCTCTTCCAGAGGAGATATTGCACCTGAAAGCCACAGAGAATGCAGTGTTATAGTTAGAGATGTGCAATATATAGTATGAAAACAGCATACAATGCATGCGTCAAACGTCATCACTGGTTGAGATAGGTTGAGATAGGTTGAGATAGGTTGAGATACGATATGCAGAGAGATATTTGAAAATATCAAAATCTCTCTTGAGTCTACAAAACACACAGTGTTTATAATAACTGTGTGCTGGTGTTTAAAAATAAATCCTCCTCAATATGGTCCTCATCCTTCATTCAGCATACTTCCATTTTGTGCTTTATGGGAGCTGTCAGCGGTGTAATATCACACCGAGAAATGAGGTGAGGTGGGAGGGGGACTATTTTCTCTCACGGAGAGAAAGTGATTAATTAATAATGCAGGCTGAATAACTGTAGGTTGTAGAAATAAGAATACTAAAAAAAATAAACCTGGTGCTCTCTCTAAATTAGCTATAAAATATAAATGTTGCATTAATGATTGTTCTTAATTTCTAATATATATGCAGAATACAAATGTGCAAGTGGCATTTCTTCTTATAAATGTTACTTAAAACACAGTTATTGAGATTTGTAACTTTTTTTATTATCTTAGAGCATTTAATTATTAAAACTACAAATATATTTTAGCTTAACTGTGAGCTTGAGATTTTCCTAACCACACAGCCACCAATGTATAATAAACTAAGATTGAAAAGACACATTTACATTGTTTTCCTTTTTTAAACTACTGTATATTGTATTGTATATATTATACTGATATTACTCAGATCAGTCAGAGTTAATAAATATCCCAATTGATATCTCTGGACATGCACGCTGGACTCTGGATAATTAATAATGAATAAATCTCAATCATTTCTGCATAGAAAGGACACATTTAAGTCGATTTATCCTCCACTATATAAATAAATAAATACATGACATAGAAAATGATCTCCTCTTTGAGTCCATATTATCATTTCATAATACCCACCGTCCATTGAGTGCACGGTCTCGAATGCCACTATTTTAGGTGTCTTGGGGTCTGAGCGTTGCAGCAGAGACTCCAGGTGTCGGCTATCATTGTGGCGGAAGATGAAACGCTTAGCTCGGCTGTTCCTGATGCCCATAATCATCGACGCATGGTTCCCTTCATCGGAGTATATCTCGCACCCTGTGTGCCACAGTGAACACAGTCAGACCAGAGGAGACGACTTCCCTCACACAGGATCACTTTTTTTCTGCAATGTATGAAATGAGAAACACGGCTCAGAGGTCAGTATTCACCTGGCAGCATTTTAGCCAAGGTGAAGAGGGTGGAGTCATTCGCCACGAAGCAGGAGGAGAAGGCCAAAGCTGCGTCTTTCTGGTGGAGCTGGGCGAGCTCCTTCTCCAAAGACACGTGGAAGTTACTGGTGCCGGAAATGTTCCTGGTGCCACCGGCTCCTGCACCGTGCTTGTCCACAGCATCTCTGACAACATCCAGAATGAAATGAAACATATTCAGCTGGCATGATCTAGAGCCATGCATAAAAAGGGTCTTGTATTCTGAAAGACAGTGGGAATATGTGACGTGTACCATCTCAATGCAAATGAACCAAATGGGCCAAATGGGCCAAATGGGCCAAATGGTTTATTTTTCGCCAGAGCTTCTGCATCAAATGAGACTTAAGTTTCAACATTCAGGACTTGTCACATACAATTTCATTAATTAGATTACATTAATTTGATATTTGCCTCCTTGAGTTGACTTAGGACCTGGCAGTCAATTCATTAAAGCCTCACAGTTTGACCTGATGCAAACATTTATTATCAGGCTGATCGCCACGATATGACAGCTTTGGAAGGAAATGCCGTCAGACACCTGAAGGACTTCCATATGACTTGAATGTCTCTTTTTACCTGATGGCGCTGAGGACTCGAGGGTGCCGACTCATTCCCAGATAATCATTGCTGCACCAGACAGACACCTGGGAGCCTTCCCGCCCGGCGACGGAGTAATCCTCAGCAAAGGGGAACACCTCTGCGCTCCTGTTCACGGTCTTGAACACTCTGTACGTGTGATCATCCTTTTTCTCAGAAATCTTCTCAACAAAGAAGCGGTCGTAGTCGTAGCTGGGGCCAACTGCGAAGGTGATAGTTGTGATTGAATGAATACCTAGTCTACACATACCTGTGTTACTTGGCTGCGTTGTATTACATTAGAGGGGTTGAACTCATTTCAGCTGTAAAACATACCCATGTTGTCTTTGAGGAGCTGGGGGACACTGTTGGCTGATGTTGGGAGGATTGAATCCTTGAAACCCTTCAACAGAGAAGTCATCAAGCCTGTGCAAGAGGAGCAGAGGACTAGTGTGAGATGCTACTATTTCGTCTTGTATGTTCGCCATTTGTCGTTCTTCCTACCTTCTTGGACGTCCTCCTGCATTTCAGGGCAGGCTCGGACCACCCCAATCTGAGAGGTCACAAAGGGGCAGCCCTTTGATACAGACGCCGCCACCTGCGTAGCCCTCTGAGCAAACAGCCTCCTTTGGTCCACTGTGACGAGTGGGGGACTCTTCCTTCTGCTGGGTGAGACGCTCAGCTGGGCCTCCAGAGAGGCGGTGCCGCTCACACTGATCTGGCGAACGATGATGGGGCATTGATTTGCCAGAGACAGCAACGCAGCTCCGGTTCTCCTCAAAGCCGGCTGAGGCGCCGACTTCAGGAAGGGGCAGTGATGAAGGAAGGCAGCCATCCCTACTGTTGCTGGTCTTACTCTGAGTGAGGACAGAAGACAGGAAATTCATGTATGTATGTATATGTATTACATCTTTAAAGAGTATGCATTTTATTGCAACCAGGGTGTATTAAAAAGCGTTATGTTTTATGTTTGCTTGAATACATTGTTGCTCAAAACTCAAACGTCATCCCCTTTTATAGTCAGTTGATCAAAACGTAAAATGAGGATGACTACATTTTAAAATCCCATATATTTTTGAAGCTGAAAGATGTTCAGAGGAGCCAGTGGCCCATTCAGCTGCAGAGAGCAGTCGGCGCCTCCTCCAGGGTGCGGCAGCTTGCTTATCTGAACTCTGCAGGCGCTCGAGTACTGACGTCATTAGTTGAGGCTGGTATCAAATAACCCTCTATGGGATGCATCTACTGGTATTTTCCTGCTCAGAGGACAAAATTAATGTTGGACGTAATTATTAAGAACCAAGTGATGACCAACATATTTATGAATCCAGATTATAATTTGACGACGAGGACCTCTATGTGTAAATTATCTACCAAACAAAGGCCGGCTATATCATTCCCCTCACAATCTCCTGCGGTCAGCAGATAAGGCGATTCTTGGAATCTGTGGCTTTCTTTTGCCATTGGTTGTTATCTTTTCGCTGGTCTGTGAAAGACCACAGTCTTTTTAAACACCAGATGGAGGGCAAACGTTGTATCTCAGTGATATCTTTGTTAAAATTCAACTATTAACCATGAAAAGAAAACATCTATTACCTGTATCCACAACAAACTTGTTTTCCCCCATTGACCATCAAAATAAGTTATTTAAGCGACTGTTGTACTAGTGTGTTTTATTACATGGATGAATAAATAAAGCATGCATTAAATGCGTGATATATTCCTTGCTATAGGTGTCATGTAACAACAAATATTGTTCTATGGCAGTGTAATCAACAATAACACTGATTAGAATAATACTACTAATATTAGCACTACTATTAATTTAATAATAATAATGATAATTATAATGCTGACAAAAATGACAACAATAATAACAACAATAAAATATCAACACCAACAATAATAACAACAATACTACTACTACTAATAATAATACTAACAAAAACAAAAACAACAACAATGAAACAGAGGAGGAGTTAAGCAGCTCACCTGTTGACCTGCACTGAGGACGAACTTCAGAGCAGCAAATAGACAGAAGGTCAGAGCATGTCAACAGTTATTAGTCAGATGTTGAAAAGCATGATGCAATTAGCTCTTCTGGTCAGGTCTCAGCTTTGGGGGCAAGTCCGGGAGGTGTGTGTGTGTGTGTGTGCATGTCCAGTTTGGGAGGTGCAAAGATGCTGATAGGTTGCTTCCCTCGCTGCCATGTAAAATTAATGAATTGTTGTCATTTCACTCTGAAGTCTGAGTTGTGAAAACATTGATGCTGCATTCTCAAAAACATACATTTATGATAATAATACTATTGAATCTAAGGTCACTTTAAGCTTTAAACACTATAATATTCTACATATATTTAAGTGAAGCTATACTAAAAGTGATAACATATTATATGTTTTAGTTATATCTATTTCAACACCATGCACCCCAAATAACATATATTTTAACATTTAACACTTGGAAATGACAACTAGTAAAACATTTGTAGACAGGTGCTTCATTTTTACTTCTTCACTCAAGATTTCCTGTAACTCTTTAAAACATTTTTTTTTAATGAAACAAAAGCCAAAACATTATTTAGGGAATAATACTGATAATGCATATGAAACAACATGTAACAATGCTCTCTAAACTAAAAGGACATCCGGTCTGACACCACTACACTTCAGCCAATGCCGATCTAGAGGAAACCCAAACAAAACTGAATGGAAAAGCTGTTGACTTTAATTCTCGTTCAGCCCATACATACTTATTAAACAGTTATTGATCTATTGGGAATATATTTAGAATATTGCATCACTGCAAGTTCAAATAACAAGACATTTGCTGCCCTTCAGCTCGAGCTTCTTTGGTTGGCTCTTCTCTTTTAAACTGACTGGATCAAACCTGTAACTGTGCGTGCGCGTGTGTGTGTGTGAGCGTGTTTGTGTGCGTGTGTTTGTGTGTGTGCGTGTGTGTGCGCGCGCTCTCACCAGCAGATGGTGCTTTTTATGAATCGTTGCAGCTTCTCGTGGAGGGGCGGGGCTTGTCCTTGCGGCTGTCAACTACCAGGGGGCGGGGCAAGAGGCGGAGCGCGGCAGGCTGGCTCCATCTCATCCCGACTGGAACACCGATCCAACATCACCCTCCACCATTCAGCCTGACAAGGACAACTCCCGCCCTCTCAAAACAAACACCGGGACAGGACTATATTTTTCATTTAAAAAATAATTCGCATCGAGAGTGGCAAGATGCTGGCCTGCGCCGAGATGATCACTATGTGTCTCCAGTCTGCAAAGCACCAGCACATGAGGAAGCAGCAGGAGCTTTGCCAAAACCAAAATCAAGGCATCTCCCTTTTTCATGATGTAAGTACACACTGCATTTTGTGAGGTTGAGGTGGTATTATAAAACCCTCTTGTCATTCCTCCGAGAATAGCTTTTCATTCGGTTAATGCTGACGGGTCGTCATATTAAAGACGTACAATGAGTAATACACCGTCCGTCATCTGCTCGTTATGAATGTTTTTTTATTGATCCTCCCATTCACGTCGTGCTTGGTGTGCAGCATGCCCTATTATGTAAGAAAGGCGAGTGCATGCCCGCCAGTGCGTGAATGACAAACGAGATGCCACAACACAGTCCTGTGACATAGTAAAGCGTTACAATGTCGTGTTTTAATTTGGTTATTCTCATATGGTAATGAGGCTCCTGACATTGGTTGTACCCTAAATAAAACATGCATAGTGTCTATATAAACCGTGATCTGCTATGTAGCCTTGCCTCTGCAGCTCCAAACAGAAACAGAACATTATATGTTGAATTTTTAATTATTTAATCAGGGTATTGCTTGCACAGTTGACAGAGGACTGGATGTACATGCATAGAAATGCTCGAACTGAGCTGTCTGGTTATTCGGCTTTTTTTTATATAGTAATAACATAAAATAGCAGGTTATCCCTTCCTACAAAAGATTGCAATACTAAAGCAGTGCATGCAGTATTATGGTATATTCTCAACTCTGCTTTATATATTGAGCCAAAGTGGCTGTTTAAATAAAATCTAGTTTGCTGACTTAAATACAATACAGTGTATTAGCAGCATCATTTCCCAGCCTAAACTCCATGACAGCTGGCTGTAAATAAAATTCACCAGTTTCCTCAAGGCAGGTTATTGGCCAGCGAGGTGAACATTAGACTGCGGCAAGAACACGTGTTGAAATGCAGTTAGCATCTATACCCTCCCGCCCAAGACTGCAAAACCCTTTCTCCCTAACCTATTAGTGGCCAATGGATGGCCATTTATTATCCTAATTAACAGCTGCAGAAAATAAAGGTTTGATCATTATCCAACGCACCTGTCATTTGACTCACACTCACCTGCAGGGCTTTGCTTTTTTTCTCACTCTAGATAGACTCATTACAGTTGTATACTTTTTTTATTTGGGTCTCTGTCTTTCTAAGAAAAAAAAAAAGAAAAAAAAAATATATATATAATTACGGGCGCATTTTCAGATTTTACTGACAGTTACTCCTCCTGCTGTAGTTTCATTGTGTTATGTGACAATTACAACCGATCATCCATGTGGCTAAGACTATCTTCATTGGTTCTGTGAGATGAGCTCCATCGACTCCACCAACCTCCCACTGAACAGCACAACGGAGGAATATATGCCAATAAATCTCCTCTCAGGCTTCACAGGAGCGGAAGTGTATTGCTCTCAATTTGTTTCCCAAATTTGATGGAGCTTCACTCCATCACATGCATCCAAAAGTCCTCCTGGAGTTAAAGGGCCAAGCCAGCTGTTTGTTGCATGGTTTAGTTTACTCACGGCAACTCCTTTATTCTGGAGACCATTTGAAACATATTGCCTCTCAACGGTTTACATCATGAGCCGGTGGACAGCAGCTAATGATGCTAACAGTGGAATCAACGTTCAAAACAAGCGATCTGATATTTTCAAACACATGATTAATATTGGTAATAGTCCCAATAATCAGTTAAGATTCAAGGTTCAAGGTCCAAGGTTTTTTATTTGGCATCTGTGCCTAGACCAACAGTCCAGACACATTAAAGGGGACATATTATGAAAATTCCACTTTTTTAGTGCTTCTATACGTTAATTTGGGTATCTTGCATGTCTCCCAACACAAAAATGAATGTATTTTAACTCTAATCTGTCCTTCTGTACATATTACATATATTGCACCTGTCATTCCTGGAGAGGGATCCTCTTCTGTTGCTCTCCTGAAGATTTCTTCCCTTTCTCCCCCTGAAGGGTTATTTGGGAGTTTTTCCTGGTCCGATGTGAGGTTTTGGGGCAGGGATGTCTATCTGTACAGATTATAAGGCACTCTGAGACAAATTAGTAATTTGTGAAACTGGGCTATACAAATAAACTGAATTGAATTGAATTGAAAAACACTGGAGAAAAAAAACACTCACGCGGCTTGCTGTTGTTCCTCTATGTCAGAAACGATACGCTTGAGTGCGTCGATTGGGATCACCACCAACGTCTTGGTCACGGTTCGTGGCAACTCTAAAGGCAACCATTTCAGGTTCCTGAGATATGTATTGCAATCTTTCTCCTTCTGTACACACGTTTGGTATATTTCTTTCCTGTGTAGATTTCTTTGAGGCTCACTAGATGTGCCTTAAATGAAGGTGAAGTGAGTAGAGCATGTCCAGGCCTTCACACTTTGATGTGCTCCAAAGGTGACAGCTGCATGTGAGATACAGTTAATCAACCAGCCACTGGACAATGTTGGTCCACAGGGCGATGAAACAGAAAAACACCCACTCTGAAAGAGGTGCCACTCTAATCTCACACAAAACACAAAACACTGACGTCTCACCGGCTCCATGTTACACGGGAGATTAAGTCAAATGGTTTTGCACAAACGAAGGAAACATCATAAATTCAAAAAAATTAAATAAACGCTATTGTTCCAAAGCACCACACAAGTGCGCATAAATGTCAGCCTTTCATTTCCTGAGATTTCTTGTTTATTTTGTCATAAAAATGTGTAAACTACAGCTCTTCCAATGTTTTCCTGTGCATAAAAAAATAACTACACAGAATATGCCAAAAAAAACAGCTCACAGATCTGTTTTTTTTCTTCCTTTAATTGGTCAACACTTCGCTGCCTTATGTTGTGTTTGTCTTTCTTTTTCTTTTTCTTTTTAATTGTCATTAACATGTTACTCTTTTCTCATTTGCAGATTTTCCGCCGGGCAGACAAAAATGGTGAGTAAGCCAATTGGATCACAAGGCTAATTAAAACTTGATGTCTGCGGTCAGGTGGCTTGTTTTTAGCTCTGAGGGGATTCATGTGAGTCCGTTGGAGGATCGTTTTGTTGCAATGCCATCATTGTGACATGAGAGTAGGGAGGATATAAATAATCAAGGTTAGGTACAGCTGCATCATTTTGGTTTGGGGATGTGATTGGATTTGACAGACTCCTTTGATGCTGTCACTTGCCGGGAAGTGCTCATCTCAGTGATTTCCAAAGATGTCATTACGAAACCTATATGTCATTGTGCTATAATGTGGCTTTAGTAGATAATGCATTTTACCCATAAGTCTACCAATTCACTTCTGACTTCCACCTAATGCTACCCCCCCCATGCAGACATGCCACTGTTACATTTAATTAATGAGTTACAGCGTCACATTGAATTAATTTCTTTACTTCAAAGGAAACCCTTCCCTCACCTCAAATAGCATTCAGCTCTGCATGAAACAGTGCTGACAAACGTGAAAAGTGTTTTTAAATTTTTTTTTTATTCATGCCCTGTACCTCCATTAATCTCTCGCCTTTAAAAAAAATAAAAAAGGCGAGAGATTAATGTATATTGAGTCTTAACAAAAGGTGATCGGTTTCCACCAGAGGAAGGAGAATGGCTTACATAAGAGCAGAATTAATGATGCTACATCTACCGCCATGAGCAGGGGTCGTCTGGGGTGCAGCACAGCTCCTGTGGAGATAGTCACATACAAACAACAAGTTTTAGACAGGATTTGTGTTTTTCCCAGTTGTGATTTAGGAGAGGAACACAGCGGCTGAAGCTCAACATACTGTCGGTGACATTTTAATAGAATAGTGGTCGGTGTCCACACGCCGCCCTCCAGCACTCACACAAAGCTTTTATTATTCAGTATTTGTAGCCAGAAGGCAGATACAAAAAGGCAAGAGAACTCTGCCGTATGTTTGTCGGAGCTATCTTCAAGTTGCATTGAGCTCTGTTTGGTTCCTCATCTTCACAAATTCACTGAGTCGTGCACCCGAGAGAGAAGTGCGTCCTACCAATCAGCACTGAGTGGGCCGCCTTGAGACGCCTCGAGCACTGCGGCTTCACCACGTAATGAGGGCTGGCTACCAACCAGCCTCACTCTCATTCCTCCATGCTATTGTAATGAGGAATTACATTTAGTTTAAAGCAACAAAACAATTCTTCTTGTGTTTTTGTGACTACAAGAACATGAAGTAGATACCGAAAGCTTTCACTCACCGTCGTTTTGCTGAGATTAGGTTCTAATACATTTATGTTGCTGCTCACTGAGCTCAGAGATGTACACAAGGATTCGAACAATGATACAAGAATCACATTTTTCATTGTGTGGTGATTACAATGTTTCAAATTGGGTGCTTCCACAACATATATACATAGGCAGGGTGTATTACACTTTTCCATTGTGTTCTATTAGGCTTAAATTTCATCTACAAAGATGATTGAGAGGACACACACACACACACACACACACACACACATACACACACACACACACACACACATAGCTCCCTCCCTGAGACGAGGTTCAACAACGCCATGATAGACCCAGCGGCCTTGTGCTGGTGCAGTATTAACCGGTAGAGAGGAGACTGCAGAGCGAGGACCAGGAGACTTAGAGACAATAACAATAAGAGAAGTAACGAGGGGGAGAGGTCAGCAAGAAACCTCCACATTCCTTAAAGTAACCGGCTTGGACTGGACAGGGGTCACACTGAGTGACGAGAACTAATATGTAATGAGGGAGTGGACGGAGGCGGCACATGCATTGAGTGGGATGTATAAATAATATGTCAATATGTTTGTTCGGGGTTGGGAAAAGACAGATGTGGAGGAGGTTGTTGTCATTAATACTGGACCCAGTTCAGGTTTATTTGTGGAACTGTTGGTTACAAATAAATCTATGTGAATTGATCTCTGATCCAAACTCTGTGTGCTGTGGGTGTTTACAGTATCCTGTGGCGTCTCACGAGCAGTCAGATAGGAGAGAGAAACAAGTTAATACACCATTAGGTTAAGAGTTTAGTCAGAATCGACGAAGAATAAAGTAACGCCGAAGAAGGAAGAAATCCAGCCACAACAACTGCAACTCTGATTTGTCATCTGGATAGAGCAAAAGCAGGCGCGAAAAACACTGATTAGGAAGGACTAATGTGTTAGTCTTCTAAAATGAGTGAACTCTTTGCTTTCAGGAGACTTTGAAAAATAGAGCTGTAGTGTGAAATGACTAGTAAACTGCCTCGATTCTGTCGTGAGGTTCTAATTCATCATCCGTCTTAGCAACACTTTCGATGTTCCTGCACAGGTGTTGACCGTTGTTAGTCACAAAGCTTGGGGATCAGTTGCTGCAAAATCTCAATCTCTCAGAGCTTGTTTCCCAGTGTTTGGAAGTCAGCTGCTGTTGTTCCAGTATTCAAAGATGGAGATCGCCCTCCTACCTCTGGTTACAGGCCCATCAGTATCCTGCCAACAGTATTGAAGGTTGCAGAGAAGTCGGTAGCTTCAGAGCTAATAATTCTACTGAGACGGCCACCGGTTTCTTTAATTGTTGTGTTTCTTGATCTAGTATTTGACACTGTCAATCAAAGTATTCTTGTGTCCAAATTGCACAGTTACAATTTCTCCTCAGGTACACTTAAATGGATTGAATCATATTTGCAAAATAAATCACAGTTTGTCCAAATTGAGAACTATCAATCCACTGCCCTCCATTTGTCCACAGGCATCCCGCAAGGGTCTGTCCTGGGCCCATTACTATTTTCTTTATATATTAATGATCTGCCATCAGTATGTCCTGATAACAATATTCAAATGTATGCTGATGACACTGTAATTTACTTGCGTGGTAGCAAAATGGGAGATGTGGAAAGAGAACTCACTAAATCCATGGTTCATGAAACTACTTGGTTAACGCAATGCTGTCTACAACTTAATGTATCCAAACAGTATGTATGTATTTTACCAAAAGAAACTGGTCGTGTAGAACCGGGTGTTTTTTGTATCTGGGAGAGGCTAAAGGTTGTACCTGAATACAAGTATCTGAGAGTACTTTTTGATTCTAACTTATCTTTCAAATCCCTGCTGAAAAAGGTCTGTAATCGGGTCAAATTCAATCTAATTTCCGGTTCTCACGCATTAACAGAGGCAACTTAAACATTCATGCATTCTATGGTTATTCCCCACATTACTTAGTGTTTAACAACCTTGTCACATGCTAGTGTCAATATTCTTAAGCAATTACAGTCATTATAAAGTACACTCAAAACTCTTGATAAAGAAAAAGTTCTCTCTCATCTTTGTCCTATACTAAAATATATAGAACTTGTTTAGTTGCGATAACATCATTAAATATGTGCATGTCTGTCTCATGTACAAAATTATACATAGCTTGACTTCCTCCTCTCAAACAATTTGTCACCACACAAATTGGATATCGGCTCACAGGGTGCAGCAAGAGGGGATTGTATTGTTCCTCTCAGGAAAAGTGCTTTCAGTCAGTTTGCTTTTTCTGTACAAGCTGCAATAAACTGGAACTGCGTTCCAGGATCAATCAGAGATCTCCAAACATAACATTCTTTGAAAGCTGTCTAAGAAATGGTTCGTTAGTACCCAGCTCTGTCAGTACTAGACCGTAACTGCTCCTACCTGTCCTCAATCTGTCCATAGTGGAATTTTGCTCTGTCTGTCTGTGAGTTGTTGACTGTCTGTTGTCAGCTGTCTGTATGTTTTGACTTTGCTGGTTGACCATTCACTCCACCTGCATATACTGTATGTCTTGTATTGTTGTTTGGCTGTGTCTGCTGTTATACATTTCATTTACTCCGTATGCTTGTATGTTCTGTGTCTGACATGGATGTTTTCTTCTGTCCATTTAACATAGTTCTCCCTTATTTTATTTGCTTTGTCCGTACATTGTATATGTAATCTTATGTTTTTAGGTTTGTTTCATGAAATCTGCCTCTCGGGACGACATATGATAAACAGCCTCCTGGCTACCTCTGGCACATTTACATAAATATTTGTATTAATGTGCACTGGCCCTTATTAAATGAATAAATACTCAAAATCTGCATATTGTTTCATTGAATCTCGCTGTCTTGAAACTCAATGTTGATGAAAGACCCCGGCTCTTTTCCTAACTCTAGTTTGTCTAATATTATCGACATACCACATTGTAACATATCGTTAAGACACCAAACCACTTCACAGAGTAAAAACTATTTTGCACAAGCCTAAAAACACATCAATGCACTTTATTAACCAGTTTGAATACAAATACATCATAAAGAGAAGGACCATTGAGCCTTGCAATGTTCCAAATTACAATAATCAGTGCATGTTGTGATACATGTGAAGGAATGTGTGTAGTCTGCTCTCATACAAGTGTTTACATGTATGGGAAATACAAATCTCTGTAAACAATGACTTTTTTGTGTTTTACTTTTTTTTTAAGAAAAGAAATTGACATAAAAAGAAGAAGGCAGAACATCCCCCTGTTCAAGAACAGGGAAGGAACAAATGTTTGCCATATTTGCTTGATGAGCTACAAATGAATTGACCAATTATCCAAATGATTGTTCTAATCTTTTAAATCCTGCAAAATAAAGGTTCTAAAACACAAGCCATTTGGAAATACTGCACAGTTCTCATTTGAGGAGAGTCGCACTAAGCAATTAATTGACGAGTCGTTTCCATACTAATTGTCTTTAAGTTCCTCCGGCGTTAACTTCTGCACATTCTCATTTAGTGATTACATTTGGAAACAGACTCTTTCAGGCCAAGCACAAGCTGCACTTGAGACAGACACTGTCTGTGCAGCGAGAAGCTCAACTGTTCTTCCACTCTACTCCCTGAGAAACAGCGAACGCTTGCATAATGGACCATCTGAGCTGCACTGCAACTTGTATTTGGGTGTCTAATTGGGTGTGAATATACACCGAAGCAGTTCTGACGGAGGAGGCTTGACAATGAGTCATAGATGCAACAGATTGAGTTTACTCCTACGTCATGTGTAAGAACATTTTTACAGGGAAGTTTAAGAAGAGATTTATGGTTGAACAACTTTCAATGTTAATGTTACTTATTAAACACGGGCTCTGCAGCACACGGCCCAAGATGCTGCTAATCAGAGACAGACTGCTTATCTTCGTCCCTCACTTGTCTTTGTGTTTATCCTCTGCCATTAACACACACTGGAAATAGGTTCATTCATGTGCAAAATGTGCCTATGTGATTGTGACAGAATTGAAAAAGGAGAAATTGATTTGAAATCGATACCAGTGGTTATATTATTGTGCATTATCAGGTTTCAGCAGAGAGGAAATAAAAGCAACGATGCTGTCTCAATTAAAGGGCAAATGTGCCACTATACGGTAATTATTACTCCCTAGAGCAAGAATTGGATTTCCAGCTGTATCGCATCACAAACAAGTAATAATTGACTGCATTAATGGAGTTGCAGAATAGGAGCTTATTGCCAAAGTCTAATTTATTTTATTGGGAAAGAGTTCAAAGTGTAATTTTATCCTTGACAGAGCTAAATGAAATCAGTTTTCAGAAGCACATGCAAGGTTTTCACTGGAATTAATAAAGCGTTGTGAACCCAAAGTGGCCCGCTAACATTACATTAAATTATGAAGAAACTCATCATTTGGGGGATAACACCTTTCAGGCTGCATCCAGTTGTAATTTTCTCGGTCTCCTTTCAGATGACGGGAAGCTGTCCTTGGAGGAGTTCCAGTCGCACTTCACTGACGGTATCCTCACTGACGACCAGATGCAGGAGCTGTACGGCTCCATCGACAGGCGGCAGACAGAGTAAGCTGATTTTCCTTTTGGACGTGCTCCAACTCTGCTGACATCTGTAGCCCATCCAGCTCTCCTGCTGCCTGGCAGTCAAAGCCTCTCTTCACTGAAGATGATGTCAATATTCCATCGAGAGCCTTAATTTGCGCCTGAGAGTTTGCAGCACTGTGTCTGCACACTGATGAGCACAAATAAGATTGTGACAGATGAGAAACATTGCCTGTGCCAAACATTCTTGAAAAACATGTATTGAAATAAATGACGTCTGGTACGTGTTGTGGTACAAAGAAAATACCCAAGAGGAGGTTTTGTGTTGTGATTGTAGACACATCACTGATAAGAAATAAAGTGTCATCGCCAATGACACTTGAAAAATACCAGCCAATCAAAGTGAAGAATGACTTCTCAGTGTTCGCCACAACCTGTTTGCAGTACAAAACAAACTAATAAACACAAACTGTGTATTGCTGTAAATGTTAAAGGAAATATATTTAAAGCCATCACCTTTCAAAATATAGCTAAAACAACACTAATATGCTCTCCCAGACATCTGGCCCTCCTCTGCCAATGTCTGAGTAAATCAAGTCAATCATTCTACCCAGTGTATTGTAAAAACATGACGTGTGTATGAAGTGCTTTTAGGTTTAGTTGCAATGCATTGTGGTCCTGTGCTTAGTGCCTAGGCTTAACGGCACCTTAACCCTCCTGTTACCTTCAAATGTACTAACATCTTTTACCCTTTTTGACCACAGCAATTAAAACCTTAAGAAAATGATTAGAATGAATATTGTTTCCCAAGTTTAAGTGTCAGGTACTTCATGTTTATTTCTTGACTACCTAAATAGCCTTTTAAATAAATAAAAATGTTGTTAATTCTTGTATGTTTTACACAGTGAAAAACAGCCTGGGGTCAAATTGACCGACGCGTGTTTTCCCAGTTGTCCCCAATAATTTAGGAAAAGTCATGAAATATGAAGCAAAAAAAAATTATGTAGACGTTAAACATTGAATGGGGTCAAATTGACCCCAAAGGTAAAATGAGTGTTAACCTTTGCACCTTGTTTCAAATGGAAAGCTACAACAAGAATAGCAGAGTCTACAGACCAGCTGGTCGCCGAGGCTGTGCTTTGAGCTAAATGCTAACATGCAAACATAATGACTGGTATCATTTTTACAGGTGTAATGCTCACCTTCTTAGTTTACTACACAAAGTTAATAGGAAATATAATTTCCAAAGTCATATTTCTCTTTTTGTCTTCTTCCCATTGCCTGATATAGCAACCTGGACATAGACAAACTCTCAGGTAATTGTGTGTCATTCTTGGTTGACTTCTTTTATAAAACTATGTTTAAAACATTATTTACAGCAAATAAGATCACATGCATGTATCACAAAAGACACAGGCTTCATCTTAGTTTTGCCTGATGATGATAGTGTTTCCCTGTGTAGTTAAAAAAGCCCCATTTATCAATGTGTTTATCAGACATCATGAAATTAGTTTTGAACTAAACATGGAGAAGCAGCGTTCAGCTTGTCTGCTTCACATATCTAGAACAAAGTCCTTGAAAGCTGAAGGTCGGCTAAGACCCTCAGAGACCCTCAGAGACCCTTAGCAAGGGTCAATGATATTATGTTCTTTCTTTAACTGCACTGCAACTTTTATTATATTTCTTTCTTTTTCTTTGATATTTTAATGAATGTTCTTAATTGTATTTAAATCTTGTTTTCTGTTGCATTATATGTTGATGCTTTTAATGGTTTTATGTGAAACACTTTGCATTGCCTTGTTGTTGCTGTACAATAAACTTGCCTTGCCTTAATAAATCCTGTTCTCCTGCAGAGTACTTCACTCCACATCTGGGGGAATACGTCAACGTCCTGTCCGCCCTGGATAAGCTGAATGTGGCCATTTTGAAGGCCATGGATAAAACTAAAGAGGTGCGTGATGATCGTGATGGTGACGATCTATCTCTGCATCTTTGAAATTGGCACAGCTAGATAGGATTTAAATATTGCACGACATCATCACGTTATCTATTTCAACAGCTTTCAGACCATTTTCAGAACAATTTATAAGCATCTGTTATCCTGCGGAGCATTCAGACTTTCAGACTGTTTTTTGTTTGTGCCTCAGCTGTCAGTGTGAAAACCTCTCTGAGGTCTCTGAGGTCTCTGAGGTCACTCTGCCATCGGGCGGCTATTCAGAGGAAAAGAGAACTGTCCAGCATGAGCTCCCAAAACCTTACAGCACCAGCTATGCTTTTAAGAAACAACCATCTTAGTGTGAGACACATTGGCAACAATTTGTCTTGGTGAATCTTTTTATATTGTTTGCAGGTATGGTAGATTTAATGATTTATATGGATGCCGTAGTACTGCAAATTCATTATTGAATAATCTGTTTTAGTTGTTTTTTTAGTGTTAATTGTGTAGTAGTCTATAAAATGTCAGAAAATCATGAGAAATGGGCAAATGTTCCACCTCCCTTAGAGATAATTAATTTTTTACTTGATTTTACCGACAAGCAGTAAAAACAAGATGAAGACTAACTGCAGCCGTGTTCGTGTCTCTGTGAGGCTCAGCAGCACTTTCAGCTAAATGGCAGCCTGCCAACGGCAGCCTGCTGACATGCTCACAATGATAATGCTAACATGTTAATGTTTTGCAGGAATACTGTGCATGCCATGGTGATCGTCTGCCAATTAGCAATAAACAAAAGCCCACCAGAGGCTGATGAGAATGTTTGTAGTTCTGTATCTAGAAAGCCAAGTTTTATTTCAGGATACAATACCAGAAATAATTGATCGTATGATGCTGCTTAAGGGAATGTCACATCCTCCCATTTGAGTTATAATTGCTCTGATTCCGTTAACTATTGTTTTCCTCATTTGTTTATCCAGTTTCCAGCATCATGTTTTTGGTGTCATGCCTTGTTCCATCCTAATTGTGGAGCTGAAATGGAGATCAATGCTTCCCAGCTCGAAGGAGCGACACTTTCCCTCACGGTTACTTATTTCCAGAGAACAAGAGACAGAATGGCATGACATCACCAGCTTCGAAATATGCTAATTAGAGCATTATGAACTCGGTTTGTGAAGCCTGGTCGAGCAGAACAGTCGGCTGGATGTTAGAGACGTAGAGCGGTTTAAAGAGTCGGCTGGCTGTAACCATCCTGTGTTAGGCACACCCAGTGGAGATCAACATCAGAGACCTTCCACTAAGACAATCAATAGCTCAGCTCACTTTCGTATTGATTTCAGCTTCCCTCCAAATTAAGACAACTGGCGAATATGTATTTCAATCTGACAAGGGAAGAGATTGGGTGCGCACTATGAATGGATGCTTGGATGTGGAGGCAGACTTCTAAAGAGGTTATTTTCTGTGATATAGCCAGCGACTTATTGAAAGTGCAGGAAGTGGGCTTTCCTGATGAAGAGAGGGGACAAAGGGCAATAGCGTAGCATGGATGACAGTAACTAATGCTGACAAACCCCCGAGCTGTCCAACTGATCTGGAGTCAGATGTCCTCTGAAGCACTGCAACCACAAACATACAACCATTTTTCAGAGGCTCTAATCTCCTTTTCTTTCCCCTTTTTCCCCTTTTTGTTATCTGAGTCTATTATTCACTCAGACGCACGATTCTCTTTCATTGTTTTATTTCCTTTCTCTGTACATCTGTCTTTTCCCACATTGTCTTTTTCTCTTTTCCCTTGACATTTTCTCGAAATCACCCATACCTGTCTCTGGGTCGTACATTTTTCATGTTGCCATGAGATGGTCAAAAAGCTTTTTCCCCCCTGATAATAACGCTTTCATACGGCTTCGAAAAACAAAAAGTAAAAAGATGAACTCATAAGACTAAAATTAGTTGTCTGTATTTCCCCCGAGACAACAAGCATACATCCGCATTGATGGGTCATCTCTTCTGTCTTGTAAATAAATGGAGGAATTGAGAAAAGGACGGAGGTTCATACTGACGCAGTGCAGAGTTTATGATGCCGAGAAAACGGAGCGTGTAAAAACAAGGATCACGACACGCTTGGTGGTCATTTTTCAAATGTGCCCTAGATATTTCTTTCTGATTTCAATTTGTTGCACTGTGGGATGCTGTTGATGGTGATGGGTTTCATTATCCACAAAAGCTAGCTAAAATGGCACTAAACATGGAATAGACTTATTATTTTGTGCGTGCATTTATTAATTTAAGATAATCTACACAGTAACAGGTTGACGCCAGGTTTCCTTTTTAGTTTTTAGCACTTGGGAATAATGGTATTTTAACTTGGTTTCTCTTACCAAATAATTGCATTGAGATACCCGTTAAATTAAGATCTTATTCCCTCTTAGAAGGGAAAGTGATAACCTAATCTTAAAAACACAATCCACCTTAAAATACAATGTTAGGATAATACAATATGAGGATTAGCAGTTTTAATGTTTCAAGAATCAATTGCCTGTCTTGAGTTGCAGCGTTCTTCACAGTTCATTTAATCAATCAAGTGGAAGATTAACAAGCAAACAATCAACACATCAACAACAGAAACACATGAAACATTAGAAATGAGTGAATGTTGAAAAGATAAATAATTGTATTTCATGGCTGATTCTTTACCTTCTTGTCTACCCTTATCCATTCTGCCAGGAGTATCAGGGTTCATCAGTGCTGGGTCAGTTTGTGACTCGCTTCCTGCTGAAGGAGACCTCCACCCAGCTGCAGTCCCTTCAGTCATCAATGGACTGCGCTATGGAGGCGGTGCATGACCAGGGAAGTACTGAGAGGAGGATACTGAAGAAACCTGAGGACCTGCCGATGCAGAGGATGGCCAAACGCCCCGGCCGACGCATCCAGAAGAACATGTGTCTCTCCCCGACTGACCCTTACTCTGGCATGCTCACCACAGGTATGTTTCAGTGACATTGAGATTCCGATGCTGGAGGAGAATTAGAGCAACGGTTTGGCAAAACACTCTAAATCTAAAGGGTAATGTTGTAGCGAATAAGC
This sequence comes from Liparis tanakae, assembly GCA_036178185.1. Lineage (NCBI taxonomy): Eukaryota > Metazoa > Chordata > Actinopteri > Perciformes > Liparidae > Liparis > Liparis tanakae. The sequence continues at coordinate 15,776,416 of CM070097.1, read as the reverse complement.
CCAGGAGGATACTCACAGTCATCCAGAACAACAAAATATATCACTTCGCTATGCTGTCATTGTTCAGACTTCATGTGTTGTGTGCTGCTGTTGTCTTTGTGGGGTCAGGGGTCAGCGTGGAGCCAGACAACCACTGGGGCTCCCAGATCAACCAATTGGAGCAGCTCATTGACAAACTGGATTTTGAGGTTTGTACACAATCTGTTTTTGGGCTTCCAGTCTCCAGCTGAGCTGAGCTCACTCTCTAGCTCAAACTTCATATTTACACAGACATGAGAGCAGATATTTGTCAAAATGTCTATCCATGCCTTAAGGAGATAGCATTATATTATACGTGAAGAGAGATTTGAAAAGTATTTTTTTTTTATGATTCTAGCTCTTTCAATGAGCCCACAGGATCCCATCAGCTTGTTTGTGTTAGAAAGACGGATGTGTGCAGCCAAAAGGTTCGTCTCATGAGGGAGAAGTTGTCTTTGTGAGGATCAGGTTTAACTACGGAGGCTCAGCTGATACGGACAGAAATGTCAAACAGACCGTATGAGCCCGGCTCGGTCTGTAGAGTTTTGCCCTGTGGTCCGTGTTGTCAGAGAAGATGATGTGTAGTACGTACATGTGGTTGTTGAGACCAAAAATAGACGAGGTATTGAACTACCTAAACTGAAGGTAATTCAGTTTGAATGATGATTGTTTTCTTATCTTGGCCATGCAGTAAAGAATATAGTGTAACTAAAATTCTCCGAGCTGCTGTGAGGCTGTTAAAAGGTTAATGTGAATATAGGGATCTCTACCATGTGAAAAGATTCAAATATGAACATAGCATCCTCTGCCTTGTGAATGCCAACACTATGTGTCAGGCGCTTACTAGAGGCTGTTCTTCTGCAGGTTTAGTTGAGCCGGTTTTGCTATATTTCATGTTCTCCTCATGACTGACTGAAATATTTATGCCCACATTTTCAGAGTCCACATCTTGAACCTCTCAAAGAGGACACATTGGCTGGGACGTATAACTCGGTGAGTCCTGCTTGTGCTCAATATATGTTTTCTAGTATGCAAATTGAGATTACACAAGATATCTTTCAACAGAACCAAACACAATTTCTAAAAAGATTTGATTCATATATAATATGCAATGCACAAACAATCCCAAATAAGCCTTAATTGTTGATTTTATTTAAAGACGTGATTATGTGATTATTAGTTTTCTCTCACCAGAACATACTTCTGGTCCAAAGACAAATGTCTGTGAAGGAGAAGGATGTGGATCAGTTTCAACAAGCTCTTAAAATCTACACAGACACGACCAGCAGCCAGCCAAACAACCTGCAGTACGTGCTTTTGCCTGCCTCCAGATCTCTCTGTGATTTGATGCAGCCCCATCACATTGCATCAATTTCCCCACACATCTGAGATAACCCCCCACTGTCCTCTTTCTCTCTCTGACTCGTTATATCTTTAGCGTTTCAGTCCAGAACCTGCCAGACAGATCATGCTTCATCATGTACGAATTTTGGCAGGACCGTCTCTCCTGGATGAGGTAGGATCACAACGTCACGGCGTATTAGGCTGGAAAACATGCTCTAAATATCACAGCTGAACCAACATGTGCCCAAGCTGCTCACAGGCTCTCTTTGAAGCACTCTTGCGTTACTGAAAGGCAAATGATTGTTTCATCTGTGTCGTTCCTCTTTTTCCTCTCAGCTACCTGCAGTCGTCCATCAGTAAGACCTTCCAGCGCTGCGTTATCAACTCACTGGAAGACCCAGAGATGGTCTCCACCATGCTCCTCCCAGGTAGGCACCAGACCTTTAGACAATAACATCTATTTTACAGAAGGCTGTTATTTCATGTGCTCACACAAATTCTGATTCTATTTGGTTGTCAATTTTACGAAATAATGATAATTATTATCAGTAAAACTGTGAGAATGATTAAATATAGCCTGACCTTGTGGAACAATAGTTTTGTGTCTCACACAATAAACACAGGTTTTCAGTTCAGATTCAAGATACAAATGATTATCTGAGGGACTTTCTAGGAAAATAATTTACGGGAAACAATATAATGGAAGTGCTTAATAGGTAAATAATTCCTTTAATAACATGGCTGCATTAATCAATGTTTATCTCTAGTATATATAATATTTAACTCCTATGTTTTGGTTGACTCTCACCGCTCTCATCGGCTGCTGTTTTCAGCTAAAAAGCTCTATAAAGAAAACAGTGTGTGCTACCTGCCCAGCACTGAATGGCACACAATGTTCGCGTGCATTAACATAGTGGAGCATTTAGAAAGTAAAGAGCGAGATATTCTCCTCAGGGATTTAAGGAGACCAAAACAGAATGAATATTGGACCTGCGTTCATCAGGTTCCCAGAAATAAATGAATTGTGTAAATATGGAACTGTTTGCTAACACACATTTGCCATCTCATCTGAAAAGATGACAATGTGCCATTGTTGTGTTAACGGCTTGTTTCCACAGCCCCAAAGTGGCAATACAAATCACTTAATGCAGGTCTAATGTGTGAGAAATACTGTGTTAGATATTAGCTTAGAAGGCCATTGCTTTCTCACGTAGAAATATAAATACACGTTGATATTTAGCGTATCTTCCTGTTGTCATTCTTATTTGTTTGGCCATGACACACAACATTGACGCTTAATTATTGTTTCATTTAACAGCCTCTTGGTGGATTATGAACAACAACTGACGGGACAAAGCTGCTGCTATCTAACACAATAACAGCAGAAAGAAAAGAGCTGATTGTGTATTTGTTTTATATTTTTGTTCTTTGATATTCACTTTTTCCTCACGGCATGACCAGGATTGTTTTGCAAAGCTATGCTCTGAGGTTCTAAAAAAAATATTGTGAAGATAAATTATTCAGGAGTGAAACACAATTAAAACCTTGGAGAGGAAAAATTAAGGGAATGCAATATGTTATTGTGTGATGAAGATTTGTGTCAACATTCATTTAACAGGCACATTTCTTGCTTTTTATTTAATAGAAACATAAAAAATAGAGAAGAAAAAAAGATTAGCATGTTTTCTTATTTCTCCCTGCTAGTTTATTTCAATCAAGATGTATCTTAAAATAGATATAATGCCACTTCAATAGAAACATGACAGCTGATCTGCCCATCGATCACTAGCCATCACACATGTTCTTCAGTGCAGACTAAATCAGATATCGTGGTGGGGTCAACCTGCATGTCACCTTGTTCTCTCTGTGGTACTGTGCTTTGAAAGCGTCCTTTAGCTGATAGGTTAGACAGCAAGAACGATTATGGTCCACATCTAAACTGTAATCGTTATTGTGTTACTCCTGCACTTTAGAAAAATATGAGACGTGGACCTAATTGTGGCATTTTATTGTTGATAGTCAGTTGACAAGGTAGAATTAAACTGCTGTTAAGAGGTGCATTAAAGTGTAGTGAGACGTTAGCAGACAATAACAATTGAATAAGTTAGTCTGCATTTCGCCTGTATTGTTACTCTAGAAATAAATCTCAAAAGCCATTGTTTTGCATTTTGCAGTGTGTAGTCAGTATACAATACACACACACACACACACACACACACACACACACACACATAGAAGTTTATATTTTAAGTACAGACATTAAGCAGTTGAGTGTTATAACATTATACATAATCTATTTAGATTGTGAACTGTAGTTAATGAAAGCTGTTGTAAGTTATTGTTGTAGACCATTGGTAAATGTACAGTATGATAGTACATTGAGACGTTGTTGCTCTGATCATTTGAGGAAAGACTGTGTTTGCTTTACCAAAAAAAATATTTAAACATTTATTTTATGAAGAATATACAGTTGTTATTTGGATTTTTTGTTTGTTTTCTGGCATGGAATAAAGTTCACGACTTGTTGATGACATTAAATGATTGTGCTCGTGCTTAAGATGAGTGCGGTGTTAAAAAATTGTGATTAAATATTTAAAAAAATACATATGTATTACTAAATTAATGTTTGGGCCACAAGGTCCACTGTTTGCTGCCACCTCAAATTGTGTTTTTGTTATACTGTCTCTGGTGGCTTCTCTTGTATGTTGTCTTCTAAATGATGTATTATTTAGAATTCAAATAATATGTACAACAACTAAAAAGAAGAAGAATGATTTCCAATCTCCTTGACTGAATGAGACTGACACTCTTCAAATAACTATCATGATATCTGGAACCTTTGAGAAACATCTAAAACGCAATGAAACAATTTGTTGTGTTGAAACAATTTATTATTTTCGATTCCTTCGACTTAAATCAACTCTATTTTAGAAGGTTTAAGCACAACTTGTCCACAGTGCATTCACAGCCTCCATGTCTCTCAGGATACATTTGTCTTCAAGGCTTCTTTATACTACTATTATTAACTACCATAAATAAGCAGTTCAAGCGGTTGAATTGTTCTACTGAAAATGACCCCAAGACGTAATTGATGTACAATATAATATATGATAATATGAGGATTTCTTCTCAGTACTAACTATATTATTGCAGCTGAAGAGACCCTTATTTTCCACAAGTGGTTACTCAGACGTTGAAAGTAGGGCACGGTTTTACCTCTCATTGCAACTGAAAGTATTAGCATTAGTATTTAGTTTAGAAGTAAATATATGAATCCTATTTACATTTGATATATAATTAATTACATAATGAAACCTAAACTAAACTCTGTACTTGTTGCAGCAGTCAGGGAGATATACAGCCGTTCAGGTCCCAACAAAGGAAAGGTTTCTCTGAGATGTAAGCTGAAGGAAGAGAAGATGTTGCGAGCAGGAGGTCTTTCATAGCCTCTCATGGAGAGAAATGCTGCTGCTGCTTCAGATCTCATACACTAATCCTCCCCTGCTGCTATGTTCTCCTCAGTGACAGCGAGGCTTCTGCCAGGATGTCAAGGCCAACACAACTGCGGGCTATGTGGGCTAAAGAACATCTTGTATATGTTTATTGAGTATGTTTAAGCAGTGAGTCAGTTCCAGAATCAAAGAGGGTTAATATTAAATAAATGTAAAGTGGACCGATGAATTCAATTCAATGTATTTGATATAGCCCATTATCACAAATGACACATTTGCTTCAGAGGGCTTTTCAATCTGTACACATAGACATCCCTGTCCCAGGACCTCACATCGGATCAGGAGAAACTCCCAGAAAATAGAAGTCGCTATGATACGGATTAATTGCCTGTACATATGAGCCATGTGTTGTTTGGCACCCATTAGCAGAATATTATATATTAAAGCACCTGAATGTCACTATTTGGTCAATCAGGAGCTTACATGTGTGTGTTTGTGCTTGTGTATAATTAAGAATGAGTGGTCAGAATAGTTTGATACAGGGTGAGAGGGAATGAACGGACTATCAGAATAAATGGTGTGACGACTATACAATCAGGGTCAACTGTCACGGCACATTGACGCCAAATGGAAGCAAACTAGAGCAGAAAGCCTGAGCTCCGGTATCCTCAACAGACTCACACACCAGTGGCCAGATTGGTGATACGCTATAAAGTATCAGGAGGATGGAGGAGAGGATTCAGAGAATGCAGCGACGGGTACAGTTTCTCGTCTTCTAGCGTTTTCCGGCCCACTTATAGTGACAGTTTTATCAAGGAGGGATTACTGACGGCTCGAGGCACACAATATATTTTTCTGGATTGGTTTGATCTTTCTTATCAGATGGGCTCTGATTCCTGTATTTTTGTTGGGCAGACATTCACTCTGGCGGCAGATGATACAAATGCGTGTTGAGTGGAGCTTTTTCAGATTGTCTTTCAGTTTAATGGGCGGAATAAAACTGAATTGATGGCATTCAACAGAATGGTTATGTTCCTGCTCCTGCCCATAAATGAGAGCAATGGAGGGATTGTATTTCTGTAAATGTGCCTTTGTAAACACCAGGGTAGTGCAAAAACACTGCTGTGAGCACATCATTAAATTGTACTTGCTGTTTCAGGTCTTGAATTGTAACCATAGAGATGCCAAAAATGAAGACTGAAACAGAAGCATACACTTGTGTCCCTGCTTTTTAACTAGCTGCCGCTCACTCAAAACAATATTTCCATATTTGCAGTAATTGACATTGAAAGGAGAGCGGTTCACATTTGGTCAGTATTTTACTGAGTCACTATCTGGAGAATTTGGCTCGACTACAGAGCAGCCGACCAACCACAGAGTGATGGAGAGGTTCAAGTGGTACAAGAGCATGTGGAGCCAAAATGCACCACAAGGATCACAGAACGACGGAAATGACATGAAAGCTCTAGCAAAATACAGTCTAGGAAGATAAGGGAGCAAGAAAGAAAGGAACAGGAAGTTCTAGTAAAATAAATCCAATTCATCTTGTGCAGGCAGAGTGGGGTTATCATGAGGACATGTAAGAGGTTTGGGTGGAGGCCTGATAAAAAAGAACTGATGAAACCGAGAGGAATGTGGGTGGGTGATGGAAACGGGGGGTCGATGTTCTTTGAAGAGTGGAGAAATGGTACATTGGCACTGTGAAATACGCAACAAATAACTGGGGGAGAGGTAAATGAAGGAGGAGGAAAAAAATGAGCAGATGGAAGTCTATAGAATATAATATTATGTGGGACAGTGTGGGGTAAGATGGCAGCACATGTGATGCGAACAACCCACTGGAATGTGTGATCGTCTTTAGGGAGAAATAAAGAGGTTAATAAAAAAGGAAGCTAATCTAATTATGTATGAAACATCTGCTGTATAGATGCATCTGCACTAAATGCTTTTCTTACTTTTCTTGGGTTGTCTTTGTAACACCCTGTTCTGTTTCTCCTGTGTCTTCTCTGTCTTAATTGCTTAATTCCCTGCACCTGCCCTCAGCCACACTTCGCTCGTTACTGTCTGATGCCGTCACCTGTTCCCCCCCTATATATTGTGTCTTTTACTTGTCTGCTGTTGGATTGTCGTCTATGGTCCCGTGTCCTTTTCCCAGTCGTCCTGTCCGTGTTCCTGGTTCTGCCTGTTGACCCTGCCTGCCCTGAACCTAGATTCTCTGCCTGCCCCTTTTGGACCTTGTTGTTGTTTCTGTAAGCTGTTTTGCCTCATTAAAGAGTGCTTTTTTTGTTCTTAATATTGCGTCCCAGCCTGTCTCTCTGCGCCTGAGCCTCACCCCGTCACAAGAACCTGACAGTCTTTATGTTTTAGACTAGACCCCTCCTTCAATTTAATGTTAATGCTACAGCATCCAATTACACTTGTTTCAAAGGTATATGCATCCAACACAGATGTCCACAATGTCTAACTTATTTTTCTTTCCTTTCATTTTCTCTTTATTCCAATTGTGTCTAACTTTTCCCAAGCCACCCTCACATGTACATGCACACAATCACTCATGCTCATCCCAAAAGACACACTTACATTTCCCTCGCTCTGTTTCACTGCTTGGTTTTTTTGCCCGAAAGAGGGAAAATAGGAACAACCTTACTCTGTTGCTCTTCCTTAGGTTTCTCATATTGTTTTCCCTGTTAAAGGGTTGATCTGTGTAGTTTACCTTGCCTACATTGAGGGTATATATGTATGTATATATTTATGTATATATATTTATGTATATATATATATATGTATATATATATATGTATGTTAATATCTATATCTCTCTCTCTCTCTCTCTCTCTCTCTCTCTCTCTCTATATATATATATATATATATATATATATATATATATATATGTATATCCTTTTGCATTTCGTTGGGTCTATTTTTTTAATTTGCACAATTTTTTTTCATTGAACTTTGCACTATTAAAAAGAAAAGAAAAATGAAAAGCTCAAATGAAATCCGATATCCACATATTGTTGTCATGTAGCCTACAAATATACGCTGCAATGTATGTGTATATTTCATTACATCAAACAGATGTTCAGTAATAAAACATATCACTGTCTCTCCTCGTTCATAAACAGAGCAAAGAAACAAAAAGAGATATCAACTGTGGAAAAGTGTAGGACGGGAGAGAGGAGTCAGATGGATAAAAGGACAAGAAAATTAAAGAAGAATGGGTGGAGAGAATGGAAAAGGGAGTGAGCAAAAGAGACATTTTTCTGGTAAAAAAAGATTATGAATAGAAGATGATAGGATTAACAGTTGAAAACAGGGGAGATTGAAGCAGCCTGTGAAACAGGATTACAGATACAAGTCTCTAAGCGAGAAGAAAGACAAGGAAAACAGTAATAAAGAGCAGTAATAAATAGCAAGGCCAAAAATAAATGAAAGAAAATCAGAATAGAGAATCAGATCCCTAAATATGTATAAATAAAGCATGGGCTCGGGAGTGTAATCAATGTAATACTGGTGCACTGGTGGAAACTTCCTGTTCTTCTATGGACTACAACTTGTGGTAGGCGACATGCATCTGGAGTGATGCTGTATTCAACATATACGCTTTTTAAAATATTGCTTTAAAGATTTCAAATTTGTAGCATCAATAGATATGGGCTTATGGGCTATGGATATGGGCTCACCATTGAGGTAATGCAGTTTTACACAGAGCAAATACTTCTTTTAATTACATCCCCAAAGATGTCATTATTGTAGTTTAGTGATGTTATTAAACACTGTGTGTAGTTTCATGTGTTGTAAAATCCCCAACAGTATAATGAGATATTAATCAGGCTCAGCTGCATTAGGACTAGCTACAACATTCAAATACGGTTTACTCATCAATAATTTAACACTTCACAATGAGCTCGTAAATATTTCAATACTTGGGTACATTTACTGTAAACAAGCCTGTATTTTCACTGAGTATTTTTCCACTGAGTACACTTATTTCTTCCTCTGCCTCTGGTTACCACTATTTATTTTTAAACTATTTGTCCAAAAATGGCAAACGTTTTTTTTCAGAAGCTACTGAAGGAGATGGAGCACAAACTGCCTTCATTAAAATCCAGAAGTGTAAACTCATTGTTTTAAAATCCTATGAGACTCCCTGTAAGATGACACAGCGTACCCTTCTGTGTGGGCTGTCTTTCCATCAACATCTGTCGCCGTTGTCGGCACAAGCTGTAATTAATGTTCCATCATACCGGTGCAGCACATGATCATATCCGGCGACTGGTGTAAGCATTACATAGTTGAGCAATTATTAACGGATTACTCTGCATTGCAGGCATACCACTCAATCACACCCAATTGCTGCAGTGATCACTTTCATCATCATAGATCTGTAATATATTCTTTATTTTGTTAGCTCATATATAATGGATAGATTTACAACCCCATTGACTTCACCTGTATGTCACCTCACATAAGTCCATCATGGGGTTATGGCCAGTACAAGAAAATGTATTATTAATACAATTATAAACCAGCAGCATCATAATGTGCTCGTACAAGGTTACAAGCAGTGGAGCGTTTATTTAATCATGTTTTTAATTACTTAATTAATGTACAATGTTGAGGCTCTTGTGTTTTACTTTCCATCTTGTTCCATTTTCTACTCCACAATATTTGAAATGAAAATATATTTTTTAATTGCTTGCATTGTTCTAGACTGAACACTGAAGGAAATTGTTTCCACTTCCACGGCCTTCTGCTGACATTTTTGACACATCCATTCTAAAAGTAACTCACAGTAAGTAAGAGTATTATATATGACAACACACCTACATGTTCTATTGTGCATAATCAACACTTTTTATTTGGATTCCTGTGTACATTTTTTTAATAATCTGTCATTTTAATTTTTAACTAAGCGCCTGTACATGTAGGCCAAATGCAGTTTTTTTTATGATAGTGTTAACTCATACTTTCGATTGAATAAATACACGCGTACCTGCACCGCCAATGGTCATTCGTGGATTCAAACACAAAGATAAGAATACAAGCCGTAGGTTAGTCGTAAAACTCAAGTATTCTCTATTATTGAAACGTATTTGTGTTTCAATTGTGCAGATCATTTGCGCCACCTGGTTTCCCCTGAGAGCATTGCTATCAGTACCCTCCGTCTTATGTATTCTTCTCTACCAGATTCCAGTAATAGTTGACTGCAGGTATATCTTTCAAATTTCAGATATAATTAATTTGATTTTCCTTTAAAAAATCTAAAATGCTGAAATCGCATGCTTGACGAGCCGATTTAATTGAGATCACTAATCCTGATGAAAACAAAGCTGTTTAGCTTTTGAAGAAAGATTGCTTCTGTTCACACTTAATGCGTCAAATAAAAAATATAGTCGGGGAAAATAACATGAAAGAGTTATTTCCTCCCAATCCAAATACCGTTAACATAAATATGCTATTGCATTAACCATTCGACAAACGTAGACTGAGATCATAACATGCTGCATAGTGGTTTGGCGTTTGATTTCCATTGTTCCTTTGTCTGAAGTGAGAATTTACTTTCAGAGGCTTTGATAACAACAACAATTGTAAAAGTATTATTTGTTATGTGATTTTTCTATTTTTCTAACTATTGCACGAGATTGTATAATCAACGTGTATTTTTATTTATTTTATTTTATTTAACCTTTATTTAGCCAGGCGAGACAGATTAAGAACAAATTCTTATTTACAACTGTGGCCTGACAAGAGGCAAAACTTCTTGAGGGAAAGGAGACATAAATAAATAACGAATAAACATAGTTAAAAAATAAAATAAACACAGTTAAAAGGTGCCAAAGAGCGGAGGAACCGACATGCTAACAACCTGTGAAACAGCTGCATTTGTTCATTAACAAGTAGAGGCGACATCAGTACGTTTACAGTCCAATCTGTCACGTCTTTAAATATAATGCTGTGTTACGATCGTCTCTGTATTATACATAACTAACATGAATAAAAGCGTACCTGTGGTGGCCATTGACATGACTTTAAATATCCCATGAGCCCTTGCGGGTTTTCAACCTTTCAACAAACTAAGCTATTTACAAACGAAAGAGACGATCTTTGAAAGAGCAAATACCCGCTCGCATTAAATACGTGTATTGTTAATTAAAGTTCCACTGTGTTACCAGTTTACATATCTTGCTACACCATGAAGTTGATTAGGTGCTGTGTGTCTCCCTACTAAACCTCCGCGAGCCCCTTTCTTCATCCGGGCATTCAGAAGACTTGCTATCTGGGCTACACACGAGGACCTGGTTTCTCCACAACCCGCCCAGGGGAAAGTCCCCGGACTCCCGGCAGAAAGTGCCCTGGCTAAACCCAGCGTCGACCCGCGGCTCACCCTGATCAAGCTAAGAAGTTCATTGAACGGAGCTTGGTGATCGCAGGTCGACTTTGTCAGCCTGTCTAGTAATGCAAGTGTGCGCACGCATCAACAGAACGGGGCTCATTCTCAGAATGCACTTTTGCATTCTGAGAATGTAGCGTTTTATGATCTATAAAACTATCTATCTACTAGTGGTTCTTAACCTGGGTTCGATCGAACCCTCGGGTTCGGCGAGTCACCCTCAGCCTGTCTCAGGGGTTCGGCGGGGGTAGACACACAACAGTGTTTCCACTTTTTGACAAATATTTGAACTGGTTGTTTATTTTTTCAAAGGTTGCGCGCTTATTGTTATTATCTTGAAGAGATGTTCAGTGAAAAACAGGTTAGTTGCAGCAACGATAAGTTAAATGTTGCACAGATATAACTGTATTTTAACAAAGTGATTTAACACTTATATACTAATATTATTTTTGTCTGGAGCAATCTGGTTTCATTGAAAGTGAGAGCTATATATGTATTACATTATAAGTACCCGAACCACCCCAACTAGCGAATCTGTTTAGCTGCACCTATTTTGCGAGCTCAATAAACTTCTTCTGTACGTATTTTTGTTTTGCCTTATGTGATCGCTATATTGACAAATAATTAGATTGTTCTTGCATAATGTGTTAAAGACGTCTCATACGGCACTGAAGCTTGCATGGTTCAGTACTTCCAATAAGGTTAAGGACCACTGTTCTCGTATCTGCATCGCAGACTCATGACGTACACAGTCTTTTTATAATCTATATATCTACACTAGTTTATATTCTAGGATCTAGATATATATTTACTAGTTTATAATCTATAATCTGGATCGCAGACTTATAACGTACACATAATTCAAGGTTCACCTATTTATACACTTTTAGAAATGCTCAAGTATCATTCATAATCATATTTATTATTAGGCCTTTTCAATAATAATTTCGATTATAATAATTGTAAATCCTCAACATTGCATTTCCATTGTTTCCTCTGCCATATTTCTTTTTGGGACGTGTTTATAATTTCGTTGAATTCTGGTGCTCTGTATAAGACAAACAATGGCCTTTATTTAAAGAGGTTAATCTTTACACACTCCGGTACAGTAGGGGGCGGAATTCAGTGTTCACTGTTCAAACAAAAAGAGAAGAAGAAGTAGGTAGTCGAGTACTTCTTCTTCGACTTTGAATTTCATCCAACAATGACTTCCTGATTATGACCATTGTATATTCTCTAGTCTAATGCCGGCTAAATTGTATTTCCACTGTTTTCTCACCTATATATCTTGTGTCCCTCGTTTATGATTTAAGGTGTATTCTGGTGCTCTGCATTGTGGGGAAATTTCTATTTTACCATTTTTGATTAATCTCTTTCAGTAGGCTTAATCAGGTCTGGATGGGAAATGTGTTCTCCTATTTAGAACACTGTGTCACTCACTACATGTATTGAAATACCTTACTGACTGCACCGGTTCCCATGAGAGGACACGGTGTGTTGGTTATCTTACAAAAGGCTACAAAGAAAATGTATTTATTAGAACTTGAGTTGCGAATACTTTTAAGTACACCATCTTCCACATGTGTGCGTCACCTTAAGCGACACTATGTCACTTTTCCCTTGTAGCGCCCCCTTCAGGTATTTAACGTAGGGGGAGAGGGGGGCTAGTGAGAGTTTGCCGTACATACAGGTACTACAGCCTGGGAGGGGGCGGCTCCCAAATCTTACATTCAGCAGTTTTCTGGCCACAGACCCCCGATGGCAGTGGCGGAGGCGCAAATCGCCATATTAAAAGTCATTGTAGCGGTTATTTTAAGGTAGGAAAAATTACATAGTGTCGCTTTAAACTGCAATGGTTGACCCTCGCCTCAAGTCATAAAAACACATCTCAATTTTGAAACATTTATAGGGCACCATCTAGTGGTCACAAATGGGAAGTGCAATCAATTCAAGCATAAATTCAAGGAAATCTGCTATTATAGTGCAATTTGTTAAATAAAAAATTAAAACTAAAAAAATACTGACGTTCCAAACGTTTTGTCAATTTCGGGAATACAATAAGCTGCAATCTTATATATTTAACCAATTATAATTCTAACATCTCAGATACTGTCGGCCTTCCAAATTATTCAGACTGTTGTATTTTAAATCCACCAATTTGTTTTTCAAACTATCTGGAAACCGGTATAACATATATTACTGATTTTACTTTATGTCACTCAAAGTGTGTCTCTATCTAAAGTAGAGTGCAGTATGAGTACACTGAATATAATCCTGTGCCTCGTCATCAATATTCTGCATTATGTGCGCTGAGCAGTGGGTCTCCATTTGTTCTCCGGTGTCACCTTTCTGCGCGACAGAAGGAGAACAAAGACACATGTTTTCACACGTTAACGACACTAGGGGGAGCACTGCATGCAGAGCATCCTTCCTAATACACTCTGACATGAGTGAACACACTGCAGGCGTACATGGACATACTGTATACTACTGGATTAGGCGGCACAGATTACAGGGCCCCTCCCAATGGTGCTTGCCAGTAGCCCACTTCCCCCTCTAAGCTATCCCATCATTCATTTGGAGTGGGCGTCGGCTCAGGCAGCAGCAGCTCAACAGCATCATCACAAAGGTTCAGCTCCTCCCCGCCATATCCTTGAGAGACAGAGGGAGGCAAAGACGGGGAGAGGATCAGGGTCAGATGAACGCTCGTCTGAGTGACGAAGGCAGCGTGTGCAAATGAAGAGGAGAGTTTGTGTGCATGTGTGTGAGGAAGGACGAATCAGCAAGGGCTAGAGACCGGGTTGGGGAAGCAGGGGTGTGGGGGAGAGGATTTTGTGTGTGTGAGGGAGACAGAGGAAATCCAGGCACGAGGAGGAAGGGGACATAAAGGGTGGAAGGAAAAGGGGGGCAGAAGGAAAAAGACAAGACAAGGGGACCCAGATTAAGAAGGAAGATGGCTGAGCCGGAGCTGAAGTCACGGAGCAGCCGGGAGAGCGTTGCCAAGGCAGCAAGCCAGGAGAAGATTGGAGGTAGGTACAGTGCATGCTCCTAGTCCTGTGAATAGCACATGGTGCAGAGCTGCATGAGTCCGCCATGCATCATTGTCTCATGCTAAGTTACCTACAGACTGACGTGGCTATCGAGATGCTTCAGGGTGTTTAGTGGTGATAGTGACAGGTGGCCGATGTGGCAGGTGAATAAATGTCACATATAATACATACAGATAGCTTGTGGTTCCACGGGGGGCCTTTACTGGGTGTGTGCACACACTGACCTAGTAATGTATTTGTAAGAATTAACAGAGAGAGGAATAAGGTGAGAAAGTTTCTTAGAAAAAGGTTGTAAAAATGACTCGGATGGGTCCGTTTCCCTTGTTTTTGAGCAGTCCATGTCACACATTTTGCTATATTGCTGAACCAGAATGCCCTCACTGCATCCCCTTGCTGCTTAACCAACAGATATACAAAAAAAAACCTTTATTGTTTTCATCTAAGTTTGTTATTTTATTGATCAATCAGAGTTTTAAATATCTCAGCAAAGAAAAACTTCAAAATATATTTGTCACTTTGATGATTTTCTCTTTCTTTGTGATCACTGGCAACACTTAA
>CM070097.1:15619100-15756600 GCA_036178185.1 Liparis tanakae | reverse complement strand
TGGAAAATATTATCAGGGGCGACTATTTCATCACAAAAGAACTGCCACAGAGCTTTCCCTCTTCCAGGTTGTTTTATGCTGGAGCTCGAGAGGGTCAACTCCCTGCTGCTCTGGGTTTGGTGCACACAGACCTCTTCACACCAGTGCCGTCCCTCATCTTCACAGTAAGACGCTTCTAGCGGCTATAGTCTGACAGTTACCTTTGTCTTTGTTTTTTCAAGGATCACGGTTAGGACTTATTGTTGTCAAATCGTCTCAACAACCTATGATGTAATCCAATAAGGTTTTAGGTAAACAAAGGTGAACTAACGTCTGACCTTTATTGACGTATATCACAAGCTATTTTAATAGTTTTTATTTGGCAAGATTCCTTTTGTCAAAGCCACTAAAACTAATCACAACTCTCTGAATGTTCACAGCGTGAGATCATTTAGCATCAGACACATTTCCCAAGTCTTAAATCATATTTCCAAATAACTTCAGTTTTTCCTGTACCGATGTGAGGTCCTGGGACAGGGATGTTGCCCGCCGAGGCAAATTCGTAATTTGTGATATTGGGCTGTATAAAATAAACTGAATTGAATTGAAAAAAACACTACTTGTGTGTGTGTGTGTGTGTGTGTGTGTGTGTATATATATGCTATGTGTACTAGACTAATACAATGGCGTCTCCTCTCAGTGTTTGCTGTCCATGATGTACGCCATATCGAAGGACATCTTCTCCGTCATCAACCTCTTCAGCTTCTTCACCTGGCTGTGCGTTGGCATGGCCATTGCCGGCATGATCTGGCTGCGCTTCACCAAGCCCGACCTCAGAAGGCCCATTAAGGTGGAGTAACCATGTCTGACAGGTTGTGTTGCATGTGGTAAAAGCTTTTGGCTCCCGAGATTTATCTAATAAGAACTCACTTTTAAGAGTCACTGCGAGGTATACACGTTATGTTTGTAAGACCTTTGCTCTATCTGAGCCTCGGCCAGTTTCTTTATCTGCCCAAAACATCAACATGTCTCCTGGTTTCATAGAGCATCCACTTTTCTTTTCTTTAAAATAAATAAATAATAAAAAGCACCATTGTATCACCACTCTTGTTATTGGTGGAAGCATACTGTGTTTTCAGAATAGGAGGGAGTGGTGTTTCCACACATACATGTCTCTTTGTTCCTGTTCCATCATGGGAACATTATTTCCGTGGACCAGGCTTTCATCTTGGCTTTCAGCCTGAGTGCTCTCAGACTATTGCTTTTATATGATGAACCTCTAACAAGCAATAAATAGATCCCAAAGTAATACCACCAAAGTAAAAGTTACTCATCATGCCAAATGGCATATAGTGGTATAGTATAATGATACATCAATATTTATTTATTGACTTTATTTTGTATTATTGATCTGAATTTGTAGTAAGAATAAACTAAACTAATCAAATCAATGCAACAGCATAACAGTATCTTCCCTCTGAATTGTATTAGACAAGTTCACATTATTGTTTCTCCTCCCTCAGTTCATGATGCATTTGTTTATTATTGATTTGAATTGTACCTTGTTTCTTCAATGCAGTCACTTCACTTTAATGCAGTCACCTTATGTACTTAACTCAAATGTAGTGGACTACAGGAGACTCCTACAGACGTCTCTCAATTAAACTAATATAGAGTAGAAATATAAAGTACTAAAAAATGAAAATAATAACCCAGTAAGGCAAATTAACTTATTGTATCATTATCTTATTACATCATTATCATCAGTAAAAGCGGCATTGTTATAACGATTTTATATGACTCATTCTATGTCATTTATAGTTTTATTAAAATCTTCAGCATACAGCATGTCCAGCATATTACTGATAATAACTAATGGCGGCAATGTAGAACCCTAACCCTTAAAAAGACTAATTTTCCTGAAACCTGTCTACAAATAAATTCTATTTTTTCAAATATAGTTGCCATTTTCATCTACGCTCCTCTGTTTTATAGGAACAAACGCCTACATCTATGCTCTTTTCTTTTTGCAGGTGTATCTGGTCATTCCTGTGACCTTTGTGTTGGGCTGCGTCTTCATGATCGTCGTCTCCTTCTGGGCAGCTCCCTTTGAGTGCCTGGTAGGCTGCAGCATTATTCTCACAGGCATCCCGGCGTACCTACTGGGCTACAAGTGGAAGAAACCGCATGCGGTCCAGAAGATACTGAGTGAGTGAGACATATTTGTTTCTTTTATTTTCGTCTTTTTCTATTAGTTCAGCCATTGATACATTTGGTTTGTTTATATAGTCGGCAGGAAAGACGGAAACCAAAGATGTCGGTCCGATGTTGAATTAAATCTACAACCTGCAGTAACCTAGGAAAAGAAAACAGACAGGGCTGATGTTGACGAGTTGTTTCTCCTCAGATCACTTCACCGTGCTCTGTCAAAAGATCTTCATGTCTGTTCCTGAGGAGAGGGGGCCACGCGAGGCGGATGAATAACGCTGGACACACTGAACTACATGATGGACCGTCTCAACATTTTTGTCTGAATATATGTCTACGTTCATTCACTTGTGATTTTGCTCAAGCTATTTATTTGAACACTTTAACGAACCAGGCATATAAGTGCGTAACAAATTGAAATTGATGAGGGCGGTTAGTCAATCTTGGTACAGGAGGTTTTTAAGTATGATCTTGTGTCGCCTAAAAAGTATGAAGACATACAGTATCTTGTGAACACTACAGATGTTCTACATTTGACAAGTACAGTCTCCTTTAATCTGGAAACATGCTTACATGTTGCGTGTTAGAGAGTTAAAGGAGAGCCATGATCTTAAAAGGTGAATCATTATGTGCTAGAAGCTGCATTCAGATACACTAGTGGCCTAACACACAAGTGTATTGTTCAGCTAACGTATCCCGATAAGTAGCTTAGTGAGACATTCGATAACTACAAACCACAAATTAATATAGTTCCTGTTTTCTTGAATATGAACGCTACTGAACTGTGAATTAAAAACTGAGAACTTATTGCATTGGTTAATGATGTTTGGACTCATTTGAAGTAAACGACACAGTAAACATTGTATAAAGAAGGCCAGGGTTGGAGGAGGCAATGGTTAATCTTAACACTGATCACATTGTATTCATATGCTACTAATATGTGTTTGAATAACAACTGATTTTAATATTTGTATATTTGTTGCATTCATTTGAAAAATGAATCCACAGCACTATGTGAAAGCACAAGATAAAGTGAGATGAAGGAGAGTGTGTCATACTTCTTGAAGATGTGTTGCTGTGAAGCAGGTCTGTTTCTTGTATCATTTTATTCTCACATCAAACCATGTCAGAGTCGTGCAGTGCTCCATATGTGATGGTATTTGATGAAATGACAGTGGATATCAGCAGCTGTTTGTGAGGTATTGTTGTAAGAAACTGAAGACCTGCGTAGATGTCCTTTTGGTTGTATTTAGAAAACTCCATTGCAGTGTTAGTGTGTGCGTGTGTGTGTGTGTTGTTTGTATATATTATCTGTGCCAGCAATTGTAGTACTGTTATTCTTTTTTTATTTTATTTTTTTGTCACTGTAAGATCAGAATGAATGTGGCAAATTTTGTGACACCAGCTTTGCTTTTATATTTTACCTATAAAATCTTTTTTTTTAACTGAATATCTGAGGTTTTTCTAAAGTTATTGAAAGCACATTGTCAATCTACTCAAGATCTCAGTGAAAAACTAGTCTCAGATGGAAAGGAAGGAGGGTGGAGGTTATGTTTGTTGGAAAAGGTTTCTAAAATGTACACAGAAAAATCAGTCACACTTTTGCAGGACACTGTCAAATCAAATAGATAAGCTGAAATTGGATATTATTTCATATGGGTTGAAGACATCAAAAGAATTGAATTCAATATTCTCCAACATAAATGAATCCAAAGCTTTCAGAATTTCAAACGGCAGCAGAATGAGAGAAAGGCTGAAAGTCGTAACATACTTTTAGCAGAGAGATATGAAATTCGCTATTTCTCTTTTGGGAAACACGAGCGTTCTACAACCGTCATTATATTATTTATGGAAGTTGGACCAAGTTCTCACAACAAACTAGACAACAATTAACGTTTAAAATTACAGCAGTGGAAATAAATCGTACCTGTAAGTGTAGTGGGAAATAGTATTGAACCTTCCAATGACAATAACTCCCATAAGGGCGTCTAATATCCACTGGATTGAAAGAAAAGCCATTGTGAAAGTTTAATACACATTTTGATAACTGCTGCACCTATTCTACAACATGATTTATTAAAATATAAATGTCATGTAAAAATTAAACTTTTATGCAGTTATTTGCCTTATTGGATTATTTGTGTATATTATCTGATAAAATAATTGTGTTCATTTCCCATAGTAAACATTGGAGTACTTCACTTATTTATTCAAAATCCAGATAGATAAAAGCACAACAATTGGGAAAGAAAGGGTACTGATTACATTCAAACACAGGGTGTCTAAAAACACACATCGTACATATCATGTTATGCATAACATACCGTAACTCTGTGTACAAAGTGCTCCTGTGTGTATGAATTGATGAGACCTATTTGTTTAATAAAACTGTTGTGGAGAAAAAACTATAATATAGTATTTCAAATATTTTTAATTGAAGGTACCTTTTGTCAATTGTTGTATCTGTTGTATTTCGCTGCCCATGGTGGGTTCACCTAACAATAAACATATTTTTGTTCAAAGTTGGCCTGGTTGTTTGTGTTTTGTAAAGCACACATAATAAGTTTCCCTCGTGGGTGTGAATCAGATCCTGCAGATAACAGCTTCTAAAAGAACAAACAATCCCAAAGCACAAGATAGCTTCTATCCAAATGAGGATGTTTCACAAGCACGGCTTTCTCCAGAAGTGGGCCAACGGCGGAGTCATATCAGCCATCGAGTGTTTAGGTGGTGATCTGAATGAAATGCTCTGTCCTCTCTTGTTTGTCTGCTCTTGTTTGTTGGCTGTCAGACAATAGTGCTGCCGATGCCTCTGATGTCAGGAGAGTTCATATCCGCTTGAAGAGGAAATGAGAGGCTCTAATGGTTGCTGATGGAACCAGTATCAGAGCTACTGGAGACAATATTAGTGATGGGAGATTGGACGGGCAAAGAGACAATATTGCACAAGTGACGTGTGGATTATTTTGATACCTTCTGCCAACTGTGACTTGATCAGTTCCTTTGATTTGTAAAATAGTAAACCAGCGCATAGAATATAGTAAAGTCCAGTGGGGGACTGAAATGTCATATTCCAACAACTTTGTTATTGAGATAGAAAGTAAACATACTTAAGTTTGTTTATTAGTAGCAATCTTTAACATTGAATGAAAGGCTTTAATATTGTGCTATTATAGATTTAAAATGTATATTATATTGTAATGTAAAGATGTAAGGTATCTATGCCAGCTATCTGTGTTGTTAAATAACTCTGGGCAAAACAAAATCAGCATCAAATTAATTGTATATCACTAGCTGAGATGAGATTGACTCAACTTTACAGCAAACATTCATCATCGACATCAATATTTATACATAATTGAGTTTGTTCTATTGAGCCTGCAAGATCTATTCTTCATAAAACAAGAAACATTTTGTCAGTAAAATAAATCCACTTGTCACCAAGCATTGAGACTTGTTTAGAAAATGGTGGTAAAAAAAAAAATAGAAAGCTAAAATAAACTTTACTAAAAGGTATTTGAGCTACACATCCTACATAATGCTTTGATTTGTTTGTCTTTCTTCACAAAACTTATTAATAAAAGTTGAAGTCTTCGTCTTAATACTATTCACCATAACATGAGACGAATATTTAGGATCCTATAGATTAGGATATTCTTCCCCACATGTTGAGATTAGGTGTGATAGTTGTTGATGTTACCAGATATCACCAGCAAGTGGCAGTAGAGGAACACTAATATGATATGGTAAACCAGCAGCGGTCCAGTCCAACACCATCTTGCTGTCACGCAGTTGTAAGCAAGTATAACTGTATTTGTATATAAATGATCTGTCTTTAAAGCTTAATGAAGTGTGAACACTTTAATTATTTCCCCGGTAGTTGGCATTCAAAGGATATTGTGCTCCAATATACTCACACATGTAATTTCTTTAGATGACTGCTTCCATTTTAATGTCACATTTTCCATTTCACGTTCACCCTGTAACACACATTCACATCTGGAAGATACCTAGTAAAACCACAGTTTTGTAAGAAGGATAATGATGATGAGGTGAAAACCTTCCTTCATTTAAATGTAAACATATATGTATAATATTTGACCAATGGTCTAGCGTATTCCATTGAGCTGTGATGGGTTGATTATTTTCAGGTTAGGGGAACTAAAAAATCAGCTCTAGGGGGCACTGCGTCATCATCATAGAGGAAGAGCAAGAGGAGAAAGATAGTGAAAGAGAGGGAGAAAGAAAGATATTCCATTTCTATTCTACCTTTAATCCAACTGTGACATTCATAAGTAAAAAAAACTGTCCTATTTGTGTTCTTAGGTGGTTCTGTACTGCTGCATCAACAATATTGATCATGTCTGGTTTTAAGAAAAGAAAAACATGTGGAAAGGTTCAAGTTTAATAAAGGGACACTGTGGAGCTTCAACTTCTCACAGCCATGTGCCAGCTGTCACATCAAATTCCCTACAACATCATAGATTATTCTCCTAATTAACCTCAGACACATGCAGGAGAAAGTAAAGGTGCTTACAAACTGTCGCAGATATCAGGTGCTTCTTACCACATTATGAATGTGTTGGGACTCAGATGTGTAAACAAAATGATATAATAAGTAGAGACATAAACATAAATTTCTCCACTTTAAACATTTTATTACAGACAAAAGAAAACAAAATAGGTAATTGTGACACAAAATGAATCTAATGCTGGTACACTGGTATTGCACCAACAATAATTTCTGAAAAAATATTGATTATTCTAATAATAATGTTGTTTGATCAATAATAATAATAATAATAATAATAATAATAATAATAATAATAATGCACCCTGATGAAAATAAGCCAACATGTTACTTCATGTCATTCATAAATAGATGTGAAACCTGCAACCAAATTAAATAGAATGACCATATTGTGAAACATATGATATTCAACAAAACAAAATGGGTTCTCTCATCATCATTTCTTTACAAATTAAAGAAGTACATTTGGCAGGTTTATACACAAACTTCAAATATCTACCCCCATGACTCTTCCTCCAAAACGCAATAAAATCCTGCAACAGTGAAAAAACTAAATCTCTTTAGAATTATTTTTCTTCACAAAAAATGATAAAGATGAGTTTAACACAATTCTAAAACACCTAATAAAACTAGTCAAAAACTTTAAAACCCACTGTTATGTTTTTTTTTCTTTAGTAACATTTCACATTTAGCAACTTTTTTTTTAATTCACCTGTACAAGTGGTGTCAGGACTAAGGAAAGGTGAGCGGGGTTACAGGTGGGGGCGGTCCTTATTGACCAAAAGGAGAAGGAGCTAAAAGGAGAGGTATCAACCTTTGACCTCTACAGTTCTGTAATGTCCTGAGGCCATGAGAAGAGAGTGACACTCTCTAGCAGAGCAGTTAAGGAGGAAATGGAGTGTTTTACAGTCTTACATTTCTCTCTCATTTGGAGAGAAACAAGACCAGTGAGCAGAGTTTCAACACAACTTTTAGTGCGTTTATCCCCTCTCTGAATCCGTCCGCCCAAAAATTACATAGCCAAACGAAAATAACGTTTTTTTTAAAAAGAAAGTAAGGGACTGCAGCTAAATACACACATAAGAGGGATCCATTGTGGTGATATTTACAATCACTCTGTGAGAACGAAAAGGAAAAGAGGGAGTCCTTTACGAGGGGCGAGGATGATTTACAAACGTCTAAAGTGTATCTGTTCTTTAAAATGTCAATTTGCTTTTACTCAGTTGGGGTGTTTCAGTATGTCCTGAAGTACATCCACCCCTGCTGAGGTGACTATATTCTAGTTTCCTGCATTAGCTTTTCTACCCAAAACCCAGACACTTTTAGGATGCTTAGAGCATTTCTTCTCCCCGATGAGGGCAATCCATGGCAAACATAGAGTAATGGAGTGAAGAGGAGAGAGAGCATCTTTTTTAAAAATCAAAAAAGAATGAGAAGACTTTTTTTTTTTTGGGTCTTCATTTCCAGTATGTTGGCATGAGCTTAAAGCTCGCTGCCCCCGCAGAAAAGTGAAAAGTTCACTCATAAGGAAAAAAGCAAGAGAAGTGCCTCAGGCTTCCGGCCGATCTAAGTGCTTGGCAAATAGGTGAAGTTACTGTAGCA
Source organism: Liparis tanakae (assembly GCA_036178185.1). Classification (NCBI taxonomy): domain Eukaryota; kingdom Metazoa; phylum Chordata; class Actinopteri; order Perciformes; family Liparidae; genus Liparis; species Liparis tanakae. The sequence goes on along the minus strand of CM070097.1, from coordinate 15,748,280 downwards.
GTCTTTGGGATTTTCGGAATCCGTCACCAAAAAAAAAGAAGGTGTAAAAGCAGATACATCGATGAAGTTGTTGTTATGGTGGAAAGCTCCCTGGAGTCTGACATTTGGAGGTCTTTCAACTTCAAGTGAGGTAGAGAGGCTTGTCCCGGGCTCCCATGCCACTGCTGAGGAAGAATAGGCTGTGTTACAACAATGTATGTCTGGGTACATCTATTTTCGTTCACCTTATATATTTCAACAGGAAATCCTAGCCAGGTGACAAAATCTATTTCAAGTTAAACTGTGGCTAAGAAAACAGCTCTAAAACATAAACGCTGAGGACAAACAACAGACATGAGTCAATACAAATAAAAAGTCAGAATATTCAGAACATTTGTTTTTTCGAACGTCAAATACAACTTCTCTTCTCCAGTTATCTTTACTGACACACTGGGAATAATTCAGTGCACTCCCAAACTCCAAACTACTCTGATCTGACACTGAGGGAAAGGTTTAAGCAAAGACTCAATGTACTTCAAAGAGCATCCAATGTGATTTGACCCAGCCGTGATCCCATTTGACATATAGATGAATCAGCTCTAAATAGAGAAGACACCGACTTCGAGCTCTGCTGCCTCTCGGAGAAGCAACACAAGTTTCAGGTGTGAGACGACGCGACATTCGTCTCGTAGCTGCTTGAATAGCTTGATTCAATAAGGCAATGTGTGCTGAGCGAAACACAGGGGAACTTAATTGGATGTCACACTTTTTCCAAGCTCGGTAATAGCGTTGTTCTATTGCTGCAATACTCATTTCGATTTCAAGGAGATGCTTTGCTTTAGCAGAGGAATCACAGTTTAGGATTAATACTGTCTGTGAGTCTGTGAGTGTGAAAGTGAAGTGGTTAAGAGCAACACCTTTGGAAAATGAGTAACTGTCAGACAAATACTTACTATTCTCGACAATCAAATGTCCTGGATTGGATCTACAGAGACTGAGAAATCTATATTCTGCACCAACTTTGGTGGCTATCTCGATGTGATTTATTTTTGTTAACCATTACATCCATTACATAACATTCACTACCACTGTGTGACGAGCTCACCCGCAGTGGTTGGGTCCACAGTCCCTGTTGCAGTACTCGCTGTCCCAGTCAGGGTTCTGGCCATGCCCCGGGTTAGGGGCCCCTGGAGACTGTGAGCCCCCGACACTGTTCTGGTAATCAGCCTGAATATGGGAGAATCCCTGTGGATCGGAGAGGAGAGAGAGAAGAATGGTTATATCGCTGTAGCTTTGAGATGGTTAGCCATTAAAGTTTGCTGAGCCGTGATGCAGTATGATGCCAAATGCACATATTTTCTCTCTCATTTCTTTGCATGGGTTAAAAGGGTCTTCAAATCTGACTTCTTATACCATCATGACAACTCCCTGCTGGATTGGCGACATTTTAACATCAGAAGGAAAGGAGAAAATAGTTTGTTTGTTTTTAGAAAACACTTTTTTGCAGACTGTGTTTTGTTCTTCTTCCTATAAATGCTAAACTGCATGTAATTAAAATTAATTAGATTCAACTGAGGGTTGTCCCATTTTCATCAGCTACTGATAAAATCATAAGATATTATTTAAATTTGAATCATAGGAAGAAAAGCATTACAGGCCCGTGGCTCTAAGAAATATCAACAATGCTTTGAAATGCTATCAGTATTTAGCAATGATTGAAAACTGTAGGGCATGTGATTACAGGTGATTCATAATAAGAAATAATGAGACATTTTATCAGTGATTATACGAGGAGCATTAGCAGATGTATGTGTCTCATCATTTTCATGATTCATTATTGTAATCTCAATAATAGCCAGACCAACCTGTTGGCTAAGAGGGGGGGAATGCAGCCCCATTTGGTGTGAGATGATTGGCTGCGACTGCTGCATGCGGATTGGCTGGTTGAGCAGGGAGCTCTGATGCAGGGAGAGTTGGGCGTGGGGGTGCAGGGGTGGGCTGATCTGGAAGGGAGATGGGGGAGAGGCACTCATGCTGGGTGGCAGCATTTGGGACTGGCTGAGGGTCTGGGCCAGGGTGTGGCGGGGCGGCCCTGCGTAGCTCTGGAGGTCTGACAGGGGGAAGGAGCCTGGCTGGCCCAGGTAGGGTGAGGAGGGCTGGGGGGGCACGCTGTACAGGGGCTGCTTCGGGGGCAGCATGTGGGAGGACTGGCTGGTCTGCTGGGCACTTTTTGGTTCAGGGTCATTGTATGTCTGTGGATGAATAAAACAGAAATATAATGAAATAATTTATTTTCAATTAAATACATACACATCTTTTCATCAAGCACCCATTACTTTTAAATAAAACAGTAGCCCTGTCCTGCATTTTAAAGTCATGCTGAAGTGTGTCAGGCAGGTTGAAAAGGAAGTGGTGTGTTTCTTCAGCTGGAGGGATTTCCAAGGAACTACATTCTGTCAGTATTTTCTGTTGGATTATTCTTTTAAAGAATAGTTTGTGAAATACTCTTATTTGCTCTCTATCTCACAGTTAGATTACAAGATTGAGATAGACAGGCAAGCAGTTACCCCTTGTTTGTGTTGAGCTGAGCTAACCGTCTTTTGGCTTCAGCTTCATGGGAATCCGGCAGACTTTGTTATCTAAGTCTTGAATAGAATGTGAATTTCCCACCATGTTCAACAACTACTTTAATGTTATGTTACACATACACTTGGGTAGGGTGAACATTTATTATGGCGAAAATTACAAAATATATGTCAATAACACCCTGGCGGAGAAATGCCATCATTTCCCTTTAAACATTTGCCCACAGTCTTCCTCACTACTGGTCAATCCTGTCAACATGCTGCCTCTCTACAGTGAAGCAGCTGACAGAATGAATGTGTGTGTCTTGCTTGCCTGGTGCAGCTGTCCAATAAAGTTTTAACAGGACAGTTGACACTCAAAGCTCCCAACAGCACATCTTTTTCAGCATATTGACGCTCACTGTGTAATGAGACCGTAGATATCTGATTCTCAGTCCATCCCTGCCCCGACAGCCTTCACTTAACACACACATGTAGACGCGCTGACAGATGGGGAGACAGGGAAAACAAACTTGACCTTTCTCATTTTGGCCAGTGTCCGAGCAGGTGCAGGACCTACAAGAATGCCCCCACCTCCACTCTGCCCAACCTCTCCAGGCCCGTATGATAAACTGTCAGATTGCTCATCTCCAGCCATCAGTGTTGATTAGAAGGTAATGGGGCCCATTTGTATGAATAGAGCTGAGACCGAAGTAATGATCAATAGACAACTTGACAGATGGATGGGAAAAGGAGACACGCACACACACACACACACACACACACACACACACACATATATATATATATATATATATATATATATATATATATATATATATATATGCAGGAGCTTGGGCAGAGAAATGAGGCTATTTTCTTGTGGAACAAATGGAATGACAAAAGAAATATATATATATATATATATATATATATATATATATATATATATATATACTGTATATATATCCTGCATATATATATGTATGTATATATATATATATATATATATATATATATATATATATATATATATATATATATATATATATGCAGGAGCTTGGTGAGAGAAATGAGGCTGTTTTCTTGCAGAACAAATGGAATGACAAAAGAAATCTTCTCCCCACTACATTGTGTGTTGTTAATACAAGACGGCACTAAACAAAGCAATCCGCAGCCTTTCTCCTTGGCTTTCTTTATAATCCCAGGTGCTACTATGCTGGTGCATACAAGACACCATCATTCACTTGGCAAAATGGATGTCATAGATCTGAATTAGCAAGAAGGTGTCAGAGGTGGAAAGGCAGCAGAAAAGCCTCTGATTGCTTGCGTTGATTTGGAAGTACTTCCAGTTGTAGACGATGAGATGGTGGAAATCGATGATCTCATGCAAGACACAGGTGTCTGCTGGGATACGATTTATTCATTTTTTTTTTTTTTTCTAATGATACACATACAACGTAAACCTGATATCTGGTATAGCACATGAGGGAGCAATCATTTGCTCTATTCCATCCCTCATAGATGTTTTGGCCATATGCTTGTGCTGACCCCTCCCCCAACTATATCACCATACCAACTACAATCCCCAACCCCCAACATCTGCACCCTATGGAAATCAAGTATTGTTCCAAATACGGACTGCTCTTTTGCATCAGATACCCCCACCCTCCCCACCTCATCCCTCGGAAGCCCCACCCATCCCATTAGCAGGGATTTTCCATCCAATCCATCATCAGTCTTAGCCAGGGTCTGTGTGTCATAAGCGTTACCTTGGAAACCAGACTGGCTCGGTACGCGGCCAAGGCTTTCAGGTACTCTTTCTTAGCCGCCTCGGTTTTCCTCTTGTACCCCTGTGAAGAGAGAGAGAGAGAGAGAGAAATCAAAACGAGAGGCTCTGGGTGAGAGGAGAGGTTGACATGCTCATAAATGTGCAGACACACATGTCTGTCTCTAAATACGTGCACACAGTTACACACAGATACTTTTTATCTAACACTTTCTTAAACACATCATTCACACACACACATACACACACATGCACAGCCTTAATGTTTCTTTCCATCAGAACCAATGGTACAGAACACCTCTATTTCCTCATCACAGCTCTAAAACTCCCTCATCTCAATGTGTCTCCATCTATCGTAGAAACACATCATTTCCATTCCAAACCACCTCGAGAAATGAACTCTCTCTCTTTCTCTCTTTCTCTCTTTCTCTCTCTCTTGCCTTTCAGCTCCACAATAACACTCATATCAGCATACTGACTGACATTAGTGATTCACCAGAATGGTTGTTGTCATTTGGCACATTAGGATGCGATCCCTGTATGAATATGAGTTTTGTTTGAAACTGTCTTCCATATTGTTATGCGATATACAAACCTCTGTTGTCATACAACTATTGGCTGCTGCAGGGTTTGAATGATCTCAGTGTTTCCATAAAGAATGTGGCTTGTATGGATGTGTTTTTGCATGCAGGAATTCTTCCCAGGCATTGTCTGCGTGGGATGTAGAGAGTCTGAAATGTGGCTATTAGCTATAAGAGCTTTAGGTCAAATGATTTATATTATGCAAAAGAAAAAAGAGAGAGAAGTATGTTTGTCAGTTGAAAAAGTTTGCATGCAAAGTAGTTTTTATGCAGGGCTAGATATCTTATTGTCTACTCCTGCTGATGCAAGCACTGGTGTTAATACTAACATACACTATGTTATGAATACCTCAGCCTGAGAAAAACATGTTTTTTTGCGAAGGCAACAGCGCTTCTTAAAATGTTATCCAAACGCAACACCTTGCTTTATTAAAATACTGTAAGAATTGGCAAAATGCTTGATTTGAATCAGTAAATATCTGATCAAAGAAATTAATTACTAATTTGATGACGCTAGCTTTTGTTTCTTAACAATTGTACATACTTGGTGCTCATTTGTGTGCTCCATGTAATGCCACAGAGCTGATGCTCCAGAAGAAACCTTTTGTTACACAGTATCCTTTCTGAAAACTCACTTCCTCATCCCAAGAGAATGGCTAATAGCAAAAGAGGCTAACAAATGTAGTTTATATTGGAGTTGAATAGCCGTAACACAAAACACCATGACCCCCTCACCCCCAATAACTCTGTCTTCATTAGCATATTACCGTTGCGCTGGAGTTGACGTTAAATAGCTACAAAAACAATAGACCACTCTTTCTGAATAGCCAAGATGCCCTTCAGCTAAATCCAAGGACGAGACGATAGTGAGAGGTGTGTGTGTGTGTGTGTGTGTGTGTGTGTGTGTGTGTGTGTGTTTAGGGTGGGGGGCACTAATTCTGTATTCTTGGCAGGATCAGGACGTGTGGATTGTACCTGGGCCTGGAGCTTTGTTTTGGCAAAGAAGATAATGTTAAAGCGACACAATGTAACTTTTCCCCTTTAGCGCCCCCTTCAGGTATTTAACGTCTGGTCTCGAGCCATATATGGCTCTTCCGGCTCGTCTGCTCCCAGCTGATCGCGACCGGGCTGCCGCTGAACGCGACTCGTTGCCGCTGATCAGCGACAGCCCGGTGTTCAACACAGCAGCATGTCACTCTGTCTGTACGCGTCGCGTAGCGGAGCAAATAAAAAGTCACCTGCGAGCGTGGACTGGCACTATGAGACGTTGCGTAAAGCTGCCAGACAGCAAGTTGAACTACTTACGCCGGAAGTACCGGGTCGGTCCCAACATCTTACATTCAGCAGTATTCTGGCCACGGACCCCCGATGGCGGAGGCGCAGGCGCAAATCAACATATTAAAAGTCATTGTAGCGGCACAATTTTTTTCAAGCTGTTATTTTAAGGTGGAAAAGTTACATAGTGGGGCTTTAACTTTACTCTGCTAGATTTTTAGAACCCCCTTTTTTTTTGCTACATTGCTGAGAAAAAACATTGCATTGTGAAATTTGAAAACAAGTAGAGCTCCACTAAGGGTTTGTTTTGTAGGTGAGCACCGGCACGTGGGTGTGAGTCAATCTACCCACTGCATTAAAAGTGGGCCCCTGAGATCTCCCCAGGTGCGTTTCTATTTTTCACATATTGACCCTTTTTTGTCTGTATATTGGCAAACTTGGTTAGTCTCCGTCCCTTCCTCCCCTTTGCTTGAATTACATTTAGAAAGAAAATCATTTTTATGGGAGTCAAGGGAGTGGAGATAAACGGATGGATTATCTTTAGAAAGAGAGGAACTAGCTCATTAAGGTGAGCTGTATCTCTCAGCAATGTTCTGGTAATTACACAGCACATAATGCCAGGGTAAGGCTGCCTGTTGCAGCACACATGCCATCTACCGGTTAGCTGAGAATGTGTTTGTGTCAGTGTGCGTGCATTCATGTACATTTTCTGGCAAGCATAGCAAATGTATGTAAATGTGTACCCACAGTATGTGTACATTTGTGCAATAATGTGTCACATCTGGAGAGGATAGTCGTTCCTTATATTTTCTCGTCAATAACATGTATGTTGACCATGTGTTTGCAATATTTTGTACAGATTGCACTGTTTCCTCTTCCAATTTATTGATTCATATATTCCAGGTCTGTACCTGCTTCTGTTCCTCTCCTAGGCTGTCCCACATTGAGGCCACAATCTTGGAGACGTCCCCAAAGGTGGCATTGGGATTTTGTCCCTTGATGGCCGCCTGGGTGTCTCTGAAGAAAAGAGCATAGGCAGACACAGGTTTCTGTGGCTCGTTGGGGTCCTTCTTCTTCTTCTTCTTTTGAGGTTTGGGTTTGGGCTTCATCATTTCTGCGGCGGCCCGCTTCTCACTGTTTATCTGGAGGCAGAAAGAGGGATGGAAGACAATACATTGCCGGTTATAAATCAGTTGATGAAAATGACTATTTTGCTTCAGCTTTCAGAGTATTTATGGACGCGGATAAGCTATTCTTAGTTTTTTGCAATGTTAAATATATATATTTAAAAAAACATCAGAATTAAGTCATGATGCCGAGCATCATTGAAAATAGCCAACAAGAACATTCAATTAACGCTAAAAAGAGGAGTAAAGCAGCAGAGTTCTGCGAAGAGCAGCTGCAGCTTGTTCTGAGAAGAGAACACGGATCAATTTATGGACATGGGTGAATGAAGACTAACAGGACGTCGGTGAGATGCCTGAGAGTTTAGCCTCTGAGGGGGAGGGGTAGTTCAGGAGATACTGGAAAAACATAAGATTGGGGGAAGAGAATTCTGGGATAATCACATTATTTGTATCCCTATATCAGTTAAATTGCTGGATTCATGGGTATTTGCACTCTTTATTTGTGTCTCTCTTTCATGTAGCTCAAAAACAACTCAACTCTATGATGAAACCATAACAAAAATATAGATTACATCTATATTTTCCATAGGATGTACCCAATTGGTTTGTCAACAATAACACACCACAGTCTCACAACATTTGCAGGAGGCAAAAAAACGTCTCACATCTGTGTGATGTACTCGATCAAATACACATGAATACATTTTCATTTTCTGTGCAGGGCTTTGACGAGGAGTCAAATCCAGGTCACCTGATCCTGGTTGTGATTCTATATGGAAATTTCCTTCTTTGCTGAGGAGAGAACACATCAAGCACGGGAGAAGGAGGGAGAGGAAGGGAGAGGAAGGGAGAGGAAGGGAGCAAGGAGTGAGTGAGAGAAAGATAAGGAGAAAGAGAGAGAAGAGGTGCAGCTGAGTGAGGATGGTGAGGAAGAAGTGACGGCTTGATGTTGCCATTAGTATCAGTGGAATATCAGCCAAATTTCATGGATGCTATAAAGGCAGGAAATAACTATCCAATTTCCATCCATATAATAGAATATATAATGACATGCTGAATATATAATGATACACATAGGTATTATGTGAAATGAAGGATGCTTATGTGCACTATTTATGGGTGAGGGGTTGTTGAGAGTTATTCAAATATAGCTATGAGTGAAGTGAGAGTGAACTCCTTTTTTGGCAAAGGCAGCCCATATTTAAGGCCAAGTTCCTATTTCATCATGTTGCATTTTAGAAATGTTAAACAGCTTTGAACATTCTCTTTTATAATCCGTTGATCCTGGGTTTCAGTGTTAAAACTCAGCGGGGAGGGAGAACAAACCATGAAAACGATTTTTCTTTGCGCACGTATCAAACAGCAACTTGAGGACATTTAAAGATGTTCACATCCGTCTAATGCATACTTATCACGGGATTAAGCAACAGCCATGTTTTCTCCTTTAACTGTCAATTGGAAAACAGGAAATGTCTGCCTTTGAAAATGTTATTGTTTCAGCAAAGCATTTGCAGCCAAACAACATAGTTTATTCTACACAGCATGAAATTAACTAATCAAAATTCCAGGTCCAGGAGCACATTTGGCAGCTGAAGAAAAACTTAAAAAAATGGCTTTTGTGATGTGCGGAAATGAATGGATGTTCTCATTTAGGTTGAATCGAAAGTATTGCTGGTCTATTTCACAGCTTACAGGTAATATTTATTTTTTCTGAGACTACGCCTGGTTTCATTAAAAAATAATCATCCCTCACTTTTAGGCAATGAGGCAGAAGACAGGCATTTGAAACAACATCTGTTCCACTCAAGCCTTTGAAGTAGAACATAGAATAAACTGAAGCTGGAGCTAATGGAATGACAAAATAGAAAACAAGAAGGCTAAATAATCTACAGAAAAATTCATATGTACAGAGGAAAATATAGAGGGAAAGAGCAATGGCTCAACAGCTGCTGCTACATGCAATCAACCAGGAGAGCAAGGAGCATATTATTTAATTTCTTTATTTCTCTCACAAGCCAGAAGTAATATCAATAAAGAAAGAGACAAAGGTTGGCTAAACAGACTATATCTCTGAAAAGAGTGCAATAAACTGAAACTCCACTCATGACAGAATAACAGTTAAGTTACAAATCCAGCCTGAGACACTCTGTTACGTACATAATCAATCTGGGATTTTCAATTTAATTTGTATTTTCTGTCAGCCTGTCTTATCAACATTTACTGCTGTCCGTGGTTTCCTACATTTCCGAGAAGACCTTCAGAAATAAATAAATCTAAATCTAATGACATAGATATGCCCCAACTTGTCCATGTCCATGTCAGCATTGGCTCTGGGATGATTTAAAACAGTAGATGGCGTTTCAACATGAACACAAGCATTCATTCACATTCAAATCATTTAGTTTACAACTCAACAAACAAGTTAAGTTTGCAGTCCCTCTCTTTGCGTATTCAGAGTAACATCTCTATATATTTAAAATGTGTATCTATCTATATGTGTCCAGCTGTCTAAGCTACCGTTGCCACGGCGCCCACACTGTCACTAACTGCACAACCTGAATAAATATTTTCAGACTTTTGCAAAAGTGAAAAGGAAGAAGCTAAAGCCTACAGATCCCAGTGTGGATGTAAACCACATCGATGAAATTATGGAACAACACTTTTTAATTAAAATGACTCAAATATTGGAACAATTACAAATGACTAATTATTGTTCGTGGATAAACACATACCCTGCACATAAACACTATATTTCATTGTTTTTTCTTGCATGTGCAGAGAACAGTAATGATTAGGACGGCTGTTGTTGTCCTTTGAGAAAAAAAGAGTTACATCCCTTATTCATAACGCAACATCTTATGGCTGCACTGCATTCTGGTCTATTTTCTGATAGTGTCAGTGGAGAGATTGGTTATCTGGTTCTTTTCTATGATGGATTTCTCTCTGTGCGACTGTTGATGCAAAATGATGAGTTTAAAGTAGCTCTTTGATCGTTATGTTCTCACACTGGATCTTGAAGTCTAAAATGTGTATTCTTCTTCTAACCGTTAGACATTTATTGCCTGTCCTGCATCTCTGTAGTTGTCCTCGAGATATCAGAATGTGACATTAGTCACATTTAATTTCAGGAACATAAACCGCAGCAAACATTTACAGAGCTCTGCTTTAGGTCATTGTGTTCTTCTGCTTCTCTCGCTCTTTCCTTGTACAGATTTTTTTCTTCTTTTTAGATGTAAGCAAAACAATCTAAGTTTCCTTTGAGAAAAGGGGAATTGGTAGTTCTTAATCAATACCTTTCTTGAAAAAATAAATCAATATAATATTAAAAACATATTTTTTTTAACAAAAGAAGCCAGACCTCTTACAGTAAATATTAAATCTAACCTTAAATCTAACAAGAACACTGGCAATACATTGTAAACACTTTGATTGATTTAAAGAAGAATGTTTCTAATCAATATCTATTCTAATGCAAATCTGAGCCAAATATTTGATGCCAGCTTTTGGCACATGGTAGTATTCAAAACTTAGTACACATGTTGGTCAGTGCAGAAAAGGTATTGAGGTACAATGGCACCAGAATATATTAAGTATAATTTTCTTTTTAGTTTTTTATGATTTTCTTCAAACAAGAGGAGACACTGCCCATTTACAGTGCAGATCAACATTGATGCTGTAAAAAAAAATCCCTTTTAAAAACCCTAATGTAGAGACGGCCCAAAACTGCACTGCTCTATCCAGGACATGCTACCTCTGTTGCTAGGTAAGACCACCATGTCCTGGAAAGAGCACTAAGGTCTAAATATATTTTGTACACAGGTTACTAATTTACTAGCAAAAGACTGAACTATAGAGTCAGGCTAAGCTTCTCATCAGCGTTTCTGTTGTCTGAAGGCGGTGGATATTGGGAGACAGATGGGGAGGAGGGGGGTGGCAGTAATTCTGAATGGACAGCACTGCACTGGCAAGACAAGATTAGAATTGACAGCCTGATAACTGTGTCACTATCAAAACAGCAGAGAGAGAGAGAGAGGGAGAGAGGGAGAGGAGTGTGAGATGCAAAGGAAAAAGCGTGAGGGTTGATGTAGAGAGAGCAGATAAAAGGAGAAGGGGAGGAGGAGTGATGTAGAGGGTTTATAACAAAAAAGACAAAAGACGGACGGGCGCAGACACAGAGGCTGACAGAGTTTAAGAGACATTAAATAAGACAATAAAATCAGGTAATAGTATGGAAAAATATAAAAGTGTTGGTCCAATCACAGCCTTCTGAATACATGCATCATCATCATTATCATCATAATCATCAACAACAACAACATCATCATATACACTGAGCAGCAAAGTAGAGAGTGCTGCACGGCGAATCAATTTCAAAAAGCCATAAAAACTAACAGGAACTACTCAGAGGTGATACACAGATACACTTTCTCTTTTTCCAGTGATGGTCATTACACCAAATCATGATGCAAAGCAGCGAGTCAAATCTGAATGCCATCCATTTCCAAAGTCTTTAACTCTTCTGTGGATTTCAAGCCAAACAACTGTAATATAGGAATACACACATAATCCCTGTCTTTCAGTGTGTTGTGCAGTTTGTGGCACAGAGTAAGTGTGCAAGCATCAACAGAGAAAACAAGATTAACCAATTTTTACATGCTAGTTTTTGCAGGGAAATGTTGTCTGAATGTGCACTGAAGAACGAGACAATGTACGACAGCTACTCAGCAGCCGACTGTGAAACAGAAGAGGCTCTTTAAAACAGCAGTTCAAGAGCATCGATCAACAGTTGGTGGTGAAATCATTTTTTATTAAGAACCGACATGGAAAAAAAGGCAATAAAAGTAGTTTGAAGTAGAGGACTTTCTCAGTAATGAGAGTGCATATTGCATTGTTTTGCTCAGTTTTTAGCACATTAAACCTTTTAAAGTATGCTTGTTAAGAGGCATAATAACATGCAGTGTATTTTTTATTAAAATGATCACACCGCCTTGGTTAAAGGTGATAATATAAAATTTCAGAGCATCAAAATACCGACGTACAACTATTTTGTATAGGAGATTATCGGAGAGTTATGTCTACCAGAGCAGAGAATGAGGACATTCGCCCTCTGTGTGTGTTGTTAACAGAGCTGATCTCTTGCTCCGTATAGTGGGTGCTTGTTAGTGCATGTACGTCCCTGTGTGTGTGTGTGCGTGTGTGCGTGTGTATCCCCAATGGCTAGCTAAGGGCTACGGCTTTGCATATGCTCAACATTCATTTTTCAATTCAGTGCCGTAAAATAAAAGTCCTTGGTATGTACACTACTTTCTGTAAAAAATCCCACAATGCAATGATGCAAAAATTACAGTACACCTGTTAGTGATAACATAAAATAATGATTCAGAACACAATCTCAATTTAAAAGCTCACTATGGCATTAACAGCTGATTACCATTATTGTGATAATTATACAGGGAGTGGGCAACGAGTCAACAAGACACCGATTTTGGACACAAAGCTTTTGCCAAATAGTGACCGTTTTGGTCACAAATGGCAATTACAGATGTAACGATGATTTAGTCAGACCCGACCACGAGGAACTGGCGGCAAAACCCTGTTTAAGTGTATTGAAATGAACAAGCATTATTTGTATGGGTCATCCTTAAAACTGCAATAATAGTTTTTGTTTGTATCACTTTTTTTGTTGACCGGATGAATCTGATTCCAATATTCATACTCCTTTTATTAAGAGTGAATTTTTACAATTGCAAAAATGGTCTACGTGGCACATTGTAATAAATCTCAGTCCAAGCACGGACCTCTCTGCACCAACATACTGAAGAGAAGCACGGCTTAGCGCAGCTGTTACAGACTCTAAGCCTTTGTGGGTTTATAAATAGATAAATGGCTGTGGTTAGAGAAGCAGCAGTGAGAATAATGTAATTTTAAGATGCCGTGTATAATTTTTCTGCAATTTTCACCACCAGCTATAACTCGTAGCGTTAAATAATACGTGGGTTCCTGAAGGTTGTGTAGTGCAAAAGAAACATCAGGGCACAAAGTTATTGTGGCACACGTCTTTCATGTAAAGTCAGCGGGTTTAAAAATGTAAAAGCATGTTTGTCAACTACATCATCCATCTAGTTGTTAGCTGCAGCTTGAGAGGATGCAGGCAAGACAGAAACGTATGATAAATGATAAACACAATCAAAAGTTTTTCCAACATCATATATTTGAAATGAATTACAGCATCGACTGTGTGATGTGATGATTTTGGAGGAGAAGAGAGTATTTGTTAGAGTGAGTTTTGAGAAGGAGTAAGCAAGTTTCCCTAATTAGGGCAGGGGATCATGTGGGCTTACACTTGTGTATTTATTACATGCATTTCGTTGAATTAAGATATCGGTTTCACCTCACATTTCAAAGTGCCTCTGTGTGTAATACTGTCAAGAATGTGGCCTTACAACATGTTGGCAGGCAAGCTGAGACTGTAAACAAAGCTGTTTGAGATCTAAATGATTCAACTTTGTCTAAACTAAGAATGCCTTTAAACGTCATGGTTGGAATCCAAAATACAGGATGCTTGTTAAAATTGTTTGTATATCATACAATGTGGAACTTAAACTACATGTTCTATAATTTATTCATATCGTATACTACCTTTCAATTATTTTACAGGCACTAGTTTTGTCTTTGTGTGTCCCGTCATCTAGTTCACCATGGCGCTCGATAGATTAGAATATGTCTTAAAATATATACTCATCTGGAAGCGATTACAGCTCCATGTCAGACTTCCCATCTGTAAGCAATGAGCAGGACTGTATGTCAAAGCCGCCGCACAGATCCCTGAGTAGAACCAGGCACTTGTTCAGAGAGCAGCACTCATCAAATAAAAACACAGCCCGGCCCAAACAATAATGAACCGGAAGTGCAGATTCATGATCACGATCTAAGAGACATCAAAGGACATCAGTGGGCATCATAGAGGCCTGGTCTATAAAGAGCCCATTATGGAATATGTATCAGGTTATGGTACAAGCCATTACAAATACACAAGGTTTTTAGAATGTGGAGGATTTTATTAATGCTTTAAAAACATGTGGGTTGGCACAACTGAGCGAGCATTGTGGATTTTAAGTTCAACCAATATTCCAATATATAAGATATTTTAATTGAAACTCAAGCCCAAAGCCACTGCTGAACTAAGCTGCATGATTTATGCGACTCTGGAAAATGACTGACAGCTCTGAGTAGCTCCTCCCTATGAGCTCTGCCTAAGAGCTCTGGACCTACTTAATCAGTCTAAAATTGCAAAGTTGAGGCCCTTGTATTTGGTAATGTGGTGAAAACAGTGGCAAGTGAGAGCTAATTAGATTAACGGTGGTTTAACGAGCTGTTGGGGGCCCCCGCAGATTGGATTTTAATAAATAGTAGCAAAAGCATCTGCTATGCACTTCCTGGCTCTGCTGGCATCCTAATTGGCCCCAGTGGGTTGCTGTAGCTCAGCACTGCAGTGCAAATTAGTCGGGGAAAAAAGCAAAATGCTTGTCCTCAGTCCAGGTAAAATCGTTTTTATGATTGCATGGCTTCCCAGGCATTGCTTTATTAACATTAATACAACACTAATATAATTTCTAAGACTTGTATAACAACAGAATGAATGTCCAGCACAAAATATATAATATTTCGAAGTCCAGAATAAAACAGATTTGGACATATTCATCTTTTTATATTGTTTGTTTTCAAGATGAAATGTTCCCATGATGAGGTCTTTGTAGAGGCAACAGCACAGAAAAAAAACAATTAATCAAACATGAATGAGCGACCATAGCAGGGTTATTTCCATAGCAACAGCCCGAGGGGACAACTTGAACCCTTTAATGTGAGCTGGTGATGTCTCTTTGTAAACATCCACACAGCGGGGAGAGAAAGCCAATGAGAGAGCCTGGCAACAGAGGCATCACAGGGCAGCAACCTCTTGGTAACAATCGAAGTTTCCATTATCTAGTGTTGAAAGGAACTAAAAGTGCTCTGAAATATCGTATTTGGGAGCATTTGGAGTTGTTAAGCGTCTTTGTACCTCTCGTGTTAAGTGTCCAAAAACATTGAGCTGGTTTACATTGAAGCTGCTAAAAACAATATACAAATGGTCAGGAAAGAGAGATATTACAAGAAAGAAGTTCATTTTTGCAGACACAATGTTTTTTGCTGTTTTAAGAATCAGTGAATAATCGACATCAAAGCCATTTATACAAACGTTATTCTTCAGGCATCTTATCAGGCAACAAATCAAAGTCATAATCTCTCTTGTACTCATGTTTTATGTAACCTGCAACCAGTTGGCTTGTTCAGCTTCCAGCTGTGACCAACAGAAAGCAGTACGCAAGTGCACAAACAGTACAAACAGCTATTACCATGGTTGCTTGTTCGTGGCCATAAACGCTCTCGACTAATTGTCGTTTCACAAGTCTCAAACAGGGGAGACATTTGATTTCTTTGTCTACCGATGGAAATAGATTAGTCCATCTCCACAAATCTACGAACTCTAGAAATGTTCTAGGAGTTAGGAGAACGCACGAGCTGAGGAGAAAGCCAGAGAGCTCAGGAAGAAACATCAGTGCAGTCTATAAATGACTGGAGGAGCATGTAGTATGCAATATAGAGTAAGTATAGAGTAGTAGAATAGTTCAGCACACCACAATGGTCTCAGCATTTAAAGGGAACAACCTATAGCTTAAGTCTACAACCCCTCGTATTAACTTTCAATCTGTTCTCAGTGAAATGCACAAAACCTAATGTTTCCATCATTTCAGAAATAAAACCAGTCTTTAAAAGCTAAAAAAACCAAAAGGATATGAACCGGGACTTTTTGAGTACTGAAACAACGCATCAATAACTGGGCAGTAAGTGGCGCCCGGCAGCACCAACGTTGCAAGAGCAGGTCTCCGTAACACTGTCTTACTTGTGTCCCAAACCTCACTGGTTCCTTGGGCGAGAGTAATGGCTTCTTTGCATTGGGCCGTGCCATGCTATTGTAGAATCACAGAGCGGTTAATTGAAACAAATGACTCTAATAATGGGACATTATCCCCACAGGCTGGCTTTGTGGTGGGCCTAATTAGCGTTGCGGTGGTGGCGAGGAGGACGAGTCACCATGCTGATCTCTCAAAGGAAGCAGCAGAGGCCCCCTTTTGAGTGGGCAGTACCAGATTCTTGTGCTTGCAGCGCTTAAGGATGTCGGGCTTTTTCAAAACCAGCGTGGTAAATGTAAACATATCTAGTCTGCCCCAGGTCACCCGGCTCCGAGGGTGAGTCCCGCTCAGTTAAGCAAGGTTTCCTGAAGCTTACAGACTGAGCCAGAAGTTTTGAGGACACAGCAAATGGACTTATCAAGTTTGAAAGGTCTGCAAATTAGGATTTCTTGCTTTATTGATGTGATTGTGTGACTTATTTTTTAATTCATCAACTAATAATGTGATCTTCATAATGGCAGAAAATAGTGCCAAATGCACTCGAACGTTTTCCTAAAGTCACAGTTTCAAATGGCTTGTTGTTACCAATCGGCTCTTAAATCTCAAAGGTATTCATTATTAAATCATAAAAAAAAAAAAGAAACCACCTAATTATAAACATTTTGCTTTATAAATGTTTTAGATTTTCAAAATAGCTGTCAATACATATTCCGTTGAATGACTAATTGATAAGCCACTAATAGTTATGATTATTGCCAACTCTTCATCTCACTGTCCTCTCGCATGTCATCTCGTTCCCCTTTGGAGCGGCAATGGCCCGTAACTAATATGACAACATGATATATTGTTTTCCAGATGTATTTTGATCACCACTGAAATCTGTTTTTGCCATTCCTAATTGTTTACCCTTGTACGAGATGATCCCAAAAAGTCAGCTGTAACGCAATGTTCAAATCTCTGTGACCAAGCTGTTTTAAATATTCATTAGTCGTAACAGTCGCCTAAGGTTATTTGAATTAGTAGCATGAATATTCATGAGCAGCAATGAATGTGCATTTGTTTTTAATGCTCAATCTGTTAATACTCTTCTTCATTACTCCACTTCGAAGCCTGCATAATAAATAAGCTGCACAAAACAAAGCTTTACTTTTTTAAAGCTCAATTCTCTCGGAGGCCTATTTGTTTCAGTTTAAATGAAAAGGGAGTGCCCTACCAATTATCTCGCTGTCATTTCTCTTGACAGATACAAGACACATTGTTCACCCCTGTTGTGGGGTGCAGCACTGAAGGGCATCTGTCTTTTTGTGAAATGAAAAGCCAGAAACAGAAAACATTTCTACTGTTACACAAAGTGATTTATCTGGGAACGTCACCGCAATGTCATTTCTATCCCAGTGAAAGGCAGTAGAGCAAGCGGGTCATATGAGATATGTCTAAAACCTACAATGAAAAAAAAGATTGCTGTTTCAATACGAAAGAAACACCCAAAAAAACAAACGAAGAAATCCAGCTACACTGAGCATGTGAAGTCAAACTGCTATTTATTTGTCTTTCTTCTTTTCATCGTTGTCTATTTGAAGTCAGTCTTTCCATTTAGTTAGTAGGATAGCAGGCCACTCGGTTCACACTGTGCATTTTCATTTATATATTTTGCATCAATATATTTATCTGCATATAACAAGTTTGTGAACAATGTTGATAGGATTATTCTCAACATTGGATCTTTTTACTACCCCTGCGCTGTCAAACACAGCAGTCAATATCATTTTTATGTTGCTGCATTAAAATAGTTATGGCTTTTTTTCCCGCTGTCTATGTCCTAAATGCCAAGTGATGCAAAATAAATGTCCTTTCACAGTTTAAATGAAGTCAAGCTCATATAACCGTGTAGCAATCAGTGACTCTGACAAAGGACTGATCCAGGAAATAAAGCACACACACACACACACACACACACACGTACTGTACTTGTGCACTATTGCACACACGTGCACTAATGCATTCAGTGTTTCTGTGTCACACATTTGGTAGGTGCTAAATAGGGAACAGTGTTGATCTGAGGGGAAAGGGGAGGGCGGGGCCTATGTTCACGCAACCATGATGACAAAGACTCTTTTAGCTAATTTTCTGGATAATGTATTAAAATATGGAGAATTGAATTTAGTAGCAATTAGAAAACAATCCGAATGTATCGTACAAGCTTAGCACCAAACGGCAGAAACAACTACCGAGGGAAGTCAAACATTTAGCAGCTAAAGATCCATAATTTTCCTCAGGATTTATTTGAAATCTAAAAGGAGATTAAATACTAAATATTTCCATTAGATGTCCATCATATATATATAAAACAGAACAATTGATTTGCTATACGTGTGTTAGGCACACAAATAATTTGACTTGGCGGCTGGTGTGCATTAGACAGACAAACAAAACCAACAACAATCAACAGCCAACAATTGACATAACATTTACAATGGTGTAAGTTAAAATCAAACAGATAACAGTGCTGTGGACAGGGTACTGTCAGTACTGTATGTGTGTTAAAGTTGCTAAAAATGCTCCAATAACAGATTAATGAAGTTCTACATGTCAGAGGTGTGTCTGCCATCTTGCTGTAAAGTTCTTCTGCCTTCCATTGAACAAAAACAACCATAAAACCCCAAACAATCAATCACAAAATATGTCAATGCAGCCTTAAAAAATCATAATAAAAGCAGTATCTTCAACTGACAAAATGAATAATTGATAATGAATATCAAAACTATAGCTTGTCCCAACGATGGCCTGTCACGCATCTTGCCAACCATATTAATAGAGCACCACATGTTCAATAAAACTGAAGAAACTTCCCACCAGGGGTGATCTGACTGAATGTGTGACATAAACTTGTAAAACTGGCAGCTGTTTTTTTGACAGCAGGGGCTTTCCTCCTCCGTTACCAGCCTCATTAGGCTGGTAATGAGTCAGGGGCTGGTGCTCTGTTTCAATATTTAAACGTGCTGGCGCCCCTCAAGGCTTCATGTTGGGGCCGTCCTCCACGACCCCTCATTACTATCCGCTGGTGAGAGTCCCCCCTCCTTTATTTTGTTCAAAGCGCTAGATCTTGCTTGCGTCTCCCCCGGCTGTAGTCTCAGCCAGACCTGAACGATCAGGGGGCTTGTTGAACATGGGACCCCTGGGTGCCACCTTTTCCCCGAGCGCCGGGGTGGCAGGAACGCTGACAGCTACGGGTGAGACGGGGAATCTCCGTCTGCAATGAGCACTCACATGAAGATGCGTTACATTTCGCAGTATCCAGTCATCCAAGACTTGACCCTTTCTTCCTAGAATTGACAGAGTAGGTCAGCGTTGCTGGGAGGAGTTAAGAGAATGTAAAAGCATTTCTGATTGTCAGCTATTTCTTTTCGAACGCCAATGATCCTTCAGCTTGTTGGAGTCTTTGTAAATGGTGCAATTTCAAGTCTGAGAAATGGTTCAAAACTGTCAGTTAAGACTATTATGAACAACATGCCACTGCAGCAGAAAGGATCAAACCCTGCACCTGAACAAGTGCCAGTTCTGCCAGTTGGAAATAGAATAGAAAAACCAAACCTCAATGTACATGAAATGTTCAGGCTTTCATATTTGCCTAATACTCAAAGCAAGCTTTTGACACCTGTTTTTTTCCCATCTGCTTGATTCACCAGCTAATATTTCTTCAGATGTAATACATTTCGCTGAAAAAAAACATGTGAAGTTCTGCTTGCCAGTAATCATTAGATTATTATATTGTCAGCCATAAATGAGCAGACATTACAGACTTAATAACTACCGTGACGAACTGATGCAAAATGATGTGCGATTATGTGCGTCTACACAGTATGCAGAGTGGGAATGATGGTCATTCCGCTGCTCTCACTGCGGTAATGATCTAACTGTGTTTGCTGTAGGATCGATGTGTGCTGAAAAAGAGAATCCCAAAGCAGGGAGAAGTTTACAGAGCGTTAGCCTCGGGCTAAATGTTGTACAAAAACCAGCAACAACCTCCCCTGAGATGAAGCATATCTGTTGCTCCAGCTGAGCTTGTACTTGTAGGAGGTTTATATGTGCTCTGAAGGATAGCTTTTATTGAAGAGGAGTGTATCCTTAAGGTAACGCTGTTGACAGTTCATTTGCTTCTTCAGCAATGGTGAAAGGAGGCAGTTGAATGATTAGCGTTTTGCTTTTCCATCCATCTCCTCCATGTTTGTTGGTTTACCAAAAGGCGTGTGTTACAGAATACTGCAACGGTAAAGGCTTGTCTCTTTATTTCCAACCTCGGTTTCTTGAGAGAGAATATTTCCATTTAACCGCATTACTCTTCAAGCATTCGGCAGGAATAAATTACATTTTCTTATTATGCCTTTATCAGTATGAAATTAAGGTTGATTGACTTTGTTGGGGCAACATCAAATGAAACATCCCTAATGGAACCAAAATGAAAATAATGTCATCTTCAATTGCTTTACAATATTTCTCAATATACAGCCTACTTTTCTATTCCACAGCCTCAGAAATAAGCTCCTCTTGTCCCAGGAGATAATAAATGAATTGCCCCCCCCCCCCCCCCCTCACAGACCCACACACACAAACACACACACACACATACACACATACACACGTACACACATACACACACACACACATGCACACACACGCACACACACACACTCAAACCCCCACAAACCGCCTCCTTCTTTCTTATCGGTCATCTATTTTTCCAGAGTAAGCTATTACTTGCCGGGGTTGCTAGGCAACACAAAATATTAATAGCAGCTATTATTAGCCAGACTCTGCTAGAGTAGTACTAAAATGTGGAAGTGGGAAACATGAATGTGTTACATAAATCTCTGGACCTTTCACAGTGTGTGCAAGTCTCTGTTTGTGCTGTGATTTATTGCAATGACGGTTCATTTATGAGAAAAGGGGGTGTGAAATAAGAAAATGGAACATTACCCTGAAGGGCCATTTGAAAATAAATAATTGCAAAGGTGAAACAAAAGCTGTTTAAGAAGCAGGCCCTCCCTCTACGTTTCCTTTGAGAATGCTACTGGCTTAAAGGAGCTGCTTTGTTAAATATACTGGCGCATGGACACATTACTATCAACTTTATACAGAAATACTGCATACATGCATACAGTTTGCTCTAAAATCGACTCATCCACATTATTGTATTGTATTTCCAAAACCCTCCATCGACACGAAAAAGCAGATTGACTGAATATGCTCCAGTCAACAAGATATTTCTCCTGCACCAAGCATTCAGCACAGTAGCCAATGGATTGTGACCTAATCCTGAAGACTGGCTTTAGTGGAGGCCGGAGCTACCACACATGGCAAAAAAATGAAGCTTGCAATTTATGCAGTTTGATTCTGAAAATCACATAAGACCTGATTAACGGAGGATAAATGCCACGGATGCTCACATTAAAGCATTAATATTCATGATGGAGGGCAGAGAGAAAAAAAGTAATATTTATGTCAGATGAAAGTATATAACGTTGAATAATTCACCACACAGGACATCTATAATTCATCTGGTTCGATCTTATGATTAAAGCATTTGAATGTGTTCGCCAGCGGTGTTTACATGTTCAGTCTGAAGCATGTTTAACACAAGAAAAACTCCCTTTACTGGAGGGGAGAGTGGGGGTCCTCAGCATCCTTTTGAAAAGAGAAATCAGCTGACAAGGGATATCCCCCTCTCCTCCTCAATATTCTCTGTTCAAAACATTGCATCCCCTCCATCCCTCCGCGTTCCTTTTTTGCTTTGCAGATCATAACGAATGAAAATGTGCAGAGCTGAGTTTCTTGTTCCCTTTCTTGGCTCACTTTGAGGCAATGACATCTTTGAGTCTTGCAGCTGAATTCATATTAAACGAGCTGTGTTGCAAACTTCTCATATGTATAAATGTTGCATGTATTGCTTCCCTGTTCTCAAAATGGACTAATTATCGCATTAATAGATTTGCTATTAAAAATAGATAATCAGAGATAATTGAGAGCGGCAGATGGAAACAATTCTTATATTTACTGCTTCGTTGCTGCATTGTCGATTGTATCTGTTCATTTCTAGAATGGAGTTTCTCTAACTAGAATACTTTAAAATAACTTTTGCAAACATTTTAAGAAAACCAATTTTTCCATAACAAACCTGTGAAACATTCAGAGAAAATGTTCAGTGCGCTGAGTTGCTGACCTCCAGCCCTCTGACCACAGAGACTAATCGCCCACCAGCCCATGACATGCACGATCACTAAGGGCCGCAGCTAAAAGGAGGCAGACAGAAGGAGGTGTACTCACCGAGTGCATGGGCCCAGAGAGGAGGTGGGTGTCCTGACCCAGCATGTTGGACATCATGAGGGCGGGCAGCTCGGGGTAGGAGTAGGTGTTGAGCAGGCCATTGTGAGGCAGGGAGTGGAAAGGGTAACCTGATTCGTGCTCCATAAGGTGCAGCAGAGAAGGGTCGGCGTGGTTGGGGGGTGTGATGGGGGGGATCTCGTAGTCTTCATCCCCTGCTCCTCCGCCACTGCTGCTTCTTCCATGACTGGAGTAGCTCTGGAAATGCAGAGAAAAGATTATTTTAGAAGAGAGTAAAACTGCAATCACAGCAGCTTTTAGTCATTTGCTGCATTCCCAGGGTTACTAGAGGTTAATTTGTTACCAATGCATATTAATAAAACAAAGGAAAATGCCAGTGCAGGTCCCAGATAGACTTCCATACGTGTGGGCAAATTAGAGTCCAACCCACCGACACTAATGTGCCTTTGGAGGCGTGCAGAAGACGGGAACGAGGCAACATAGGAATGCCCTGTGCCTCAACACAGTGCAACATTTAGTTACAGCATAAATAAAATAGGGGGCTGTTTTTATCACTTGAATCTTAACCGTACTGCTTCACTGCATTTCAATGGCAGACTGAAGTTCAAAAGTGTCGCAGGAGAGAAACTAAATCTGTTCCCGAGTAATTAAAAAGCTTCATAATTGGCTTTTACAATGCACCTGTTGCACTTTGTTGTTCACATTTGTGTTCGCAGCAGACACTGAACTGCAGCAGTCACTTCTGACTGTTTTGTTGAAAATAAAAATAATTAGAAATGCAAATTGTTCTGCTTACAAAAGTGTAAAGAATTAATTCAACACAAACATACACAGCAAATTAATTAGAGTTAGAAAACAACAGCTGCTGTACAGAATAATTTGCTTTAGACATCTTGACAGCTTTAAAGCGACAAACTGTCACCCTGCACGGCTTTAAAATACAGTTAATCAAATTCATTATGTGGAAAAACCCCATTGACATTCAGTGGCTATTTTATAATCCCATTATTATGTTGCCAATCATATCTTTTTGAAACAAAGAAGTGGACTGAACAATCCTTGCATTTATCATTATGAAATATGTCCAGTAGGTCCAAATGACCCCCTCCAGGTAAAACAGCACGGATTTTATAGCACTAATAAGGTGATACATGAGTGAAGCCTGTGCTTGTCTTTTCCAGGGCCTATCTTGACATAATATTACGCTGAGAAATATGGTTTTGTGCTCTCAAAAAGCATACTGAGGGTATTCACAAGGGAATGAAAAGCAATTTTGTCAGAGGCAATCTGATGCCAACTCCCCTTTATAATGACTGAAGAAAATTAATCATCACAAATAATATTCCAGTGTCAGCCATTCAAGAGCTTTTTAATAGAATTTGTATTATTCATGTCTCGTGGTACACATCAACTAGTCCGTTCTGCAACATTTCAGAAATCAATTCAATATCATCTTCGTGTAGGCTGTCATCTCGCCTGCCAGTGCAGCAATTCATCTTGCAAACAAATACTTTTAGCAAACAAATGGCAAGAAACGTCTAGGAACAGCTACAATGTTCCCACAAGCAGAACTGGTGCTTGAAGATAGGATAAAAGTCTCATAATGTGCACTATCATTAGGGAGAAATACTAATAATAAGAGGGAGTAGCATACTATCAGGGGGTGATGTGCTGTTTTCTCCTCCCATAACACTCACTCTTGGTGCTTGTTCAGAACTGTTATCACTGCCAATTCCTTTTCCCATGATAAAGGTTTTGCAAATGTGTCTTTGTCGTTGTTTAGTATTATTGTTAACAAGCATACTCGTTAGGTTACATTCAACAAACAAATACAAACAAGTCTCCCTGGTTTGTGGATCTGGAGCAAATCAGCTGGTTCTAGTTTCTCAAAATGAATATGTTGCTGCTTCTCTTATTCATCTAGAATAAACTGAATATGTCTGTGTTTTTAGACAAAACTAATACTTGAAGATGCCACCTTGGATTAATCAATTCATTGAGGAAATAATTAGAGGATAATGTTTGGAACACTAATCTGTGGTTGTCTCATTGACATAAGCACTGCTTCTCAATAAAGCTAGGAAACTCAACCCTTTGTACTCGCTATGAAGATTAAATGAAAGAGAAGGAGAGCGTTAACACGTTGACGTATGTACCAAGATTTAAATGCTGTCAGAGGTTATTTTACGACCATGCCTTTCATCGCTTTGGTGAATTCTTATTTTCTTTACAGCTTCTTATGATGCCCTTGGAGATAAGATGCGGGACAAGGACATCACAAGTTTAATATTTTCAAAAATAGATAAATAATTCATAAATATGCTGTCTTTCAGGACATGGAGAAGAGAGGATAAAAGAGAGAGGGGTCAGAAAGAGATGCCAAATGTTGATTCAGCCTTCTCTTTCTAACCTCCCCCCTCTCCCTTCTAGAGGTGAAATTTAAGCAAATCTGTCATTTTCCTGTACAAGCACGTCCCTTTGGACCGTTGCAGAATCTACAAATCAATTAATTCCTTATTTTCTTCCTGTAACTTCTGCACGACAGCACCACGCTACTTTTGTACATCAGTTGTGATAAGACATCAAAACACCATATTGCTTTAACTTAGTTTATAGATGTGAGATGTTGCTCTTTGGCATATTGACAATCATACATAAAGCAGAACCTGCTTCCCTAGGGGGAAAAAGGACAGAGATATTTTATGGAAGACCGAGAATGACAAAAAGTATACGTCTGACGTTCTACACTTAGATCACATAAAACACAAACTGGTTTTCAGAAAAATTGAAGGAAAAAATGTTTTCCACTAAACTCGCTGTTTGACTTGAGCCTACGATTACTTGCATTCACCGAGTCAAATGCTTCTTCGATACATCGTGCTGTATTGAATAAGACTTGCAATGAGCAACTGCATCCATAAACTCATGTTGATAATATTTACTGACTTAATTTATCAAGTGAGAAGTAGAGACATTTTCTCAAGGACAATCTGACATTTTTGTCTTTGCAACCAGAGGAGTTGACTCCCTGATGGCATTCAAATGCACTTTCACATTGGCTTCACTTTACAGGAATGGAGGTCGTGGACCGACCTGTACTTCCCTTTGCTTAAAGAACAATAGCAGCTGAAAATATATCTCTTGCTGAACTTGAGTGGTTTAACTTCTCACCTTGCTGCAGTGATGTATAAGTGATGTAGAAGTGTACTGCAGTGACAACACTGTTGTGGTTTAGTGTGCGGAGCAACCGGGCACACCTCTGACCTCTCAGACCTCTGACCTCCCACAGACCCACCCAGAGGAGAGGCAGAACTGAACGTTTCAACCGGAGAGGTCAGTAAAACACTGCTTCTCAGTCTGGCTGTCTTGGAGACAGCTTACTCATATAATCATAAGTTAAATTGATTTAGTATGTAATATACACCGTTTTTTTATTTAATTGTTGAAGTACAAAAAGTAAGGTATCACTCATACCAGTTCAAACCATTCGGATTGGACAATAACATTATTTTACTCTGTAATCCTTTTCCTGGTTTCAGTTTTTCTCTTGGTTTGTGGACACAGAACAAACATGCTAATGTCCTCATTGCTTTCTAAATTAACAAAAGATTGGGGCTGATGAATTGTTCGGAAGATAAAGATACAGTAAACGCTTTGAGGCTGAAGAAGTCTCTTTAACATAACAGCTCTAACTTTTCAAGTTATCTTAAGTAAAAAGGAATCTTAAGTGTCAACAAATCAATCAGCTCAGCTTAAATATTTCTTCACACAAATGCCTGGGAAGGCGAGGTGAAGTAATTCGCTTGGCGATGGAGTCACGGCCGATAAGGTGTTCAGTTGAAGGGAGCAGAATGAATATGTTGCACCGTACACCAGAGAGCCTGTCATGGCTGATGGGGGGCAAATTGTCCAAAGACAAGAGCTGTCTTTAAATGACTTTAAATGTGTCAGTCACTGAAGCTGTATTAACAAAGTGTTTCCTGGAATACGAAACACGGAAATGCTTGAAAAAGAACTAATCAGAAAACCCCCCAATGTGTGTCATAAAACTGTTAACTTTGAATGAGTATACAGTGTCCTATGGAAAGTCATCCAGCCATATGCTACTTTGTGAGAAAAACTGACAGCAGCATGATTTTGGTGACAAACAACAGCTGGCCATGCATACATAAAGGTTTTCACGTCCACTCGCTGTATTTCAGATAGACGGATGGCAACAGTAAATCTTTAAAACATCTTATGGGGAATTTCAAAATTCACCTTCAAAGACCAACCTTGGAGAGCTGAGAAAGGGTAGAAATCAAACTCATCATCAACGGGTGTTGAACATTGAGGTGTGCGGCACAAGTGACCATTACAGTGACGGTCTGCAGGGTCCACAAAGGCTATCTGACCTGGCTTTGACACGACAAGGAACTCCATTTGGGTGATGTATCAAGGGAAGCAGACAGAGCAGTACAATAGAGAGAGAATGGAATAGCAGACCCATCGGGCTGACTGACAGCAAGACAGAACTGGGATAAGTGAAGTGTGCAAGGGGGGAGGGATACCACGACTGATAGTAGCTCAGGGTCATTCGCAGCGTCCGTTACCAAAGGTGGGCTACGGTGGGCTTCAACCAATAGCAGACGAGTGAGCTAACCTCTTCCATGCTCCCTCATGCACTGGTAATTCTCTCAAATGTCACATCAAAATGGATCTCATTTAGGTGAGTAAAAAGGACCCGACTCTCCATTGCAGATGTGGGAGGACCTGTGCTGGATTGCACCTGAACTCTGAAAGAACTGGTGCAAAGGAAGTGTTTTGACAAGGTGTGAACACATTTAAGTATATACATTTTGTTTTTAAATAACAATAACAAATCTGTTAGAAATCAAAGATGAAGAGAAAAATTATCTCTGATCATTTTCACCGGAACCGAGATGAATAAACAATTCTTCAATGTTTGAACCAAAGACTCTGGAATGGGGAGCAGTACTGTAGTCTTACACATCTCCTATTCTTATTCATTAGAGAGAGTCATATAAATAAATAAAATATGTTGTCTCGAAGTCACTCATCTCCCCCAAGGGAACATGGTAGCCCCAGTAATCACATATGGCACAATAGCTCGCCCATAATCCCCTTTATTTTTATTTTCATGATGTCACTCTCTTTAAGCCCCTTGCTTTATGAGTCGCAAAAGGAGTGGAGAGGGGAGAAGAGGAGGAGCAGAGAAGAGAGGAAAAAGCAAGGGAGGGGTGAAAACAAATGATGTGGATCCCTCATTGTTCTTTCTCTATGCCCTCATTCCAGTCAGGGTAATAAGAGAACATTGTGATTTACTGTCAGTGAAGCGCAAGAGTGCATCAGAGAGAATCCACTGCGGCAGGGGCCATTAAAATAGATTTAACTTCCCACAGTATTAGGCCAGATGTCTACACTTCTATTATATTTCAATCAGCCATGACCTTGGTCTCCATATGATGAGAAAGATCACTGGGATAGAGAGAGTGAAAATAAACGGAGAAAACCAATAGAAATATCAAACTACTTAGTCCCACTAAATCCATCTGCTCCACTGTGCAGCAAATACAGAGAGGCTGGGACAGAAATAGAGCCAAGGTTTCAAGTTCTCTTAAAAGAGTGTATGAATCATTGAGTGCACTCTCGCTGCTGATAAGTTAGAGGTTTTTTTGTGCGGGGAGTGCTGCTTTTCTGAGGGGTATGTATTTGAGTAGGGATCGAGGGAGTAAGGCAAAAAGAGTGAGACATTGGGTTGTTTTGATGTTCTTAAGAAATCGTGAAAAATTAATCTGTTCATATTCCTCGAGCGAAGGGTAAATGTTTTCTCATCGCCATGGATCCCTCATGTTGAACATTCCCCGCTAATATGTTGTTAAACTCTAGTCTAAACAATCTCAATAAAACGATTACGTGTTCATTTTAAAAACAAAATCCTTCACTCTGCGGCGGTGCGAGGATTTTCATCCTTTTCCAGCTCCATGAAAGCAGAGCAGCAGTCATAGTATGTTCTAGTTCAGAGGCTGATGGTAATTGGACTTATTGGCTGACATGGACTGACCTACATAAGGAACGACCAATCCTTGGTTATAAATGTAACTTACAATCCCTCCTAGCAGGGGCTGTGTGTTGTGGTGATGTTCTCTGATGTTCCTCCAGCATTGTTTTCAGATATTATTCCCCAGTGCTGGTTTAGAGTTGAAAACTGTTTTCAGCCTGAATCCATGCTCCTGAAATTTTACGCTCTCTTGAAATCTAAATAGACACCGTACAATATGTATCTCTTCTTCATTCCTGCGACCTTGCCAGCGGCTCCTTTACGGCCTCAAAGAGAGATGTGTGTTGGCGTTTCTAGACCCTCAATTTAAATTTTTCATCCTTTGTCCAATCCAAATTTGTGCGGGAACAGGTATGGAAAGAGAAACACTTTGAGTGAAGTTGGGGTGTTGTAAAGTGAGGAGAGTGTTTTTGGAGGGGTATAACGGTGCACTGTGAGTCACTGTTAAGGAACGATGTCTTTTCACATCAGAGAGAGAGAGAGAGAGAGAGAGAGACCCTTCATTGATGAGGGTGGTGTGGGGGACAAACCACAACCAGTTGGTTCTACAAGCCCAACAACATCTGATTGACAAACAGCAGAATTATGCATCTTTCTTTTATTTGATTGCTATTTAAAAAGTCAGACATTTTAGGAATAAATTATTCAAATATAAAAGATTCATACCACCTTCATATCTCAAACGCAAAATATTAAGGTAAATCAGTGGTATTCATTTCTCATCTAATTTTTATTGAGAAAGTGAAGAAGTGCATTTCCTTGAATGCCAAACTAGGCCTTCAAGTTCCCAACATGCATTGTATTTCAGATAACATTTCAGAGTCTTCACTTTTGTGATTTGAAAGAAGTTTATTGTTGTAAAATATCTGTTTACAGAGAGGTCACATGGTCTTCTCTCTAATCAAAATGAACATGCCCACTTATTCAACCACTTCTCAAACTGTGTGTTTTTAAGTACTTCCAACTAAAATGTTACATCCATTGATCAACAGCACAGATCCTCAATGTGAATGTGCTTTCAGCATGACAGCAAAAGCTGCAATGCAAAATATTTACATATCATCTGTCACTACCAATACAAATCATACACTATACACTCAAAAAAAACGATTCAAGCCCTTCTTAGAGGTAACTCAATTAAATATTATTTAAAACATTGAAATAAATCAATTACAAAATGAAGATATTTATATTTCATGGGTGTAACACAAAATGTAGGAATACTTTCATTTATTAGATTTATTTAGGTTTCGCTCACAAAAACGATTCAAGTCTTCTTAGAGGTGACTCAATTAAATATTGTTTAATACATTGAAATAAATCAATTACAAAATGAAGATATTTATATTTAATTGGTGTAACACAAAATGAAGGAATTCTTTCAACTCAAAATTAATGTGTTTAATTTGCGCATGGGCCAGCTGAAAATCGGTTGTTTTCACAAGGTGAACACGCCTTCAGGACTGGTGTAGTGGGTAGCACTGTCGCCTCACAGTTAGAGGGTTGTGGGATCGATTCCGGGTCAGGGCAGTCCTTTTGTGTGGAGTTTGATCTCAGTGTGGGTTCCCTAGCTTACTCTCAGTCCAAAGACATGCAGTCAGGTTAATTCATTGCTATATTGCCCATCGGTGTGAATCTGAGTGTGAATGGTTGTATGTATATGTGACCCCTGGATGGACTGGCGGCCTGTCCAGGTGACCCCCCTCGCCCAATGTCAGCTGGGGACCCCAATGAGGATAAGCGGTACTGAATAGAATAATTCATTTCCAATTTATTATTATTTTATTTTAGATGTATTTGATAAAAAATGAGTTGGACTAACTCAATTACATTGTATTGCACTGATGTGCTAAATTTGAGTTGGAGTTGCGTATAAGTATTGGATGGAAAACCTGCCAACACTTTAATTGAGTTCATCAAATGAGTCATTTCTTTGAGTGTACAGACATCTGAATGCATACAGATACTGTACATAATCATCCAGACCATGAATATGTTGTATTTATTTACACTTTTTGTATTTTTGTTTACAACTCTCAGAACACTTGTATACATAGTTACATTTGTATTGTTGTTCATTGGGGCTTTTTATATATATACTATTATATTTACATATTTTCATATACTTGTGTACTCTCTATTCTTTACCTATTTTTGTCTAGCTTGTTTGTCCTTGTTCCTCGCAGTTGTGTCTATTTCTCTCAGTCAACACTGAGAGCAATGCAAAAAACACATAATTCTGAATAGACAGCGTATTATATAAGGGAAGAAAACGGAAACTGTTGAACTAGAATAAAATTGAACTCAAAGCCGTATGTCTTAAAAGTTGTGAGCTGAACTTAATTTCTTAACTTGATAAAGTCTACTCACTTGATCCTTTTTACCGCGTAGTTATTACATATAATGATTACCATTACTTTGTGGTGTGTATATTTGTGCGTACATTTTTAGGTGATGACCGTCAGCTGGGTAAGCGTGGGTGAAAACCCAGAGAAAGAAAGAGAAAAGAGAAAGACAGATAATGAGAGAGAGTGAGGGTGTGCCAGAGTTAAGAAATACACAAAAATAGACAGGGGAGAGAGAGCGAGAGAGGAAAAAAAGAGAGAGAAATAGAGAAATAGAGCCTGTATCCAACAAGTGAGGTTTCTATTCTAATCTCGACCATCAGCTACTGTTCTCTTGGCGGCCAAATCGATAGGGACGCACGGCTCAGCAAGACAGCTGGAACAGAAAACACACAGGCACAAACAGGCTGAGACCGGCGGCTGCTGTGAAGACCAGGGGCCCCAAGTTTCCTCCCAACATTCGACAATATGCAACAAGTAAAACACAAGAGTAGAAGAGACAATTACTATCCCTGTTCCTGCCAGCGGCCTGTTCTCTCTTTCAAAATTCCCTAACCCGCTATTTCTCTAAATCTATCCTCTTTTGTCTCTAATTTTGCCAAATCTATCATACATAAATACACATGGATATGCTTCCACATGGACTGATTATAGAGTGAGAACCAGCCAAAACACTGAAATAGACACGGGGCTACAAGTCTGCGCAATCAATCTAACAGCTGATATGAATCTGAATGAAGAAAGATAATTGTTCTTTATACAAAATTAAAATATGTGTGGGCGTGGTTGGAGGCAGCCATTTTGGTTTGGCCGTGATCATTCTCATGCAGCTATTTTAGTGCTGCAGAAATATATACTGCAGTTAGCAATATTTGGCATGCCTGCTGATAATCCTGCCTTATTATTCCGCTTGAAACCATCTTCAAGTTTTTTGTTTGTTTTGGCCTCGGAAGTGACTGGTTTGTCTGCAATGACTATTAGAACACATTTAAAAAAACTTTTTTTTGCAAGAAATTCCAATGTCACATAACGACTCCATTCGTAATAGAAAGCTCTGATTGGCTCAGTTGTAACCGATGAATCAGCAATCAATGAACACTTGTCAGACCGACATGTACAGCCTGAGATGAAGTCTGTTTTATAGTATGCTTCTGGAGCAAGTCTATGTGAGTGATTCATACTCTGTTTGGCTCACAAGAACATTCTGAATCAATCAGGATAATAGAGATATTTAATCAACTTTAATTCAACCAACTACCCCAATAGCTTTGTGTGTGGGAAGATATACAACACTGGCTGATCAACCAAATAACACACCCACGCATATAGGTTTAAATCTCAACAGATGAATCAAATGGAAAACATCAATATCAAAATGTCAGGGGGGGGTCTCCATATGTTCAGCATATCTTGTACAGAAACCGTAGAGTATTCAAAGCCTTGAAAACATCTTGTTTGAATGGACAGATTGTGTCCAAGCGTACAGTAAACGGCCCCTTAAAGCTGTTTCCGATTAGCGGTTTTCTCTTTTTAAAAGCCAAGAGATGTTATGTGTAACGCAATCTCCTGGCTGTGTCAAACTGCTACCTCAGTGTGTACGCTGTGGAAGACCCCAGACATGCAAACAAAGGAGTCTCTGTTCTGGCTTCATGCACCATATTCACAGGCACACATCATGTAAAGGCTCGGGTGGGCATCTCGACGCGGTGTTAAAACAGTGTTGCATTAAGAAATGCGGGCTCCTTTCACAATATGGTTGACCGATGTGAAGATACTGAACGTGAGGAAAAATCTTGCTCCAGTGCTGTTGACACACAGCAAACAGAGGAGCAATAGTTGCTACTACCCTTCATCTTAGCATGTTCCAAGCATTTAGAAGCATAGCTAATCGTATTTTTTTTAAACACGTACAAATAATAACATAGACACGCGCCAGTAGGCATGTATTCAGCATATTTATCACCATTTCAAAGGGATGCATAACATGATTCCATATTTGCAACTTGTAAATTGTCTGAATTAACTTCAAAAGCAAGTTGTGTGTAACAAACTACTGATCAGCTATTGCACACAATTAGGCATCAGTTGAGAAATGACTGACTCACATGTACAGCGAGTGATGAACTTTGTATGACGCATGCATAAAATGCAGACATTTTGAGGGGGCTTTGAAGATATTTATAGGTGAACCTCTTCAGGCCTTTTGGCAGGTTAACCATTGCAAATACGTGGCTCGCACCAAAGTACTGCTGACATCCACAGAAATGATTCATCCTAGTCCAGATCCCAACGCCAGAAGACATGCTAAATTACAAAGAAATATGCAACAACTTAAGTATCAAGCACTTACGACAACTAGAATGTAAATATGTGGCAAGCTTGAACAATAACGGGGGCTCAAGGGTGTCTATGAGGTCAAACGTATGGATAGGCTGTGTCTAGATATCAAGATAATTAGTTATTCGCCATCAGGGCTGAAACTATGCAACCGTAAACATAAAAGGGAAGGCGCCCGTCCTACTTTTTCCAAACTTCAAATTAAATCTGCTGTATTAAAAAAAAAGTCGGATGCCAAACGGTTTGGAGGACTATTCAAAACTGGTGTGTAAGCCTCTATTTGATGGCGCTGACAGAGCATCAACTGCAACTGGCATATTTTGAAAAGCCCAAATTGCCTTATCCGCTAAGAAGGTATTTGTTGACACAACACTGCAAACCTGGAATGGATGTCGATGATTGACACATGACCGCTGCTGCAGCGGAACTACAAAGCTGGACATTTATCCCAATTAGCTCACACTCATGTTTGCACGCAAAGTGACATAATTAGGGCAGACAAGGAAACATGGCGAACAACGATGGACCGCATAGTCGGTGATGTGTGCTATAAGCAGACAATAAACTGCTAAAGCTCCCACTCGACCCCTCATTATAGTCCGTCAATCACAACATCAAAGGAAAGATAACCTTATGGCTATAGGATGACGGTGTGTATGTGTGTGTGTATACGCTCTCATAAACCCAGTATGAGAGTGGATATGTGTGTGCTGTTTTATGTGCACATGCTTAAGTTCTTGTTCATCAATCTTATGGAAAAGTATTTCTGGAGAAGGAAATGACGACTTGAGGTTGGTCCGTCTGGGCGATTTAACTGCTCCGATCAGACATCTTAAAAACTATAACTGTCGGCAGAACTCCGGCTCCATTCACAAAATGAGGTCCACTTTAACTGAACATATCTGAGGTGGGGTTGCACATTAGACCTCAAGTTATGTTTAATACAAATAATAATTATTTAGATAGTTTGATATTTTTTTATAAATAAAGCAATTCTACACTCCATGAAAACACCTTCAACGTAATTCTGCTTTTTCTGATTCAATCGTTTCTCGGCTTTTTCCTCCTCTAAAACTATTGTTATTATATTGGCCTGTATCCTCTTTCCATCTTTACTCTTGACAAATAAAACGATATGCATGTACACCGCTCAGATGAGAGGGTCAAGTTTAATTTATTATTTGTAAATTGGGTGAAGTGATTCTTTAAGGATATGGTATGGGTACGTTTAATGCTGCGTTCACACATAAAGCGAAACACATTTTTGTGTCGTGTTTGGGGTGAACGCAACATGAGGCTTTGGACAAGGGAATTTACTCTGTCAATGTGGATCCTATGAAGAAGTATGAACATACTGTATGTGTGTGTGTGCACAGTTTGTACACTATGTGAGTGAAACAAACTGAAATTGAGGCTGTCTTTGTGGGCATGTGCTGATGACTTATGAATAACTTTGTGTCAGACAATGTGTCATTTCCTATTAGAGTATGTGTGTGTTTTTAGTGTGAGAGTGTGTTTGTGTGTGTGCACCGGCGCCCTCAGCCTTCCGGCCTTGTCCTGTGACTCTCTGACAGTATTTGGCAAGGCGCTAATTGATGAGGAGCCTCCACCTCGTCTTGTTTTGTCAGAACATGAAGGCCTCGCTGCTGGATCAACACATTCTGGAGCTGCAAATTCTGCCATATGTCCGGCCATGTGTTCCCATCTTCCAGCTGGGCGCAGTCACTGCTGCGCTTGTCTAAGGCGCTGACTGGCTGACTGGGACATAGTTCTGACACAAATACGTCAAAAACGCAACTCTGTCGGTGATCAGGCACGTGACGGTGACGCAAAGTGTCTTCTCAAAATAAACTTCGGACTGGGACCAGTCCTTCAATGAGCTGGGAGTGGTGACACATTAGAGCTGGTGACAGTTAGTGGCTGTCACTGTGATGGTTTAATCCCTCTGATGGTGTAGATGTATGTTATGTTCAAGTGCTTTGGCTAAAACCCTCTATCAAACAGCACATGTTTTATGGACTTAAAGGGATACTTTAGCTCACGAGGAATTAAGTGTTTTTCCTACTTAACGCGGGAGAGTTATAGTCAAGGACGCCTTTTTAAGAGCGATGCTCCGATTTCAAAGCTTAATAATGTTGTTATGAAGAAATTTGGACACATTGTGTCTTTCTTATACATTTCAGATACCTAGTAAAACGCTCAACCTCGAGACCAGACTGAAGTTGATGTTGTCAGTGATGAGTTCATCTGGACATAAAGAGTTCGGCAGCAGAGATTCCTCTTGGTCACAAAACTTGATTGGACACTGTATGACAAAGCTACAATTTAAAAACGTATTCAGACTGACTGACTTAAAGGGCCAGTGTGTAGGCTTTAGGGGAGTTATTGTTAAAGTACAATTGAGGTCATGAACCAAAGTATTGGATCAAAACTAAACTGTGACCTGGTGGTGGCACTAGTAACCAACAATATCATCTTGCTATATATGTATTTTCAAATGATGATGCATTTTGTAGATACTAATTTCTTATCATCCTCTATATTAATATAACACTTGGCGAATAAGGATTAGAAATCAAGATATATCTTCATATGTCTTTCGGTTTACCAGAGGTCAATGTGAATATGTAATTGGACATGTGATACATACAACAGTATACTAACCAGTAACAGATATAGCTATTTACTATTTTTACAACTACCCCTATCTTCAGTTAATGAGCTCCTTAACTGGCAAACATTTATTATTTTCCAACACTTAGCAAAACATACAATTCTATAAACTTATCTCGTTAAATGCTGACACCTGCAAAAGGAAAGCTAATAACACAACATATTCTGCAGAGATTTATTTATACAAGTCTGGGGGGCTCATAGAAAAACGTACCTGGTTTGGTGACCGAAACTCTTGGTTATTGTCATTCAAGTACATGTTGTCACCATCAAACTGTGGGAGGAAACAGAAAGGAGAAATGAACATGGTATGCAAGAGGAGGTTTGAGAATTGGGGGCCGCGGAGGTGCTGCGAAGAGGAAAAGCTCTTTACGGGTGGCCTGAAGTGTGAGACTAATGACTTTGTCACTTTGGTTAAACCTCGTGGTGGCATGGCGGCGTGGGTAATTACTGCTCGTCAGCGGGCCGGTAATTAGGCTACATGAGCTCAGTGACGGGAGATGGGCTTTTCCCTGTGGGCTCCGCTGTGTGTCTGAGAGAGAATGAGTGTGAATGGAACTGTGAGTGCATGCAATAGGAAAGTGTGTGTGTGTGTGTGTGTGTCTTTAAAGCTGTGAACCCAGTGTGTGTGCGTGTGTCGCGCAGTGGGAACATGCTTCGCTTCAAATCAAGCTAACAAGGCATCGAAAGATCACTTGCTGCAGGTGCCAAAACACAGTTTGACACAACAAATTACCCTTGACC
The DNA here is from genome assembly GCA_036178185.1 of Liparis tanakae. NCBI lineage: Eukaryota > Metazoa > Chordata > Actinopteri > Perciformes > Liparidae > Liparis > Liparis tanakae. Next base: position 15,711,515 of record CM070097.1, on the reverse strand, counting down.
CCAAAGGGTGCTGCGAAACAACACCAGGTCACCAGATGACCCCAAACATGCAACAGTGAGGCCTGAAGAATGCTCTGCTGAAATCAGCTTTGAGCAAGCTATAAATGAAGGAAAAAACAACACGTTCTGTTTTTAGAAATGACATTCTGCCACCAAACGGCTCAGCAACTGAACGTGTGCTGTGCCAAGGTGACAGAGAAACTGCTACCATGTTAAGAAGAGCTGTGCTGCCATTGCCCTTGGTTTGCAAAGACATCAAGCTTTTCCATACCACGATAGCAGCGAACAGACCTTGACTGGACTGGATAATAATGTTCATGAACACACACACACACATACACACACACACATATAGAAAACCCAACGTGTCTAACAAACTCTACTTTTGGTTGGCTGAGGTCATTTTTGTGATATCAATGCAAAGAATCAGAGAGCAGAGACAACATGATCAAACTAGACAGCATTCCACGTCAAATTCCTCAGATGTGAAGATATGGTGGGGGTGGGGGTGGGGTTGCGGTTGGGGGGATTTTTAGTTTGGGGTGATCCACTTTGTGCATATGAAGAAAGAGACCGAAGGCTTGAAAGATAAACACACGTGAGAGCTAGATATTAACTCAAATGGATCATGAGATATACCTTCTCAAAACAATAACTAAGTAGACTAATGGACGGAAATGGGCAGAATTCCTGGGGGTGATATCTAATATCTACACTGGTAGACAGGAAAAAGTCGAAGTAGCTAAACGAGCATGAGAGTGGTGAGAAAGAGAAATTACTGTACATTATTGCAGGAGAACAGCCGAGGAAATGAGGGCCTGCCTCAGGGCATTGGTTGGTTAACGATGCATATCATGGAAGCCCTTGTGAGGATTCACTTGGTTATTCTAATGATTACATTTACATTCCTGCACAAACGCAAACATGAAACTGAGCACTGCATTTAAACATCATCCTCACCTCACATGACCAATCCAAAAGCCCGACACCAGCGGGATAAATGATGTGTTTACGTCAAGTGAAACTGTATGCTGCAGACTAACTGCTAAAGTCACAGACGCTAATTTGCTTATTGAACATGGCGGTGTCAGTCAAAACTGCAGTAAAAAGTAACATTAACTCACTGAGAGGACCAAAGTGATGTTGACCTTGATGACATATCTGCAATAGACTATTCGCTCCTCACATGAAAGCTTCTTGTGCTCGCCACTGGAATCCACTTTGATATCACTGGTGACGTGAAGCCATTTTGAGAGCATCTTTAGGATAAGATTATATCGGGTGAAGAGAGCAGTTACTGAATAGTCATTTTCAAGCACAAAACGCTGCATGATCTTTTATTTTAGCTTATTTTTCAGATGCAGAATTATTTCACACAAAGCCTGATTGCTGTTTTTTTCGTCTCAACCGGAAGCAATGCAGTCAGACAATGCTTATTTCCCCCAATTACATTTGTTAAATAATATTCCCCGAAAAGGCCAAAGACAGTCTGGAAAGGTCAGCCATTTTGTGCTTCAACATGGCTGCCCATATATTGCAATGTAAAGCTATTTCCCCCTGCTCCTCTCTCGATAGATCTCCTTTGCACAGCCTCGCTCTCCCACTTAAAATGCCAATTTATCCTCGGTTCAATGCTATCAGCTCTGCCATTACTCAACATTTACTGCAGGAATCATCTTCTCTTTCTTTGTTGTTCCCTTTCTCTCTCATTTTCTCCCTCTTGCTCTTTTCTCTCCATCTTTCTCTTTCCTCTCTCCTCTCTCCGTGTTACAACCTCCTTCAACTTCTCCATCTCCCTCCCTACCTCCCTTTCCCCCCTCTTTTCCTCTGCTTCTTCAGTGGGCCCTGGCATCGCTTTCTCATCGGCAGTCTAATTGGGCATTCTGCCTGAGACAAGGGCCTCATTAAGCAGTAATTACACACATGTTGTTTTCGGCAAACATCTCTATTTGGATTGCTTTGCATGGTAATTGTTCAGCAGGGACCACTGCTCGCGATGTTTCCCTCCGTGACACACGTGGTGCAGAGAGAGAGGAATAAAAACACGGTGGAGAAGGATAGAGTGGCAGAGAGGGGGTTGTGAGAATAGAGAAAATAATAATAGGTTGTGGAAGGGAGACAAATTGAGAAATAAAGAATGCATACATGAGAGAGAGGGACGATGAGAGTCAGAGAGAGACAGGATAAAAAGGAGGAAGGCACTGCTAAGGCAGTAAATGGAGAAAGACAATGAATAAATGACAAAGAAAGAGGGAGACAGTTTCAGTGTGAGAAGAGAAAATGAGGTGAATCGACAGAGAGAGAATGAAACAGAGAAGGAGCAAATGAGGAAGAAAAGTGGAAAGACAGTAAAAGAGAGAGGCAGAGAGAGAGAGAGAGATTCCCAGAAGTAGGTCATGCCTTGCAATCATCGACAAAGCTGAGCGTTTCAAAAATAATGAAGCCACAAGGTGGAAGTAATGCTAACTAGCATATCCAGGGAAAACATGTAATATTTACACAGTGCTAATGGTGCGATGCAGCGCTGGGATCTTTTCATCTGGGAGTGTCCTGGTGAGGCAGTTGATGGCAGGATTGGAGGCCAAATTACTGACTGCTCTGACGATTGTTGTTGATTGATGGACAATTCAAATAAGCTCCTCATAAAGCTTTCTAGGCAACATCTGTTTGTGAAGGGGGTTGGGAGGGGATGCATCGCTTGTGTGTCTGTGTAATGCCACAACTGGCCAGTTGAGAGAATAATGACCTCGCAATGATCAAAAGAACCTTCACTGTGAGAGGCAGGAAACCAATTATCTTGGAAGTGATATAGAATATTATTTGCCATAACTTACAGAACTGGACCTAATGAATTCAAATCTACAAATACCACAGTAACAGTGTTTTATGTATCTGATTGACAATAACTGCACTGCAATTCAGGTGTATTTATCACAGGCTTGTCTCAAAGGGCTTTGTGATCGTGAAAGGTATGTAGGTACTGTGATTAATTAAAGGTTTGAGGAATGTGTGCTACTTTCTTCTTTTCCCTTGTGGGTACTGTGTACTTTGCTTAGAATTAAGATTTTACATAGAAGACATATTAAGACAATATTATGTGTTGGTAAATATGTAATGACTCAAAACTCTACTTTGGCAAGTTAATGCTGCTTATGAGTTATTGCATCAATACTTATAATGCAATCATATACATATCTCTGAAAAAGGTTAATTATCTTACTTCAGACATTTTTACATTGTGCCTGTTCTACTGTTAATTAAATAAATGCTCCGACATCTTCCACCGCTGAGCTTTCCTACCTATCGTATACCATATTACAGTGCATGGTCCAGGAATTGTACTTTTACACAATCAACATTCAAGTATACCGTCGCAACATCTGTAAAAGTGCGACGAAAAAAACATGTACATCATCACACTTAATAACAACCACAACACACTTTTAGAACTTTTCAACATATATATTAAAAGGGAATCTATAAGCAGAATGTGTAATACTTGTGACTTTAAAAGCCTTTGCCAGTGCACCAAGTCTCTAAAAATAATTCTCTCACCGAGCGGAATTAATAAGCCCAGAACAGTACACAGCCATTCTCTGAAGAAAGGGGTGTGGTGGTGGTGGGGGCTCATGCAATATGTATGCCTGTTTGAGCACCCTTCTTCATCATCTTCCCCCTCTTCTCTTTATTTCCCTTTTTGCATCTCTCTCTCTCTCTCTCTCTCTCCCTCTCCCTCGTCCTCTGTTCAATTAAGCAGAAGGTAAGACCTAGCAAAGCCCAACCTGAGACAATGTGCCACTGAATGTTGACGTTGCCCAACTTGTCACCGAAGGTTCAAAGCCAGAAGAGAGGATGAGACAGACCGACAGACACAGTTCTCTGCACACACACACACACACACACACACACACACACACACACACACACACACACACACACACACACACACACACACAAACAACAGAGGAAGAGTGAAAGACAAAGACAGAGTGGTAAGACAGAAAGAATGAGTGAACAAAAGAAAGAAAGGAAGAAGGACATAACTAATGAAAGACAGAACAAAAGAAAGGAAGCAAGCAAAAAAGAAAGCAAGCAACCTATAGTATATATATTTCAGAGTTGCAAAGCAAAAGGATAGAGACAGAGGGAGAGGGAGGAGAGACTATAGTAACAGTTATGGTGTTTGCACCACGCCCCAAGCAAACAATGAACATGGGCAAACAATGAACATCTCGCACAAACACACACACAATCACACACACACACACACACACACACACACACACACACACACAAAGCCCATAAAGAGCGCAGCCTGTGGCCATGGCGACACATGCTCTGTTGTCGTTAGATAAGGGAAACAGGGGCCTCTTCCTGGGTGTGAGGGTCTGATCCTGCACACACACAAACACACGACACACATACACACATACACACTTGTGCACACTCTGCAGCCGCATTGGGGTCACATCCACCAACGCTCTGCATCTTATGTACTCTCACCTTTATCTGCTGCATAGTTAATTTTCATATGCAAAACCCAGGCTATGTTTATCTGGACACTGCTGTACTTCGGTCAGCAGCATGATCAGATATCGATACACGGATCGAGACTTCTCCTTTTTCTCTGAGAGATTTTGATGTCATTATGTTTGGAATTGCCTTGTGCCATCCAAGAAAGTATTCAGTTTGAGAATTGAAAACATAAATATGCGCCATCTTGCATTTCTTCTATCCACGACTATCTGCGTAACCTCTCCAGCTGATTCTGCTTGAGAAATATGGTGTTATATTCTCAGTGATGGTGCGATCAGTTCACAGCTAATGAGCATCAGCTATGTTTGTTATAATTAAGTCTTAAAGCATTCCAGACGCACACAAACACACTGTGCCAGAAACGGCTTGGGGAAAATAATAAGAAAAAGTGTTTTCACAAAAGACTTTGGTACAGGTTCCAACCGCTTCCGGCTCACCTACACCTTGTGATGTGTAAAAATAAAGCAGCGGGCTGAAGCGTTCATTCATCCACTTTCTGTTGCACTGGAGCAACCACAAAACAGAAGTAACGTCAACAGTATAGATGGAAGGAGAGATTGAGGAGAAAGGCTATATGTGTGTGCGTGTGTGTGTGTGTGTGTGTGTGTGTTGAGAGAGGCCAGGTGGGGTTGGGCTAAATAAGGTTTTGTTTCCACAATGAACTCGGCTTCACGGTTAGTGAGTTCACATTAAGAACAATTTAATATGATGATGCTAACTCAACGCAATCACAAGTCAACGGCTTTAAAAATGTTTTTAAAGACCCTTTACTTCTTACTTTAATTTACTTTGGAATAATTAAAATAGTATGTACATAACAGAATATTCATAAAAAAATAAGTCCAATCATGTTACTGTCAAAAACAGACCAAAAACAACAATGATTATATAATCTTTATCTTAGGATGGTGTGTTAAATAGAAACTTACAACATGTGTTTCTGAAATGACAATTTCTACAATCTACACACACTTCATTCAAACTCAGAAACAGGCGCTGTGTATGCAGACAAGTTGGTCGTACAACACACTTCATACAATCTATCTGAAACCCAAATCAAATTCATCAAGCTGTCCGCCCGCGTAGCAGCGGCTGAGTGGCAACATGGTACGAAGCAGTGTGTGTACTGGTCGTTCCGTTAGCTCTTAGCTCTTAGCTCTTAGCTCTTAGCTCTTAGCTCTTAGCCAAACACACCATCCATAGCCTGCAGTCAGCTGTCAGACCAACACACTGTCCAAAACACATGTCACAGATGCACACTAGCGGCCCCTACTAGCCATGGGCCAGTTAGGAGTAGTGAGTGAGGAGTTAGCACTCGGCAGGCAGTCACCGCAACCATGCAGTGAACATAGCCAGTCCTCCCCCTTCACAGTTGGTGGAGATACAAACAGAGCTAAAAGGAGAGTGAATATTAGATCTAAATTAATAATGTGTCCATAAATTAAACTCAAAATGCTAGTGTGGTTCTATATCAGCTTGATGTATAAATATGCAAGTGTTAAATCAAAAGGTGGTCAGTACCTGTCCAGTACATTTTTTTAATAAAATATATCCGGCTGCAGCTTTAAGTCAAAGCTTTGCTGCCTATTGACTTGTTGGATAACACATGACTGTGCTGTCTCTCTAAGAGGTTGACCTATATCAACATATAGCTTGATTGTGTATCATCAGTAGCTATGTGTGCGCACTAACGAGATTGAAAAGCTAAAGGGAGCAAGCCATGAAATGACGCACCACGATGGTATGGAAGGACACAATTCTGCTAAAATGTGCCTTCTTGCATCACGGTGTAATATATCTGTAACCAGTGCCACACACGAGCACACACCAGAGTGATACCCACACAGCCGCTCTCATACTTCACCCTTTCTGCTAACCAGATCTGGGAAATGCCTTCTTAGCCTCGAGCACAATGGCCTCACATGCAATTAGCAACTAGCTCTAGCAGGTGCAGTATGGTACCAAACTTCACATGGGTGCTTGGAGAAAAGTGGTCATCCCACCAGTCTACCTGACACGCACACTGTCTGAGGTGACAACGAGCAGGTCTGTGTCTGTGTGTACAATATGTCCGTACAGTAAGAGCAGTGTGTCTCTACGTGAGTCTATGTCGTTGAGGTTTCTCTGGCAGCAGGAGCGGATGCAGAGCACACGCCACTTTTAACTGACTGGGGTAAACAGCTATGAGAGAAGATAAAGGGCTGAGTAAATGTCATACTGCCACAGCCTTTTGCCTCTGCTCACCTCAGCATCAGATAACTGCAGCAGGAAAGAAAAGTCTGGTTTCCTCTAACATATAATTGGTTATCTTATTGCAATCTACTGCACTCTTGCCTCTGCACAGAATTGTATGAGAGTGCAATGGGAAAAGAAGAAGAAAAAAGGCTTAAGTTTAATTGTTTCGTATGTGTCTTTATCTGCGTGTTGGACTGGGTCTCCTATATAAACACCAACATGACGTGGACTTTACCATGCAGCACAAGACATACAATTATAGAAGGTGGGAAGGAAGTGTTGTCATTTACTGTTACTGACAATCAGGTTGTGCTATGTTTACTTTCAGACGTCATACAATTATAGAACCTGTAATACACGCACTAATTCAATTAAATTCAATTAAATTCAGTTTATTTGTATAGCCCAGTTTCACAAATTAAAAATTTGTCTCGGAGTGCTTTACAATCTGTACACATAGACATCCTTGGCCCAAAACCTCACATCGGACCAGGAAAAACTCCCAAATAAGCCTTCAAGGGGAGAAAAAGGGAAAAAAACTAATATGAAGTTTTACAGTTTACTAAACAGGGACGTGTGGTATTTTATAACCAACAATATGAGACAAGAGATTTCAAATACACAGGAAGTAACACATATGATTCTAATGGATCTTTTTTTAGGAAATCTGCTTCTTCCAATTTCTCTGCCAAATAGTTAAATTCGGTATTACAGTAATTCATTAATCATTAATTAAAAAGCTGTTACGGATTGATTCTGAAGATGTCAATAGTGCTTTCAGTTTAAAACTTAATTTGTTTCTATGAAGGCAAACATTCGCCTGTGACTATAAGTTATAACAACCACAGGGACATATTTGATGTATTCATACTTATGTTGCTGCAATTAGAAGATTAGAAGATAACTCTTGACATCATCTGTCAATTACAGCAAGTGACCTTGATTTAAAATGTAAATATATGCAATATTTGCATTGTAGTCTAGAGAGTATAAAATAATGAGGTTTTTCTATGTGTTCACTCGTGTATGTGGAAAACACAGATAGCTTGCGTGTGTTCTTAAAGGGATTTTCATGTGTTTAAGTAAGCATTTCATCACAACTCGAGATATCCTCAGGTTGGAGCCTCTAAAATACCACGGGGCCCGGGTCAGTAGAATCAATTGGCTGATAAACAGAATGGGTTTCAAAAATTGGGTGCTTGGCTACTGTATCTCACCACAGCAGTGGGCAGTCTTTTCCTAGCTGGATTGATGCCTGGAGGGTGGGCAGTGTGGAGCCTAACCCCTCGTTCACCCACAGTGTATCGGGCCTGTGGTTAGAGAAAGAGAGAGACGGCAGGGAGAGAAAGAGAAGACAAAAGTGGGGAAGGAAACGAGATGGCGGGGCTTTAGTTTGCAAGATACAAGCAGGGCATTTGTAAAGGAACATGTCAAGACCCCCTCCCTTCTCCCCCGTCCGTTCCATCGTGAACCTTTCCCTGCTCCCTTTCTCCAGTTGCTCTGCTCTGCCCATAATGCCCAGCACACGCGTACAAGGGGAGGAGAAATGACATGAGACCTCCACCGTGATTCTACGCAAGGGGAAGAATGGAGGTTAATGAGCTGACAACCCCTCCACCCCGAACACGCCTCCTCTCCATGCCCACCTCCCTACTCTCTTGCACACACTGACAAGCATATACACAAACCCCCTACAAAACAGAGGGGCTGAACGCTGGCGCTGAGCCAAGGATCTGGAGACCTTCGGAGTATCATGAAGCAACGACTGGATTTACACTACATGAACATTATTAATTGGTAATCTAATATAACCTACATTATGAATAAGACCTGCACGCCAGCTCATATATCAAATGCTTATTAAATGCTCGTAAAAAAACAAAAACAAAAAGCATTTGCAACAAAATTGTTGAAGCCCCACTCTCTCTTGAATGGTTGTAAAGTTGAGCGGTTGCGTGCCATGTTGTTATCCGAATGAAAACGATTCATCCTGTGAACACTAACGTTTTGGGAATATGTTGAATCTGAAATGTTCTCATTAGGTTACAACTGAAGTCTAACTTTTGACCTGCTGGTGGCGCTGATGATAGGTGAGGGAATTACCAACAAATGGCGTCAGATAGATCGACTGTCAGCCTGGAGGATGGCGTAGAAAACAACAGTCCAACCGCCAATATCCCTGTCTTACAAAACACTAGGAAACTATACGCAACAGTTGACCCGTTGAGAAGAAACCCCTCCTGCACCTCGACCACAGACCGAGCTAAACTTATAATGCTATTATATTGCATGCAGTGCTGTGACTAACCAATATACCCTCAGATGCATGTATTGGTTGTCACATGGTGTTGTGTGAGTGTGCAAGATGTTAAATAAAACCTCAGTGGCCTTTAGGTTTCATCACCGGAAAACCAACAAGTAAAGGTGACAATTTTCATCTGAGTTGAAGCATACACAGAAACCAATTAAAGTCCCAGAGAAGTAAAACAACATTGGGGTTTAAAGGAAATCTTTAGAAAACCTTTTAGTTTAAATTAATGTAAAGAAACAACATTTGTATGAGCCTCTCTGAGGTTGAATAAACAGATGTAGGGGGCATTCAACACTGAGGACTGCTGTTGTTTCATCTATGTTTAATATAAGGCCTGATTCATATAGCTGCTTACTGGCCTGCTGCCCGCCTGGTGGAAATCTCCATCCAAATCTCGACACCCCGCCTTGAGCATCTGAGCTAAAAGCTTTCAAAAGGTTGGAGATATTTACTTTCTTTTGAATATAATGGCAATGGAGGGTATGCTACTGCAATAGCTGGTGTCCCTTAATTGTCTTAAATGAAACAAATAAAACACGTAAAAACCATGAGGATAAAATATCATCCTCCATCACATAAGAGAAAATTACTAAATGTAGTAATATAATTGATAATGGGGCAGCAAAGCACTTTTACAGAGCTTGAAAACAATAGAAGATGGACAATTAGTCATTAACGGCCATTATTAATCTTTCCGGTGAGTAATTGGTAGGAAGGCTTGTGCATTTTTTATATCCTTAAACTGAAGAGCCCTAAGAACACAAACTCCATAAAATAATAACAGGCGTTTCACCTTAGCACTATCCCGAGCCTCTCAATTATTTACTACTAATGAATTGCCTGGGGCAATATTCATCCTAAGTACAATATCAACCATCCCAGAGAGGCTGAACCGACTCGCTCAAATACTTAAATACATTTAATCAATTATGCTCACTGTCCCCTATATGAAAGAGACAAGAATGTACAAGCTTTCTTCTCCGTACAGTTTCATACGCTCTGTTTCAGCCTTGATATTTCTAGAAAATACTCACGTGCTCAAAAACTCTGACTAATTGATTCAATGTTTTCATCTAGAAAGCATTAACGAGGTTCCTCTCTTTTCCACAGTTTTTTGAATCCGTGGTGTGGGAGGGTTGAATAAATGGATGTGTGCTGTTGTTTCGGTGTCTTGCCTCAGAAACATAACAGTACTGCAGACCAGGTGCCAGGCATCCACCAGGTTTTGCACCTTGCAACCAAACTTGCCATCTTGAATATCTTGTTGCTGCCACATCGCTGATGAGCCTTCAGGGGCCCGAGGCAGCCAGAGAGCAGAGAGTGCGGCTTCACATCGCCAGCTCCCAACAGGGAGGAGCAGGATGGGCATGAGAAGTAACAGTATATAAAGCCACACAATATCAGTGTGGTGTAATTGCGTGAATGACTAAGCCATCAAACACAAACAGTAGGAGTCGCCTATAGTTTATATTTCAGAACAAAGTCTCTGCTAAGTGCAGGGAACTGCCGAATAACCTTCAGTATTTAAATGCATCACCTAAGTGAATGTAAATAGATTTTGCCATCTGTTAGCTTCGTCTATAGGGGACATCTTCATACTGGGTTTGTATTTATGCGCTTGCGTGCTTTTCCACTGCTTATTATACTCCTATTCATCCTTTCCAAAAAAAAAACAGAACACATACTCAGACCAATGATTGTTCTCTGTACATGTTTTATTTCTTTCATGTGTTTTTTTTCAGATATTTCTAAATATTGTATTCTTCAACAAAGAAACATGTTTCCTTTTGACATTTCACATGTGAAAAATGATCTTTCACAGGTGAAAACATGACAAAAAGCTGGTAAGCTCAGATAATGATTGAGACATTCTTTATTGTTCAGCCACATTAAACTATAGATGTACTATATATATATATATATATATATATATATATATATATATATATATATATATATATATATGTGTGTGTGTGTGTGTGTGGGGGGACAAAAAGCACAATGTAACACAAGGGCTGTAGTCCTATGATTCTGAGCCACATTTGTATTTATTTTTTACATTCAGCGGGCTTGCACATGTGCAAGTGTTTATAAATGTGCATATTTCATATGTGCAGTCCACTCAAAGAAACAAACTGAGTGTTCGGCTACATTTCTATGATTGACACTGTTATCACCGTTCAATCGGAAACATTTCCCAACCATGATCTCCCACTGCGTAAAGGAGCAGTTCAGGCCTGAATAGCATTTGTCAATTCTATGCTATCCGGCTGTAATCATCAGTCTTTGGCTGTAACTACACCAGAAAGAAATTTAAGCGCAAAGGATCCCGTTCCTAGACAGCTGGTGGTTGTAAATTCCTATCAGGGAATAAAAAATCAGAGAGGGAGGGAGAGAGTTTGAAAGAAAACATATACTATTTTCATTTCAACTGCTTTAGGGATTACAGCTCAGGGCTCTCGAAAAAACTGCATTAAAATAATCCACCATTTGCATGTTTTATCTCACAAAGGAGGCTCACATAGACACACGTACACACCAACCCCCACTCTCCCTCCCCCTCCCTAACCATCTTCCCCTACGTCCCCTCCCCCATTCTGGGTGAGCACACACACACACACACACACACACACACACACAAACACACACAAACATCACACTTCACACATCACATATATACACACACTGTCATCATAAAACATACACGCACGCCCACACACACAGACACAAACACACACAAACACACACACACACACACACACACACACACATTGAGATCAACCTGCTGCCATCTGCTCTACGCACTCCGTACAATCCTCACAGAATACATTATTCACTACAATACATCACATCACATTCCCTCAATGTCACAGCCTTGTGCTGGAGAAGAGTGAGAGAGAGAATAGGGGTGAGAAGAGAGCAAAACAGCTATTGTACTCTGAAGAGAGAGAGCGAGAAGGGGGAGATTTGGCCTGTTATATGGTGCAGTGGTAGAGAAAATTAAAGACAGTTTGATTTTTGCTTTTAGGCAAAACAAGGGTCTCAGATAAACTTGTTCCAGTTACAGCTGATTAACAATCGCGACAAGGTGGTTAGTGTTTAAAATTGAGAGTGAGAGAGAGAGAGAGAGAGAGAAAAAGAGAGACTCGGCAGAATAATATTCAGTATAACTTCTCATCATTCAGCCAGGCGTTCTTTTGAGTTGGATCTTCTTGTTTGTTCTTTATTCTTGCAAGTCTTTTGTTTTCAAGTGTTAGACTAAGAGAGAACAAGTCTGATATATTTCAAGGAAAAGACCAAATCCAAAACCTACAATGTGTTCCAACTTCCCAATATGTGAGAGCAGCACGGAGCTAAAAGAAGAGTGGTTGTTGAATTAACAATAGCCAGGTAGACATAATCACAACTTGGAATGGATGTTAATGTTGCTCCATGTCTTCTGGATGTGTGCATATGCAACAGTTTACGTGAAAGCAGTAAGCTCACTTATTTATTCAGGTTTAGCAATACTCAAACAGGAGATTAGAGCATTTTTGGGGACCATTTACAGCTGCAAAGTAATACAGAATTGGTGTGGTGGTGAGTCATAGCAACACTAAGACGTTGTGGCTTATTAATCATTTGTTTTACATCAATAGAGGGCACAACGGAATGAGCTATATCAGACTAGAGTCAATAGTTTTTAGTCAGATAATTAATTGTTGGTTTTGGTCTTTTCATTGGATTTGTTGACAATAAGAAAAATATAAAACAACTCCTTCATAATGATTCAAGTGTTCTCAGTTGGTAGTGTACTGTATTTCACTATTTATTTTAATGACTGTTGGTTTTGTGTCAACAGAGAGACGTCAATTTCTTTACTGAATAGAAGAGAGAAGAGAGAAGAGAGACATAATACATAAAAAACTAGAGATTTCTCCTTGTTTACATGTTTTAACTATGTCCCTGTTATTTATTGTGTGCAAAGCATGATGTGTGTGTGTGTGTGTGTGTGTCACCATTGTGCGGTGACAGAGCAGAGGGAGTGAACAGCTGGCAGGCCCACACTTGATTACGTATTGACCTGCTTTGCATTCACCTGTTATTCAGCCGAACCTAATGTTTCCACTTGGCTCTTCTGCAGCTGAGCTGCAATTAACCTCGCTGTGAGAGCAACGCAAGTAAGCCTTAAGTAATGTGTCAAAGTAGTTTGTGGAACTTTGCTAAATGTCATTCAAGTAAAATTAATAGTTTTTCCACTTTAATTATCACACAGTGACAAAAGGAAGTGCTTTCTAACCCTTGCCACACTTCGCAGTAGCTGTAAATACAGTCAACATTCGATACATTGCTAACATACTGGTTACACTCTTAAGGTTCTCGACTGGGTGCAGGTGATCTCCTGACTGCAGGTAATTAGCCTGTGGAAATGTCATATACCTGCATGGGGCTCCAAGCACACCATTTGAATGGCAGAAAACGTTGCTGCGTCAGACCCTTCCCTTCGCTCCACTCCTCCTTGCCTCCTCTCGCTTTTTCCCACCCTCCATCCACCCTCCCTCCCCTCTTTCCCAGATGCTCTGTCGGCTCATGTCTGTGTTTGGGCTGCGACTGCGAGGGGTCACCGCCTGCCTTGGTCTCACACGTGGAGCACCGAGCGTGTGTTTGTACGTGTGTGGGCAAGGGAGAGCGAAACAGCACACACTCATGTATGAATGATTATATGAATGAATGAGTGTGTGTGTGTGTGTGTGTGTGTGTGTGTGTGTGTGTGTGTGTGTGTGAGGAAGAACGTCCCCCAAAAAAAGGTGTGTGAGTGTGTGCATCTATCCCAATGTCTGCATAGTTGAGAGTGAGTGCTGCCTGCCTTGTGTGTGTGTGTGTGTGTGTGTTGTATATGTTCTCTTCTCGTGTATATGTGTGTGTGTGTGTGTGTGTGTGTGTGTGTGTGCGTGTGTGTGTGTGTGTGCCTTGCAAGCTCAGTGCCAGGTCTCTCTAATGAGTCTGTCAGGCGCTGTTAGCGACGGCGTGCTCCCCTGGCTCAGCGCACTCCTACAGACACACTGTGATTAGCCGGGCCAACGGCACGCCACCGGGCCAGATTAAACACTCACCACGCCGCCAGGGAACACACACACACACACACACACACACACACACACTCACTCACTCACTCACACACACAGAAACTCAGCACAGCACACACTGGAGCATTACACTTGCCTGCGAACGCGCCACAGACTAACTTAAACACACACAGCTTCATTATCATCGCGCCCATTAGCCTGCTCTGATACTTGCCCTCCAGAGCCAGGTGTTGACGGCAATAAAACTGAAAATGAATGTGAAATATAAACAATATACAAGCTACCTATGGCACTCACAAAATACTAATATTTCATTAATCTGTCTGTGTTTATTGAATTCCTGTCTGCTGCTAATCTTGAACATCACTCAGAATTAAGGCCAGCCCTTCTGGCTCCAACAGCTTTCAACATCTTCATTAAAGCGACATGAATCACTAATTACAGGTAATTACCCTTTAATGAGCGGCCCAGATGAATGAGCAGATATGCAGAGGAGGGGCAGGCGTTAAGGACACATCGTTTTTCATTCCTCGAGGGCCAAAAGCGGACTCTAACTGGGTGTCACAGTTTAACCGTTAGCTTAGCCATGGTGGTCTGGTGAGAAAAAGCTGGCTTGACTGCTGTTTACACGCGTCAGACAATTAACCTGGTGTATCACACAGGATACTATTTATATGAGTTGTTTTACTATTTGAACCCAAATGTGTACATGTTGGGTTGTCTCTGGTCACACTACAGTAGTTCAAGTACACAATAAGCTAACAATCACAATAGTATAGAAGTGTTTCAATGCCAGTTTGTAACCCCTAAATATGAAGTGGTGTCTGCCTGACTTTGAGCACAACATCTTTATGTTCTTTCACATCACTTGTTGACTCATCAAATACATCCTAAGACCCACTAGATGGGTCTCCACTGGACAGCAGTCTCCAGTTATGAGAGGTGAACCCAATAGGGAAGTGTCTGAATTCTACATTTGTTCTAATGGACAAGGGGAAACTCCTCTAAGTCTGATTGTATAGAAAGTGTTTGACACAAGAAGCCGCAGCATGACCTTAAAGAGCATTGAGTGACTGCTTTAGACAAGTTGTGATCACCTTTCACACCAAAAACAAATGTGGGGTTTCCCTGGGTCAGCATGGAGAGGGAATATTACCGGCACTGTGAGAACTGAGATGTGTAACACATTTAAGGTGGTAATGGGTTAAAGTAGGCAGCTTTTGTAACTGTGAAGGTGTGGGAGTTGCAGACTGTTTCTTTGTGGTTAATATATGGGAATCAAAACTGTTTTTTCTTTCTTCTGCCGCTGTCGCTTTCTCAGAAAACCAACAAGCAAAAATGTGATTGAACTGCTTCAGAACATTAAAGAGTTACATTTCCTATCTTGGACCTGCAGAAGAAAGTCCCTTCACAAGACACTTGCCACCAATGTTCCCCTTGTTTTTAATTATTCTCCTCCCTCTTACTTGCTGCCAAAACGCCTATTTTTACCCATCTGTGCTGTAGCCCAGGGTTTTTCTTGTCACCACCGTGTTTCCTGTCATCAGTGTGTACGGTTGAACAGTGCAGCTACTGAAAAGGCCTCAGCACTGTAATGTCTCTCTCTCTCAGATGTGGTCAAAGACGTTTGACATCTTGTTTTTCTTTTTACACCTTGTATTTCCTCTACAAAGTATGTTAGATATATTAACATACTAAAGCAGAAATATTGGGCCAATTGGAAACTTTTCTTTGTTCATTTTATTCTGTTTGTTCACCTTTAATCCAGGCCCCTGAGATTAAGATATTTACAGAAATAACCCTTTGTTTACTCTACACTAATCCAATCACCGCGCTAAAGTTCATTCAATTTGTGCTCTGACAGTGAACCCCCCGCCCCCCTCCTCTAAAGCATATTCATCATGATGCCATATGCCCCGACACAACACTGCGTCTTTTCTTTAGCAGAAATGTGCAGAATGTGACATACTGTACTGTGTGATACAATGAAGTAATTGTGTTTTGTCCCTTGAGGGAAAGTATGAGTCGGAAGAGGAGGAATATCAGTGCAGGATGTATGCTTTCCAGCCTCATCCGACGATCCAGTTGTAAGTGACAAGCTCATGGCAGTGTAAGCTCATGGAGATTTAAATGAGAATCTTGAGTTCTAGGATGTAACTGTCTTGCCTGACCTCCATTACAGCATGCTTTAATGGCCTTCTTAGCTTTTTAGAGTCAAGACGTATCATATTTTTTGTAGGATAATACAATATACTTTAATAGATTATTTTCCTGCAGGGCAAAACAGCATATTAGGCGTAGTATGTATTCCAAACTATTTCAAATCTGTTCCAGATGTATACAATAGAAAAATACTTTTATGAAAGAAAAATACAAGTTACGACTTAAAAGAATAAACAATGAAATGCAAAAAGACTGCATGAAGTTAAATGTCCTCGTTGTACTTGGCCTCTCCTCCAGCATGACACACAGAGCCTCTTTTGTTCTGCCACTCATTGCTTATGTTACTGTAGAGCACTAATGCACACAGATCGATAGCATACTTTCCATTTCAACACATTGAGCTGATGTAGGGACACACAGTTGGAATTGATCCTGTCCTGTCAACACAAAGTTTTAATGTCGGTAAGTCTTCATCCTGCTGCAAAATAAATGTTCTTCAAATAAAAAGTGGGTTTTCACAGCGTGGTCACGAACTCTACCCTTTGTAGCTTGACGTTGACATCTTTGTATTACACATTGAATAACTGCATTGCTGATGATGATTTTAAAGCTAGGTGGGTGGGAAATGGTGTAATGGAGGCATAGAAACAGAACATCTGGCCCATTCACGTGAATCAAATATAAAAAGGTTCTGTCACTTCCAAATTACTTCTCTTGTCGTAGACCTTTTATGATTGGGAAATACAGTCTCACATAAAGCTATTTTGAAACAGCTGTAAAGGCATAACAACCATTAAATATTTTAATACACCGATAAAACAATAAGTCAGAATTGTAAAAAAACAACAACTAAACAATGCATGTTGCCTCCAGAACAAACAAACCCAGCATAATCAATTTCCTCCCCCACAGGATGTCCACCACATGCTAGCGGGTTTTTACGACCACGGCTGAAAGGTGTAAAAAAACAAGCATGTTTCAAGTAAGCAAAACTATCAATCTGCACGTTTAACGAGCTTGCAGTACAAGGTGCACACCGTCTGAATATAGTCTGAAATCTTTAACGGCAAGAAGGCTGAAAACAGGAACTGGCTGTTCTCACTCAAACAGCTCATTGTTGGTGATTTACTGTATGACCATAGAAAGAGAGATGACTGATTTACGAGACATTTTTTATTTTAGTCTTGAGCATCTTGCAGCGTCATACAGATAAACATCTTATGTTTTGTTTCTGCAAAATTTGATTTTGGAGAAATGTTAAAAAGATGATTTGGTATCTTTTAATGTGATGTGACAAAAGTCCTGTCAAGGGAGAAACACCTTCCTGCATTTGAACTGAAAAACGGCAAACCATGTCGTGTACACTGGCAACTTGCTGCAGGCTATACAGCAACATCTCATTACACTTTAAATAAGTACATCTGTTTCTTAAGACCTCTGATCCTTCATGTAAATGGTTGTTTGATTATGAAAACAACACCAGGATGAATTAGATTTATTTTAATTTGTGCCTGTTATAAATCATATAGTGGTCTTTTAAATCATATATTGTAGTGGGAAACTCTTTCAATTGTGTGAAGCGCTCAGCCCACAAAATAAAGATAAACTGTTTTCAGTGATAACAATAAAACAGCTCTTCTTGGTTCGATGAACCAAACCAACAGCCTCTGAAAGGCAGAGATGGAGAGAGAATCAGAGAGAGGGAGAGCACTAATCTTATTACCTTCTCTCCCTGTCATGAGAGCATATTCAATTCTCTGTGGCAACCGACAGGAAGGTGAACACCAACAAAAATGACAAATTAAATTGCACATCCCACCATTTAATTTTCCATGTAATTAAATCAGTTGAATGTTATAAAAAACATGTAAACTCCGTCAATTACTTTGAGCTATTTGCATTTTTAATTAGGCCAGATTAATTCTAATAAGCGAGCTGGGCTTAGGCGATGACAGAGCAGGCCTATTGTGTGTCTGTCACACTCATTTAATTATATCATTATGTCCCATATCCTATTATGATAATTGGCTTTTTATTCTCAATCAACAACCAACCAAATCTATTAAGTAATAAGCTCTGACTAGTGCACTTTTAACCTTACACGTTATCGATGTGTGCCACATTTAAAACCACAACCAGTTGATAAAAGATTGGTAAAAGCAAAAAGCAGTGCAATGCCCAGGCTTAGTCAGCTAGCTATTTCCTCCAAATGAAAAATGACTGTCATGGAGCTGCATGTTGACACTGGGTATAGGGTGTAAAGCAAACACATTAGACGGAGGAAATGGGTATCACCATCTTCCCCCTGCAAGGTAACTAAGCAGAGAAGACGAATGTGTCTGATGTGTTCAGCCATTTCCTCTGCTCCCTCTCTGGGGAGTCACTCGAAAACAAAATCTCTGAACAAACTGACCCTGCTGTTTAATTGAAAGACACTGCTGCAAACAAATAGGGGAAGTGAGAACGGATTACAGCCTGGGAGACATGCAGCAAGCCAAATTTCTCTGACAAAAAGATGATGAAATTCAGGTGAAAATAGCAGAGATAAAACCTTGCACAGCTGCAAAAATAATTGCAAAAATTACCATTTGTCATAATGGTTAATTAACTGGAAATGGTTTTAGGTTTAGTCATACTGGGATTTCTGTGTAGTATGTTTCCAGTATGTAAATCTCAATTCACAAGTGCAATCAAGCTACTGTTGTAACGCTATGTAACGCATACAAATGAACAAAAAGGCAGTCAATCTTAATTTTAAAATACAAATAATTCTACCATTAAAATAAATAGATCAACTTCATATTTAACTTCACAGCACAGCAGGCAGGCAGATCGGCTCCCAGCTACAGCTAAGATCAATATTAAGCTTCATTACTTTATCAGGTCTGAGTGATTCCTCAGCTCCACCCAATAAGGCTTGAATAAACGAACATCATTTCTGCCTCTGAGAAATATTTGTATGTTTACATAAAACTCCCTTTTCCGCATCTATTCCTGGACTGTCTATTGTCCTGATTTAATAATCATATAGGGTGAAAAGGAAGGTAAAAACATCTCAATGCTTCCTTGCACAGCAGAAAAACAACCAATTGTACCCTCAGACTGCTGCCTCTGCAGCATTAACAAAGAGGAGCAGGCACATGCAATATGTGGTATTACAGTAATGCAAAGATGTAGGACGGATACTGCCAACCAGTCATATCACTAATCGCCATGTGCAAAGATGTGGTCAGGAGCATTTTGAACCAAGTCACACGACTGCAGCGTTGTCTAAGTTATGTGGCTTTTCTTTTAAATAGTCAAACAGGAAATGTGCTTCAAGCTTTTGCAGCACCTCAGTGACAGTTATTTGACAACCACAATCAATCTAATTGTAATGTTAATGTTTTTTCCTCCAAGATACTAAAAAAGTGTAAAGTGAATGCTGTCAAAAAGGAGATAAAAAAGAATATATCCCTCAAGCTTTTTTCCTTTGTTTGAAGAAGATTCCCATGATCTTCTTCAAACATAATCTAAGACTTGCATAAATTATGTGGAACAGTTAATTTCTAATTCAAGAGCATGATTTCCAGTCTTCCATTGTTGCAGTATCAAAGTTAAGACACTTAAGTGGCAAAGTCAATCTTAACCAATCAAACAGTGGAGAAATGGAGTAGAAGTAATCTTTGTATGATCCAAAATGTCACACTTTCTCACACTCAAAATCATCTGTCAGGCCGGATTGCACAGCAAACACGCTTCTTTCATGAAGGGTACACGTCTCTTCATCTATATTTTGTTTTAATAATCAAGTGAGGTATTTCTCAGTTATTGTCGACCCTCCTGCAGTCCACAGCATACTAATCTATACAATATGAACTATATCTGTGACATTGTCAGTCCTTTTGTCAGAACAAAGACAGTATAATAATGGAAAAAATATCATCCATTCAATAGCTCAGAATGTACTGTAAACAAAGGCAGGAAAGCGGTGGGGGCTGGGAGGGCTTTGTTTCAACAGAAGCCACCCTGATGCAATTGACGGTTGGACCTTTAATGTTTTCAGTTTCTTTCTGGCTGCTCTCCTCTCAACAAAATGCTTGTGCAGTCATCTCACTCATGTTTTACTCTAAAATTAGCTTTGGAGTGCAGCAAGCTGTCAGTGCTGATTCAGTTGGACAGGCACAGCTCAGATGTATTAATTTTCTCATACAGGAGAAAAGTGCTTTTCCAGGTTTCGCTACAGCCCCCCTCGCCTATATTCCTGTGCATAGGGGCCTTTTGAGAAGACAGTTTTAATTTACCAGAGGAGAGTTTAAAGAGATTTATCTCCAGTGCCAACAGACAGATACCAAAAGTAAGTACGGCCCCTGAAACAGTCTGATAACATCATGTTTAGCCCTCTAAAAACAAGACTCCCTTCATAGTTAATAAACCTTTTTTTCCTCCACGGTCCGACCTTATGAAAGTGCTGTATAGCCCCACGATTTACATTTTACTCAGTAATTATCTGTAAAGAGGACTTAATAAGTTCCCCCTTGAGTACACACAAGGTGAGCGTTACTATGGAAACGCAGAGTGCTCCTCTGTGCTCCGTGGCACTGCAGCCTGCTCCATTGTGGCGAGAGACAACAGCTGTCTTTACCTTTGGCAGGCAAACAGGCTCATTAAGGGCGGCCATGTTTGTTTTTGTGCCCGATACCTAGCCCTAAGCAAACATTGCCATATCTCCACTCCACAGCCCTCGGAGTCTCAACATTTTCTTCCCTATTGTGGAGGTAGGCCCTGGCACGTTGAGCCTGCTGTATGTTCTCTTTTTCCCGAAAGCCATGGCCGAGATGCCAGTGGCTCTCAAAGAATGCGTGCTTAATTTAGAAATTTAGTCGAGGTTGGAGCTGATGAAATGTCGAAATTCTGCTATGCGATGAATGTTGCGTATGTGTTATATACATAATGTAAGACATTATAAGGCCTGATATCACTTCTTGTGGTCTGGCACAAGAAAGCCTTCCTTGTTTGTTGTGCAGTCGATGTGATAAAGGCGCCATTATTTGGTCTGCTCACAGCTAACAGTGAAGTCTGCAGTGAAAGGTTTCATTGGCATATTTTCTCCTCTCTCAGCAATGTATGCGGCTTGAGCGACAAGGCAGGTTGGATTCATAACGCTTTGATGAAAAACCCATTTAAAAGGGAAAATGGCATTGAATGTCATTCCATTACTGCAGACAGCAAACATGGGAACACTCGAACCCAGAAGGCATTCACATTAACTTGTACAAAATAGCAAAAAGACAATTTTTCGGCTCTCCTTTAAAATATGTATTGCACTTGGAGTGTTTTCAGCCAGAGCATTTCAAGAGTAGCCTTCCAAAATGTACTCACTTATTTGATTTCATCCCTTTTTACCCATTTGTCAAGCCCAAAGTCACAATGCGTTGTGAAATGAGTTCTTAATGTGGAGTAATGAGGCTGTCATGGCAAAGCAGTCTCTGCTTGTTTGAATTTGACTCATGTCGTAGATTCAATTAAATCAGCCGAAGTCAAGCTGGCCCCAGGCCAGATCGGTAATGGTGACCTCATTCAAACAATGCTCTGACATACTGAAACAATAAGAGGAAGGGCCTTGAGTCAGTTGCAAAAGCAAACTCCACTCAAAAGCGATAAGCTGGACAAATTAAAGTGAAGTCACCAACATGTTTGAAAGATTCATGTAGTCATGTGACATGCGCATGGTTTTTGTTCTTCTTTTTGCTGCCATAATTGTTGCTTTTGTAACATGCCATTAAATAATCTGAAATAAAGGGTATACATCTCTATTGCAAATACCCTGAACCGCGTATACTGTGTGAACTTTGACCCCACTTCCTTTGCCTATAATAACTGGGAACAAAATAGCTCGAACTTTAGAGATAAAACTACCTAACAGATTTCAAACACAGCTGGCCCATCTCTTCTTTTGGCCGTTTACTTGTCTTCAGAAGACTAAGCTAATTTATTTGGATGTTAAAATGCCTGGAATCTAAATCATGACACAAACACTCCCAAGGCTATGTAAACAACCTTTCCACTTCCAGCCTACAACCATGCTGTCTGAGCAATAACTTGAGTGCCAAGGGCAAAAGCACTTCTCACTTTTGGAAGGGTCTCCAATGTCACACTGTTATTAAGAGAAGGCGCTCCCCTGTTTGTATAAAAGGGCATAGGTATTGCTAAAAGGCCTATTCTACCTCTACTGTCAATGTACAATCAATTATGTTATGCTTAAGTTTGAGCTACATTTACCATTTATTACATGTACATTTACAGTTTGGAAAAACAGAGACATCCTGAGTGCTTTGTAGAATAAACAGAAACGAGGTAACAAAATCAAAACAGAACATCTTGTTTTACTCTCTATTCACCAGGGCCAATAGCGGTTACAGTAAACAGATAAAATAAGACACACACACACACACACACACACACACACGCACACACACACAGTCACCGCATCTCATTAAGCTGTGTTCCCTCTGGCCCTTATTCCATTAGAAATTAAAACTCAGGACAATTAGATGCAGATGGGTCTCAGCTCAGTGCGCCATAGTCGCACTCTCAAGGCGCCGAGAATACTTAATTACAGGCTCATCTGAAAGCTGTGCGGTGCTACTGGGCTGCATCACACGGTGAATGACTTGAGTGTGGGTCAGCCACACCACCGGGGGCACATGTACATGCAGCGGCTGGTAGCTCCCATTGACTTTGATGCATTTTAGTTTGAATGCGTTGTTTTTTCGTGTTTCTTACTGGAGCGCGTATGACATACGACAAAGATACAGTCAGTAATATCGGAGAGGGAAGCACATGTCTTGGATAAAGTGCAGAGGACCTTGAGACGCTCACCACCCACAGCTGAGAACCCAACAGCTGAGTTGTAAGCTAATCGAACCAGGCTAAGCTGACCTAGCTAGGACCTAATATTCCACTTGGCTACTCAGCCAAGAGGAATATGTCTGGACGCTGGAAAAAATATGGATAAAATATTACTTCAGGCTAGCCCAGCAATGGGAGGTTGATGGGAGACGGTTGTGGTGACAGTCCTGGTACCCCGGATCAAGCTGCACTTTACAGGCGAACCAAAGGACCAAGGGACCTTTTTTGTGTTGTCATGTTTTCCTGTGTGGTAAATGAGCTATAACTGCATTTCATCATTCAACCTTGTGGTGCATAATGAACAATTATCCTTGAATACTTAACAATGGATGCCAGCCAGCCACCAGGGGGCAATCAAGATGTTTTGGCTTCACTTTTGGGGAGCAGTCATTATGCACATGATGCACATCCTGCAGGAGCATTCTGTGGGAAACATACCTGAATGTTGTGGCTCACACAACATGGATGTGAAAGCAGTGCCCTGTAGATACATTTTTGTGTAAAAATGTTGAGTACAATTTAATTTGCTTCTAGAAGATGCACAGGGAATGAGGGCCCTTGAGAGCACTTGTTTCTTTATTTGGGAAACTGTTCGCTACTTTACTCTTTTGGTCTTGGTTTGTCATGTCCTACAGTGCAAATATTACAACTCTATAGCATCTCCACTGGTCAGAATGGCATGTTCTTTTACAGTGCTGCCCCATTCAGCGACAAGCCTGAATGAAGCATTTCAGCCTCTCTACTGTTCAGTTCTATGGACAGAATGAGCACAGAATGCAAGGTATTTCATCAAAATCCTTCAGGAACACACATCATCAATTAGTTGTGTATCTGCTTCATCACTCTGCTTATGACAAGGCCACTAAGCACATTTTTCTGTAATTGAACAAACTCTAGTTGATGTAACGACTGACCGTTCTGCCCTTCAAGCTGGAGAGAGAGAGAGAGAGAGCGAGAGTAAGAGAGTGAGAGAGAGATATTTGATTGCTCCGTGTACTTGCTTTTGTCATGTGACACCATGTACCATTATATTGTGATGTTGTCATAGAAGGAGAGGAAATGAAATGCCTTGAAGCTACACAGAGAGTGTATTTGTGTGGTTGGACGATGGAGGATTCAGAGGTGTAAAAGTCAGTGTATATAACCCTGCGTGCATATGTGTGTGCGTGTGTGTGTGTGTGTGTGTGTGTGTGTGTGTGTGTGTCTGTGTGTGTCTGTGTGTGTGTGCAGGGTTTAAAATGTGTTTAAAATGTGTGCAGCTCTAATTGGGCAACTTGGGATTTTTCACTTGCATCCAATCATAGCACCTTTTGGCCCACAATGACGTCACATGTTTGTGGTTTCGGTTTACAGTTTCATCAGTCTGAGAAAACGACAAACTGAAAAAAATGAACACATATCACCCCATAAAGCACCAGTGAATTAGATGATGAATATTGCAATATCAGCAGGAATACAGGCGGGGTAGCCTGATGGTAAAAATGTAACACGTTCTAACAATCTGTTGACCTTGATGAACAAAAGTTAGACTGAGCATATGTACGGTATAAAGAGATTTTACAGTGATTGGCGACCATTGCAGCCAATTAAAACAGTATGTGTTGAAAATGGTCCTACTTCAAAGTGACACGAGCAGGTGAACAACTTTAATGTTGTTTGCTGGTTCATAACCTGCCGCTAGTCTAGACCCACAAATAAAACACTAGCAGCCATTAGCTACCTCAACTCATAAACACTTCTAGTTCCGCTGATAATCATCATGCTACCTTTGAATGCTTTGAATATAGCTCAGTTTTGCAATTTGCTACATTTTTATGCAAATGTAATGCCTGATGGTATATGAGCTGTTTGAAAGTGTGTTATATCTCCCTATGATGTATTATGCCTTTACCTATTGATAATAATGATAAGTCATAAGACTGGTGGCTCTGAACAGGTTAATGAGGTGCATGAGTTCTGTGCCACATGACCATAAATAATGTTCATTATGTGTGGCTTGTATCTAATACTCTTACCATGTGTACTCATAGCATAGGAATCAAATAGTTCAATAACACACTTTCTTTAGTGACTCATATAGCGCATAATGTAGGATGACATTTTATGAGTGGCACCTAGATGCAGAGGAGATGAATGCATATGACTTCTATATAGCTGGTTTTATCATTTCTTTCATGTCTTCTTTTTTTGTAATGGTAAGTTTGCTGCTGAAACCACAAAGTGTGACAAAGATTGTCGGGGAAAGACTGCATTCAAGTTGATGAGTTAGAATCTAAACTGCTTTTTATCCAGTCTTTAAACCAGTAATGTTTCTTGAGGCAGCTGATGCTTTTAATATAAAAGTGCACAATATTGCATCAATAATGTTCCCCTAATATTTAGACTATTTAATGGAGCGGCTGTCATAATCCAAGTAATTCTATATCTTTATGTATATAAAAACGTGGGCTGTTTTAAACTTGGTGATAGCAATCTCTACTTCCTGAGAAAGGGGAACATTTCTCAGTTTGTAAGAATGGAAACATCGGGGACATTGCACTATGAAAGAAGCTGTTGTTGTTGTTATTTTCAACAAGTCACCGTGACAGTTGAGAATTTCCTTTGTGTGTGTGTCTGTGTTCAGGGGATGTTGCATGAATGGGCAGTCAGCATTTAGGGTTCAAAAGAAAACACCACCCTGAGCTTCTGTCGGTGTGAAAACCAAGGCTACGGTGCTCTGTATCAAGTGCCATTGTTTTGGTAATAGTAAACCTGGGGCACTTGCCAGGAGGCATTAGTCATTAATCTAACAAGTTCCACAATGCAAACCACAAAGTGCTCCACTGTTAACTTCCTTTCATTGAATTTTGAGCACATAAGCACATGTCCAAGTATCTTACAGCGAAGTATCAACTTTCTGATGACTAGTTACCTGGAGGATGGCTGCCATGTTTGTTTATTTGTTTGTTTCCTTGACAGGAAGCCAGATCATTTTGAAGCATGCTGGGTTTTTGTGAGGGAGGAAGAGAATGCCAGTAAGTGCTGCTTTAGACTATGGTTTTTCACTACTGTCTACTGTGTTATTAACAATTCTATATAAAGATCCGCTCAAGTTTTCCGTTCCTGTGTGTTAACAACCCTGTAAGCGTCTATGAGGTTGTTGAGAGAGATGGAGTCCTCGACAGCATAACACCATCGACCGTATGTCATAATTTCCAAAATCCCACTTTTCTTCCCTGTTTGTTTTTCTTAGCGACATCACTCATTGACATGGCTCATGGCCAGTTGAGACTAAATAGGTCGACAAAACAAAGAGAAGGCCTAGTTCTCTTGCTTTCCCTCTCTTTTCTCAACCCACAAGTCTCCACTAACCTCTATACCTCCCTTTTTCTTTAGCAACATCTATCTCTATTTCTCTTCTCTTTCCGTAACTTTGCAGCATACACTACTCTTTTTTCCTGTGGGCGATTCTTAAACCATAGTAATGGCTTTGCAAGACCTAAAACCATAGTATTACCACTGTACCTTCTGTGACACTTTTATCTCTGCCCGTTGTGAGTGATCATGAAGCTCATCATTAGCTCTCAAAGAGGAAGAATGAGCCCCAGTTTGATTACCTCGGTGTCTCCGTGGGTTCCCGTCGTCTCTGCTGACTGAATTGGACGCAGACGATTACAGCCTTGCACAGGCAATTATATCTGCCTGCTAAATATGTCACACATAATAAAAACATGCTCCTGACAGACTAGGGACAAGTGGAGACAGTCACAGCTGGGGAAAGAGGAAAGAGAGCATATTCAGAGCATATTCAGGTGCATATGGATTAATCAACCCTTTCTTCCTCAAGTGGAATCCTCTCACAGTCCAAACTAACGCCTGCCAGTGAATGAATGACAGACACCCGTGCTCAAGTGAGAAGTCAAAGATCTGGAAATGAATGGCAACACTGAAAAAAGTATTCTGATTTATAATCTTGCTCCCAAAATAAATAAATTGACCTGCAGGCACACTAAGATAAATACAACTACTCTGTATTCATGCTTTGCACTCTGGGAGCTTTCTGATCATTCTACTTTATATGTACTGTTTATGTGTTACTCTGGGTTTGGACCAAAAATTAAACTTTTAAATGGGCTCCGTTCCATCAGGTCGTAGTGCAAACATGGCACTGACCCCAGGCCGATAATATTTGTAAAGGGTATTCAGTGAAAACAAGGGAGGGAAAGAGCCGTAACTCCCTGGCAAGGAGTTTATACCATGGGCCATGGTGTTTGCACAGGACATACCTCAGGAAGCTGGGACAACTGGGAATGTTTTCCAGCTTCCAGCCCCTTCCATGCATGTATACTTACATACAGTACATATACAGCACAGTGCATACATACACATAGTACATATGTACATTCATACATGCATCAAGTCCATAAAGTAGACATGCTGTTTTTATATATGAGGGCTGCGATTATTGATTATTTTAATAAGAGCTTAATCTGTTGATTGGTTGTCAATACAATGTAAACATTCACGTCACACACTCCCAGTCAAAACTCAAACATAGAACATGACAATTTTATAAAACAGAGAAACATTGTCTCTCAACTTATAATTTCAGCACTGCAGCTGAGCTGGTTTGGTCTGTCGGAGCTAAGACGCACAATATATGTGGTGTATTGTACATTATAGCATTTCCTATCATACTCTGAGAGGGGTTTCCTTACTTTTACTTCTTACAGAAAAAAACAAAAATGGTGAAGTCAAAAAGCCACGATGGGACAAGCTAAAAGCTCCAATAGTCTTTTCAGTGAAATTAAGTTCAAACCACTTAAGAGACGGAGAGACAGATAAGCTGCATTGTTTACACATCAATTTCACCATGATGTCACGTGTCTTTCCTTTTGAGTGTTTACACTCATTAACAAACATAATCAACATTAAACTCAACACCCAGAGGCCTCCTCTGGGGCAGGTGCTGGTGCGGTTTCTTTTTCTTTCTTCTTCTGCAGTAAGAATGAGAATGCCATTGCACTGCCCCATGGGAAGGCCCGGGCTGACTAATGTAAGCACACTACAGTGGGGCTGGCTGCTGGTCTTAATTATGGTAACAGACGCTGAGGGGGACGCGCTGGTACCCACCAACGAGGAAGTAGCTTAGCACTGCCAGGGCCAATAATTAGCACATGGGTAACCCCCCCCCCACTACCACACACACACACACACACACACACACACACACACACACACACACACATTCATACTGACACTCTGGTATCCTACATCAAACACAAACACTGCATTTAAAAGGCAAAAACACGACACGGAGCGTTTAAATATGAAAAGGCTATTCCTGACCCTGTGTGTGGTAATACAGCGTTTCGTGTCCTATTGCCTTTCATCTATGCGTATGTCTGTCTGCATCGATCAGAACAAAAAAACACATTTTGGTTGGTTGGGAAAATTACATTTTTACCCAGAGTCACCAAGGTTTAATACACACACACACATATATATATATATATGGCAAAAAATGGCATATGCAGGCTATGTGACTCTGCAAATGTCAGAGCCAATTCCAGTTTCATTGAAATGATTTCAAATGGTCAGAATCCCTATTAAAAATCTCCTCCGTGTGTTGGGGCTGGGAGAATATGATTTAGTGGCTGTTTTTGCTCTGGCCCTGCTCGCTGAGTGTCACAGGCCCTTACTGTGGTATGCATGGCCTTCCTCTGCACCGGGCTATGAAAGAAATTGTGATTGTGATTCTGTAGTCAGCAAAACGCTTGAATGGTCCCGGGTTAGCCTGCACATACACAGAGACACACAAACACACGCACATACACACACAGATACACACACTGTCCCCATACTGGGCCACTGATTACTTCAACCCATTTGACTCTCACTCATCCTCTGATTCTCCCTCTCTGTCACACAGAGTTTGTCATTAGCTAATAGCGACAGCGCTACTCAACATGAACATTGGGTATAGTCAGCATTACGGCGACTGGTTAATTTGTCAGCCATGTGTGAGTAATCGAGGGACTAAAAATACCCCTTACAATTAGCCAACACTAATAATAAGTATGTGTTTATTCAAGAGCTTATTTCACTTGAGGACGATCAGTTGATGAAAACTGGCTGAATACAATAATGTAAAGTAATCAAACCTTTGCACAGCGTACAGTACACCAGGCAATCCTGTAATAAAAAAATAAAACTGAGATAAGCCATTCAAATGAAGTACATCATTCCTCATCTTATCTGAGGCAGAGAAGACCACCAACTAACAAAGCCAGCTCTTCAGTCATGTCCTATCAAAGCCGATATCAGTTGTTGGGAGGATATATGAGCTGGGTGGGGCCTGGGTGTTTAAACACAGGGCCTTATTCTCTTTGCGCTCAATGCTCTTGCTATACTGTATGCATCACCTCCCCTCAGCAGCAGTCAGCACTGTTTGCTTAAGGTATTCAAATAAAGGAGCAGACACTGTGTTCCCATTTCACAGAGCAAACTAAAAGCGTCAGACAAACAACAACTACATACATGCATGTTGTGTCAGACAAAATGCATCTTTATACTTTAGATTCTTTCTACAATAGATACAGTGTGTATGGTATTTGCACAGTATATAAGAGTAAGATGTGTATCATGCAGCTGGGAAAGCAGCAGGCACCATTAAAACATGGCCTAGTTGAATATTACCATCAGAGCACAGAACTGTTGTAATAGTATTATTATCTTTCATTTCTCCGCGGCTGTGGGAGAGTACCACAGTAATAGAAGACAAGTAACTCACGGTGAAATAAGATGAGTATTGAAAGTATTGAGGTAGAAATCTTCAGGGTTATTTAAGGATCTTTCTGAATCATCTTATCATTGAAGTACCGTCTCTGCACATTTTATTCATCTCTTTTCAGTTTGATAGTGC
This sequence comes from Liparis tanakae, assembly GCA_036178185.1. NCBI lineage: Eukaryota > Metazoa > Chordata > Actinopteri > Perciformes > Liparidae > Liparis > Liparis tanakae. Next base: position 15,681,409 of record CM070097.1, on the reverse strand, counting down.
TGAACTTCAGTGATTACAGTCTTAGCTCAAACTATTTTGGCCAGCAGAATGATTCATGGTACTCAAGGACCAGCCGATGACACATTTTGGCTGAGAAAGGGTTCACATTTCCTCAATGCAAAATGTTTTGTTGATCACGGACAACAGTGCCAAAGTAAAGAAAATTATTCACACAGAGATTAGTTAACACAGTAATTATCAGCACATTAAATTAGGTGAGAGAGAGTGCATCCAGAAGCACCTAAACTAATATGAATAAAACACGTCTCTCCTTCCAATGAGCAGTGTGACAAAGGCTGAGAGCATGAGCGGTACACGTGTTCTCTGAAAGTCCCATAAACTTGATAATTACTCAAACTAAGCTTGTGTTGTTGCAGAGTAGACAGAAAATAAGTTTCCAAATAAACACACTATAAAGCAGAAATACCAGCACAAGCTCATTTTCATCCCATGCTTGTGTGTAAATCAGATAACAGTGTTAATTTCACAGAGATAAAAGGGGAGAGAGCTTTTCACAGCCACCGAAATATTTTTCTTCTTCTTTTTTTCAAACAGGGATACTGAATCCAGAGAGGAATAATGGTGCTAAATCTCAACACAGTTGCCAAATTGCATTTTCAAATAGCATTATCCCAAAAGAATGTTCTCAAGATAAACTACAAAAGGCCACCGACTCAACAACAAATTAAACTAAAAAATATAAAAAATATATCCACATGTATATGAAAAGTAAGTCCATAAAAACATTTGACTTTAATGCTTATGATAAGCCTTTTGCCTCCATGCGGCTTCAGAATGAGACCTGGGCCGAATGTGACCAACGGGGCTGTCAGACATGATTACCAGCGTGCAGATCTGAGCCGTAGATACAGAACCTACATAACAAATCAGATGTCTCTATGGAGCCACGGACAGCTTGACAAGCGTTGGAGGAGCGGAACTTGACCCCGTGCTCTGTGTTAACAGGACACCAAGTGATCCCTGCTGCTCGCGGGCCTCATTTGCATCGCTAGTGAAGGTAGTTAGTGTTACACATGTGATGATAGCAAATTATACCTCCCCTTGTGGAAAGAGCCCCCACTCCCTCAAGCAAAGGGAGTGGAGGGATTTCAATAATTCAAATGAACACTCGTCATTTTGAGGGGTGCCACACTTTTGTATCGGTGACAGTAGTTGGTGTCACTTTCTCCCTCGTGAAAACACTTCATATCATTTCATTTCTAGTGTCTTTGTTTCCAGGATTCATGCAGTGTGTATCTGTGTGTGTGTGTGTGTGTGTGTGTGTGTATTTATATATATCAGCATATTCTTCAGATTATCCGCATAGAGGATGATCCTAATTCGTTTGACCTAAAAAAAGATAGCCTGTGCGGAGAAGACATTTATATGAGCCCATTTGAGTGTCACAGGTGTACACCTGCCTTATCGGTATATGTTTTATATCGACTTCATTTCATCTGTGATCGAATGCGAGCAGAGATTATTGTTGCGTAATTTTTAAGCTCTAAATTGGGAGATGATCTTTTCCGTTGATAACTGGAAGGTTTTGTTCGGTGACGGACACTTTCCATTGCCCACACAGAAAACATCAACATTCCCAACTGTGCATCATTCCTCCTCTCTGTCATACCTGAAAGCTATCTTTTTTCTGAGCAAGCAAGCCAGAAGAACTCCAAATGATCTCCATCTTGAATCTGGTCCACATCCACAGCATTTTGATTTGAAATATTCAAACCCCGGTAAGTGATTGCAACAAAGTCCAATTCAGTGGTTGCAGATGGCTGAGATGTTGCAAACACTGTGGAAGCTGCACATCTCTTAATATACCAGTTTAAAACAGTGTTCCTAGTCTTTCTACTGGGTATATATTGTGTTTGTGGAACTCAATACAACTTTTGCTGTGAGCTTATCTTACTTTGTGGTGTTTTTCTAATCTCTTATGGCAATACATCAAGAGATTTATAGTGTTGCCCCATCCTTTGTTCATTTAAAACAGGATTACAGGTTTGTTGTTTGCAATAGGATGATGAGATGTATTTTCCGAGGAAATGTCAAAGGGCAACATATTCATAATGCTGTTTTAAATGCCACCTGCGCACTTGCAATGGAGTCAGTGCAGGTCACACGGCAAATGCTGCGAGGTGTCCAAACTGAGAGAGAGAAAAGAGTGATACATGTAGCAGCCACTCTGTGATTTCTCTTTAAAAAGTAATTACCAGTACATTACTGGCATACATCCATTTAATCGTTGAACTCCCATCGGAAAAAGCATGTAAGCTATAAGAAATCATTGAGAGAGAAGATACTGTTGGAGTAGCGAGCAGAGTGGGGCAGTATGGATTATATACAGCCTCTGGTATTCCACATCGGGTGGGACACTTAATGTCAGCTTTGTGCGGAACACAACTGCACAATCTCGCCGGGGAAATAACAAAATAACCACGTTGGTTAGAGGAGAGAGAAAAAAGTTCGACAACACATTTTCTTTGAACAACAAAATAGAAAGATTGCAGCTTTCAGTTTAGAGTGACAGTGAATACAAATGCTGCGTCCCGTTGCAGTCTAAATTAAAACCAGTCCAATCGGAGCTCGGGACACTTTATTTGCTGACACTTGACATGATAGCTGTGTTTGGGGCAAGTGAGCGCCCGTGGATGAAAAGAGAAGAGAAAGCATGCGTTTTGCGCTGCATGAATGTTGGCTCATGTAAGGAGACAGGTGATATATGAAGCATGTCAATGCACGAGACAACACAGTTTGTTATTTACCTTGTTCGAGTGGTAATAGTCCAAGGAGCTCAGACAACTTGGATCAGTCGGTAGGGTGCATGAACCCACATTTGCCGGGGGAGCAGGATAAAATCTCACGTCCATCTCAGGTTGTGCGAGACTGAAGGCATGAAATCACTTTCAGCGTCTTTAACTCACTATCGTCTCAGCAAACACAACGCCGGAGCAGGAGGGACAAAAAGAAAGAAAGAAGTGGGGGAGTATCACTCGGTACACTCTTCCCTCACATCCGTTCGCGGCCGAACTTCGGCACCAACTCTGGTGATGCGCAGTCCTCCTCGGAGCCTCGCACCAGGATGCGAAACGCTCACTCACTCAACGCGGAGAGCACAAATGTTTTGGATACACACGTGTTGGCAAAACTGTCCCGTTGTTCCACAACTAATAAAAGCAAAACCTCCAACTTTGGTCCTCTCTGTTTGGATCTTGTTCTACGGCTGAACAGCAGCCCATGAATTGTCAGCCTCTGCTCTCAGGACTCCATACAGGCTTTGTTATGGTGGTGCATATTCTTGCATTGGTTCCAGTACAGAAGTGGTCGGACTTCCCTCTGCCATGCGACCTCTGCCGATAATAAACGGGAACGAGGAACGGAGGGAGAAGGGGGAGGGGAGATTGGTGTGCTGCCTTGGCAACCGCTCTCCTTTCTGCAACTGCGCGCTTCTGATTAGCTGGAAATGTAGTAGTGTGCACGGCTGTGCATTATGAAGCGCACTCTGCTTCCATCAGGGCTCCATAGAGGCTTCTGTTTGGGTTATTGTGCCAAGGTGGATGGGAGGAGGTTGCACAGAGTCTCTCTGTAGTTACACCATGTTGTTATGTATTTTTATTTTTCATTCGCGGGACAACAAACTGAATATCGATATCACCTCATTATTCAAAACCTATCACAGCCTATATTGCCTGAGGCAGTAAAGCTAAATTCACTTGCTCCAATGCCTATGAATAGGTTAAAGCAAAAGGAAACTGCCGAATATCGTATTCTTGGTAGCCTACAGTCTTTTATATAATTTAAGAAGTGATAGGTTAGTTAAGATTAAATAAAAAGTCAACTTCATTAGTCATATGTGTTTTGTCTCCAGCCGTTCTTGTATTTTAAGGTGTTGTGTTATTTTTCGTAAAGAGCAACAAATGCAAGAAAACGTCAAATTAAAGCCCTAAAACTAACCTCACAAAACAAAGCAGAGTAGCTAACACTGATGACCCTTAAACTGTGTGTGGAATATAGTATTACAAGATGGAATATGTACAAAGGAGTTTAATCTTGTATTGCCAATGTGCGTGGTGAAAAGCTGGAGCTGTGAGAGCTGCCTCTGACAGCTCACTGAATGTGATGGATAGCACACCCTTGCCCTGTGATGTGCATGCACATTTGATGTTGAAATGGCCTATCCATGGGACCATTGTCTTTCAATCATGTCAAGGCAAAGTACAGAACGGAGCACATTTTCTGCTGCCTGGCGTTATTACTATGCCACAGTTTACAGCACAATCCATACACCCTGCCTGCACCCTACACTTTATCCTCCTGAAGCCGTTCTCTTTAAATATACCTAATTTGAATTGTTTTTAGGATGCATCAGAATTAAAATGGTGCTTATACATCCTCTTCATCAGTCCTAAACAGTATTGCAGACAGGCTTTCATTAGGTGAGTCTGGATGTGAATAGAGGAGAATGTAACTCCAAGAAGGGTACAATTGTTTTTACACAAACTGTGACAGCAGCATCTGCCCACTGCTGCAGCTCTTATGTTCCCCCTTCAGAAATGTAAAAAGCTGGTCATTATTTCAGCAGGTCTATTATGTGACAGTGCAACCTCTATGTTTTACAGTGGAGTCCTTCACTTTTAGGCACAGCCTGCCACTGTCCCAGGCCCAGCACATGGAGGGTTAACCACATGGCCCGGTGCCATGGCTTCATGGGAATGGAATGTGGAGTGCTGTGTGTGCAGGCCTCCTTTCCCAGCATCCCTCACTGCCCAAGCGCATGCTAATGATCAGTATTATTGAGGCACAATTGATGGGCTAGCAACTAAACAAGAGAAACTAATTACTACTAAGGCTTTATTGTCCTTTAATTACTGAAGCTCTATGGCAATTAGTGCTCCACAAAGACACAGCCCTACTTTAATCTCAAATAAAATGTGATGCAGATGAAAAAATGTGGAAGATGAAAGGTAGATAAGATAAAGTGGCGTTCAGTTTGTTCTGCAGAAACGATGAGTGATTTGTGGAAAGTGTGGGAGAACAAAAGAACTGCTGAGGGTTGTGCTCATTTCAACTGAAAATCATCTCAAAACTGAATCTACACGTGATACCTCTGTGACCTTGGATAGCTAAATCAAACATAAAAAAGTGAATGCTGAAAATATCTTTCCCACATTTACAGTAGAGAGGGGAAACACAAGTCTACAGTTTGTGATGTCATTGAAAGATGACTATTATTACAATTAAGAACTTTGTACCGTCACGCTGATTGCTGTTTTGTACCCACATGAGGTTAATTTTATAGTACGGAGCAAACTGTGAAGTGCTGGAATGAGAAGCTACAACTGTAGCATCCATGGTGGCTGTGCACATTCTTTAGAAGAATACAGTTTATGTTATACATTATCTCATAACCGTATTTCCTTGAATATTACTTGGATTTTTAACTAACTTAAGTCATGGTCTTAGGGTAAACGCAAAAAGCTAACCTCTGTACTGTTTGTTTCTATTGTGTTCATATATTCCACTGAGCAGGGACATCTTTCATTCTGAGAATTGAGCACGGTGTCACATTATTAGATTAATGTTGTTTTGAGCAGTGGGTGGATGCACTTCAAACTTTACACAGTTTTGAATGTAACTGACTTTTTAAACACAATTAGTCCAAATGTATGCCTCATTTAAGCAATTCCAAAACACTGAGTAAGTATTGTACAATTTAGCCTCAAGTTTAAACGTGTAGCTGTACTGTTAGACTCTATGTGTGCTCTAAAGCTTTCACAAACAATCACGTCAGACATTTGCTCACAACATTAGTTAATTAATTGCCTATCGGTCTAAATATACACACACATGTACACACATGTGCACATACTGTAAATACACATGTACACATATATACACATATACCCATGTTATATATATATATATATATATGTACACATATATACGTATATATGCATACATTTATATATATATATGTGTGTTGTGTGTGTGTATATATATATATATATATATATATATATATACACACACAAACACACAAACACACAGTGTGTTATAGTTTTATACATAATTGCTGATCAATTTGGCAAACCACTCAACCTCTAAGTGGACTGCATTAGATTGCTAGTTTAAAAGCCTCTAAAGGACAACTACAAACCTTTTAAGCTGACCTCATTAATATGGCTGAGACCAATTTAAGGTTTAATTATTGTCTTCTTGATCTTAACTGTCCTTGGTTATAATTTTTTTCTTCTTTGTTTTGGCTTCAATATATATAGCATTTCGGTTTAGTTTTAGTACTACATCTGCACCACTGAAAATAAAGGTTGTTCTACAATGTCTTTTTAGTTATTACATGTAATAAAACAAAAAAAACTAACAGCTTCTGATGTTACAAGGTAACATGTAAGGATTAATCTACATGGAGTTGGTCTAACTATTGTCATACAGTCTCCATTGTTTGAGTAATTCAGTTATTTTTCTTTATTTTACTTAGGAATGTAAATGAAAAAACAATTAAATCTAATGGCCTGTTAAGTTACAACGGTCTGCTTGTAATAAAATAAATAAACAATATACAGACCAGAAATTAATGGTGGCAGCTCAGCAGACAACAGCGAGCATGACAAAGAAAGCAATGAAAGGGAGAAACAGTGAAGTAATCCAAGCAGGCGGTTTGTGTGTTTCTTTACCATTTCACCCTCCCTCAGTGACGATTGGCCGACTACACAATAAGCAGTTTCACTTTTAGTTTATCTTAAGTTTCCAGATGGTTCCAGATGGTTCCAGTTTCGGAAAGAGGTTCACTACAGATCCAATACCTTTTCTAACATTAAGACGTCTTCATCAACTGCCTCTCATGGTGCTACACACAAGAAGGAAATGGCATGATATTTACGTATCACAGCGCGTTCTGTGGGTGAAGTGTCACAGACTTTCATGTGTTTTCTAATGTCTTCCGATGTGATGAAAATATGACAAAAGAACGTATTTCAGAAGATTTCGGCTTTCTTCCGTGTTTTTTTGTGTATTATAAGCTCGGTTAACAAAAGAAGAACACATTATGTTTTTCTTTTAAGTAACATTTGGCATTTGTAAATGATATTTGTGATCGCAGATATATTTAGTTGTATGATGTGATCTGAAATCCCAAAAGAGTAAAGATACGTATCGTATATGCAGTTGTTGGATATATTAACAGTTGATTTAAATACCATCAGATGACAACCAGTTTGGGTTTGTGTTATACACAACACACACACACACACACACACACACACACACAGAAATGCAGGACATGTTGTACTCTGTTGTACTTTCCTTACATTCTGCATTATTTTATCTGTTCTTGCAAACTACTCTTCAGGGCAGCTATGAGTACATGCAGATGATACCATTATGGTATAAACTCACTCTGACTATCTTCTCACTTAATATATTCTAAAAACACATAAACTAAGAATGTTCAGTCTGTTGTATACAATACAATGTTTGAATATATGTAACTAAATAGTAAGTTACGTATTACGTTACAATACAAGGGCTCAGGGTTTATATCACCATAACATGGTGTTGAGGTGTATCAAAAGTACCCTGAACAGAGTTTCCCATTGAGTAATGTTTCCCACTAACCTGTGTGTGGTCCTGTTTGCATTGATGAGTGGTACAGAAAACTTGGAGGCATTTGGAGCTAAATGTGTCTCAAGGCCAAGAGATAATTATCAAAGTTAGTTTATTAACTGAGAATCAACATGTGTGTATTGACAATAATTGCACTGTTTGTCTTTGAATGTAGTTAAGAAATATGAATAGTAAAACATGACTCTGTTATGGTGAAATAATAACATACGTACAGTATATATTTGGGGAACTAAGTTAAAGTGTATGCAGAGACACCACAGGACTTCCAAAACCAATGATTTTTAATCTCAGAAAACACCTTGGAGAAACGTGAAGATTTTCTTCAGCCTCAGCTGACTTTTGACCCCTGTGCCAGGTTGCCCTGACCCTGCTTTTCTCAGCAGGGCATGGGAACCAGCAGTGTGTCCTGAGTGTGTCAACAATCTGGCCTGAAAGAACAAACAGCAGTTAAGATAATGATTCTGGGATAATTCATTTCCACAAGGACAATACTTGTAATTTTCCATCTCTCGCGAATGGCGTTCCAACTGTTCTAACAGCGTGAGACATAAGCCCGCCTCTTCTTCCTCCCAGATTGCTATTGGAATTGATGTAATGATCGTATAATGTCCTCAATGCAGACAAAGAGGTCATGGCCGTTTCCCTCAGAGGTCATCTCACACACACTGTTGCGGAACTTTAAGCTTATGACATCTGAACCACTGAAGGATTATGTCCATAGGGTTTTCTTGATTTGATCATTCATGGAATATGCTGACTCCCCACAGAAGTCAAATGTAGTACAGTACGCTGCTGAATCTCAGCTTGCTGTGGAGATGCATACCAGTGTATTATTTGACTGACACCATGTCCTCATTGTGTCATCCACCTTGCAAATCACCCTCGAGAATAATTAAGTGAAATCACCATAGGGCTTACATGCATTGACTCTTGATGTGGTTAAAGAGATGTGGATACCTTTCCCCCTGCAGACTCGTATGCCCGAAGACAGAGAGCTTCAGTGGAAAAGAGAGCAGACTTGTCAGTCTGACCACGTTTCATTTAGCACTTCATTTCAAGGAAATTCTGGAGACTCTTCTAATTGCCTATAAAATTTCAGCTCTCATTTGGAGAAGGATGTATTGCAGTCTGCAGGAGCTTAGTTCAGGGTTTTCATATCATTAAAAAGACCAACATTTTCACATGCTGATAATGTCAATTGAAAGTTTCCTTTTTTAATTATTGTATAAGAAACAAGTGTTTTTGTTGTTTTGAAAGCCCAAAACAATTCAGTGACTTTTGCGCAGGTTTCAAAATAAAAATGTTGATGCAATGTATCTCATGCATAGGACAGTGCATGTTTTATGCATATGTCGGAAAACAGGACCTATTCTCATTTCTACTCAAGGAGACACATGGCATCATTTGCCAGTGAAAATGGTTTGTCATTCAAGCGAAGGAATTATGAGTCATTCCTATATAAAGAAATTCAAGCATCCAATCACTGTCCCTTTCAGATAAGCAATTAGGATTCCTTTTGAGTGCTGAAATTATAGATGTTTTTTACCAAATGGAGAAGAAAAAAGAGAGGAAAAAAAAGCTAATTTTAATTCAGTCATCTTCTTAATGTAACCCAACAGCAATAACACACATTAAATACATTTTATTTTCTCTTGACTGCACATTTTTGGAACTTATTTGGTCAGAACTCAACATTTTATTTTTGTATCACCACTTTTCAAGAGTTGTTAACCTAAACAGCTTTGAAATTAACTGATATTAAAATGCTCAATGTATGCAGATCTGTAGATACCATACAAGTACTATTTTCTGCAAAAATCTTTTACATTTTTACTCTCTTTTGACGTCAAGACATGCAGATCCTGTCATTTGTATCATGCATGGTGTTGAAACAATGCTTTTGCTTCTCATGTTGCACCCACTGATTAAATGAAGCATGCATACTTGATCTTTATCGAGGTTGAAGGATGATCCAGTATCCAGGTCCTGTCGGCTGTGAAATAAGAACCACAATAAATGTATGAGAGATATCGAGACGGTTTGTATGGCCTCAAATCTGCAGATGAACTGTCAAAGTGTTATTTAATCCGAACATACAGGATGTTAAAAGTATATTTTACCTCAAATATATATCATTTACTGGGCAATAAGGGACAATTACAAAAAAAATGATCCATTATCTACTATACTGGATATTGATCTCACGCATATTATCAATTGTTGGTTTTCTAAACCCGCCCCTAAACCGCAATTGTCCAATCGTAGTTTAGCAACAGCACTAGACACAGTGGGCGGATATGTCCAGCTTTTTATTGGATTTGCTGAAGTTTACACTTCAGCAGACGAGCCACACCCTTTATCCTGATAGCGTCAACACATTATTTAGTCCTCATCCTTAAAAATCAGTTCTCATTGTAAATGTAGTCCAATGAAGAATTACATGTCCCAGTGCATGCTATATGTATAAATAAATATACAAATTAATAAGAAAATGTAATTAAAATATGTAAAAAATGGATTCACAAAATGTTAATAAAGATAATAATATTACATCTAAACCAACAAATATCGTCAAATTTCTCTCTTACACCAAATTATGACACGCAGGAAACAAAACAAAATGTAACTCAGACCTGTCTTGTTAGTCTTTCAATTGTTCCAACAATCGGCAATTCTGGTTTGTTCAGAGTGAGTGGTCAGAATGAGCAGAATGAGTCTTTTGTTGGCATCGGAGGGCAATTTGAGGCTCCGCCAGTCGGAGTTTGCTCTCTGCAGCTCAGATTCTGAAGGATCACTGTCACATCACTAGATGCAGGAAGAACCACTGTTTCTGCAGCTCATCAGGAACTGCAGGCGTTCTAACTCCGATAGATTTTTTGGACATCTACACATTTCTTTTTAAAATGTTTTCTTAAAAGTGAAACATGCTTCTCAAGCATGAATCTAACTTATGTCTTGCTTGTCCAAGTTTGCATGGCAAGCATCCAAACTGAATTACTTAATTAAAGTAACCACAAATGTTGGAACTGCCACAAAGCAAAATCATTTATAATTGACAGAAATTACCTAAATCTTGAGTGAAGTATTGTATTCATCTGACATGAGAAAGGTCTCATTCTGGGAAGAAGTAGTTGTCTGTCCAAGTTAAAGTGTAGACAATATTGTAAATATATGTTTTATTTACTGGAATTTGAGTACAATAAAAGTATACAGTAGAGTACAACATGAATTAAGTATTTAACTCATAATTCAAGGCTATGTTCCTCATACCTCCTCACCTTGTTGTTATTACGGGATGCATCCCATTCTAATCTCACTCAACATGTAGATTTATGTGGTGAGAAATGTCGGCGATTACAATATACTGTACGCTGAAAGATGTGTTTCACGATCAAATTCCGATAAAAATGTCACGCTTGCAATACATATGACAAACTATTGCAATTTTGCACAAAGTGAGCATCAGTGTCATCGTACAATGACTGAAATCAAACAGGTTTTGGTGCACTGCTCGGTTCTTGTATGTACTTCACTGATGTACTTTATGTCTGATGGAGAGCCGGCTCGACAATGTTTTCCCTCAATGTTTGTGAACTTGTTAATCTCCACTTTCCCTCCTTTCTGGTACATAACAGCTGGAAGATTTGAATGAGATGGTTATGCAATTTTGACCTATTGCCGAGAAGATGCCTGTGGGGAGGCCTGAGTGCCTTATAATGTGTAAGCACACTTAGTACTGATGGTTTGGACCTCTGTCAGCCTGGAAGGAGAGGCACTGTTACACGATGGAAAGCAAGATGCAGAATGTAGTTTCTCATCAGATCCCTAGAGAGATTGGAGATTAGAGTTTTATCTTCACTACCTTACAACAGGAAGAGCATTTTCTCTCAGAGGCAGATAGAGTTGAACCAAAGTCAAAGTACTGTATGGGTCTTTGTGTTGGTCATGACTGCCCGCATGAATAAAACATGGCCATTGAACATGCTGTTCAACACAACAATATTCTTTTAAGAGTAATTTCACTTAGGCTGTGTGTCCTCTCCAGCGTCCCCCCTCCCTTCTTCTTCTTTTACAGACACAAACAAACACACAGACTCACATTTTCAGGGGTGAGAGAATGCTACATTGCCATTACCAGTGAACACAGAGGCTAGGGGGAGAGAGAAGGAAGAGGGAAGGGAGGGGGAGAGAAATCCATCAGATTTGATGGCATGGTGATATAGATAATGTTTTCTCTTTTCAGCTCAGCTCAGAGAAAAGAACGCAGAACACAACCACTTTCAGTCTCTCACACCCTCTGTTTTGAATGAAAGGGAGCACAATGTACCGGGGTTTGTGCGTCTAACATGTCTCTTTGTGCACAAACACTGTGCCCTTTTACCTATCAGAATGATTGGCCCACCATTATGTGATTTAATGGTAAAACACACATACTCTTAATCCAGCTAGCAGAAGAGCCGGGCTTAGAGTCAATGGGGGGAAAAAAGAACGTAATTATCCAGTTTCTCATCTGTTTGCACAAATACGAAAGAGAAACCCTCAAAAAACGCTCAATGCTATACGGTAATTTGCCGCACAGTAACATTGGAAAACAAATGTGTTCAGGAAATGTAGATGGGTTTTTAAGGGCTGAAAGCCACAGCTGCTTGGCAAGCAGAAGCTGGCTCCTTTTGTCTTTTATCTTCTGCTGTAATGTGCACAGGTGCTGCTTAATTCAATTGGAGAACGTTGCCATGGTTTTACATTAATATATTTCCATGTTACCATTACAACTGTTGTCATGGAGATGATAGGACCTATTTGAACTGAAAGCAGAGATGGTTTTATGGGGGTATTGCTCTCTCTCTCTCTCTCTCTCTCTCTCTCTCTCTCTCTCTCTCTCTCTCCCTCTCTCTCTCCTGCATCTCTCTTTTTCCCATTTATATCTATATATCTCTCTCTTTCTCTCTCTCTCTCTTTTGTCTCTTCAGTTGCTCCCCCCCCCCCCCTCTCTGTCTCTCATTCGGTTGCTCCATGTCCAGTTACATGGTGTACAGCCAGATTTAAGGCTTGACTCATTTTCTCCCATTTTTCAATGTTGCGGAAACAGACGCTACATTTTAATCGTACCTGGAAACCAACACATCCAGATCTCATTAGCTAATAACAGGGCTTTCACTGGCTGCTCAATGCACTAATCCAATCCAGCATTGGGTACAATAACTCTTGTGACATTGCAAAAATATATTTCACTAATGTTCCCATTCACTTTTTTTCATTACCATTGAACCCATGTTGAATCCCCAGAGAACCTTGTTGCAGGAGAAAATGAGCGGATAATCAGGTACAAAGTTTGGGCTGCAGTGGAAATGGAATTTGCTCAAAATGAAAACAACTATGTAAAATGCAGACTTTTTTTTTTTTAACATAGCCTACTACAAACATCTAATCGAGACATGGTTATTCCAATTAAAGTAATTGCACACTTTCATAAAATCAATACCACTCCCTGGTACCGTAATTGCTTCTTTCAATCAATTTGATGCATTTTCTAGAACAAAAGGCAAAGTAGGGGTATTCAATTTACTCAAGCATACCAAAGTTGATGGAATGCTTGTATTGGCTATTAAGGCATTGGTTGTTTTCTTCTTCTCAAGAATGCCAGTGGAATATCTTTAGAGGCAAGTTCAAAGTCACCTTGTTATCTCTGGATTTAGTCTTCGATACCACCATAACTCATTTTCTCTGCACGCACAAGAAGAGAGACGTATTAGTACCCTGGTATCTTACTAATATGAGATGCAAAATGTTTCACAATATGCAGTAACTTTGTTCAAATCGACCTCAGTTCCTGCTAATGAATGTGCTATTACACCCACACACACACACTCACACACACATACAACACCCACAAACCCACACAAACCCACACACATATGTACACACAGACACACATACCTTGGTTGAAGGTCCAAACAAATATAGAGAAGATCTAACAAAAGCACCCATGAGAAACTCGGCTACTCTGACAGCTTTGATCCATCAGGATTTCATAATGCAAAGCAAAGTCAAATCTGCCCTACTTTTCTTTCAGAGCTCGATTCATTAACATTTCTTTACACATACTGTATTGTAGGCTGTTCTCTCGTCAGAACTGTGAAATTAAATAACTTAGAATTAGAAATGGGTTACACTCTGTGTCTTCCTTCCTCTGTATCAATCTCAATCACTCAATCACTGTACAGACCAACAGACAAAGCCATGTTTAATAAACCAGCACCATTTTCTCTCTTTCTGTATTTCATTCCTTTTTTTTCACGGATAATGAAATAAATTGTGATATGAAACTCTGGACTCGCAGCACCCAGCATTCTGCTATTTTTATACAAACACAAAGTGACAAGATGGTTACTCTCTCTGCACACTGACAGTTCATTCCGGACTAGGAAAAATGTCAAAAATGTTTAGTCACGGCTGAGTGGACTTAATTACCGTCCTCTAGGCTGCCTCAGAACTCAGTGCCACTAATGGTCCCGAGCTACAGATAAAATTCCATTTACAAGAATGTTGCAGCCACAAGATCTGATTTAGCCAATATTAAATATGTACATTGATGTAATTAAAGTGACAATGCTTCTCACCCATTTTGGCCCCCAAAAAGCAGGAATTGCCCTGTTTAGATGAATATGAAAATATTGATTGTTGGCTTTTTAGATCAATATAAGATGAAAATATAACATGTGTTGTGTCAGTGGATAGTTGGAATAGTGTTGTGATAATCGCTGATTCTAAACTTTTATGACTATTAGCATATACCGAGAATGTGACAAGGTTACTTAATCAATTAGTGAATACTTTTTAACCCAGCGAGATCATACTCTCACTTCAATAAATATGATTAAGAAGCAGGGTTAACCGTTTTGTTTTTCTCTTTTAAAAAGAGGTTCAATTTGTAATATAAAAATAAACCAAAGTGGAGCCCCCGAAGTGAAAATAAAAGACTTCAATCATTGCTTTCACCTCCTGTTGATTGACAGTTAGGTTAATACACACAATGATAAATGATTAATATAATAAAAAAACAGCAAACAAATACTTTACTATATGTAAGTAGAACTCCGATTCATATTTTAAAAATATATAACGCCTTTAATTGATCACTTTCACATAATTTGTAATTTCTGACATGACATATATAAAAGTAGTCTTTAATTTATATGACTCTGCCCCTATGGATTTGATTTATGCATGGCAACAGGAAAACTCAATCAATTGGACATCAAATGTTTATGGAAGTCTTTTAACAAATACAACAACAACTTAGACCCGAAGCAGAGTACTATACCGCTTCATGCAGATGAGGTGAGTGGCATCGTCATATAGTTAAAAGATAAATGTGGTGGACATATTTGAATTCAAAGTCCATTTATATTGAAAGACATATTTTTAGATGTGTTTCACTGCTGGGAGCAGGGCTAAAATAACTGCTCTGGGCTATTTCCAATAAATGCTGCAGAGCTAAATCAGGATTTCCCCCCCAAGGATTTGTATTCATTGAGTTCTATAGTCATTACCTTCGCATTGAAAATGCAGAAGGTAATGTTTTGGCCGGCGTGTATTTATTTGTGAATATGTCCGTTTGTCCGTTTGTCCGTCCGTTATTCGTTTAAATCAGACAAAACTGAGCCGATTCTTATGAAACTTGGTGGGATGATTGTTCATGACCCAAGGAACAATCGATAGGTTTTGGGAGTGATTGGGTCAAAGGTCAAGGTCAAGGTCACAAAAAGGTGAAAAACGTAAATTTGCGATATCTCGGTTAATTGGCATCCGATTTGCGTGAAACTAGTGCCAAATTGTTCATAATTCAATCTTGTGATATGCGAAGGTATGCGCTCTACCGAGTGCCCATTCTAGTTAAGATAGTTTTGCTTTTATTTGTTTTGAGATAACTGTTTAACTTCTGCCACTACCCCTTTACAATGTTTTTTTGGGGAGTTTTTCCTGATCCAATGTGAGGTCTTGGGACAGGGATGTCGTGTGTGTACAGATTCTAAAGCCATCTGAGGCAAATTTGTAATTTGTAATATTGGGCTACAAACTAAACTGAACTCAATTGAATTGAAAGGAATCGCCATGAGTTGAGGTCAAGCTATTCATAATGTTGGCTGATGTTCAGCACTGAAACAATGTCTCACAAACTATCGCTGTCAGCAGAACTGGGTTCCGATGGCTGCACAGCCGCCACCGGCCTCTGAAGGTTGTGCACCACAGTTTTGCATGAAGACTTCATACAAACAATGATGCCACTTCTTCTGACCCCATTCAAACTCGCACTTTGAGACAAGGAGCAGAAGTGCTCCAGCCATATACGCTAGATAGACTTTAAATGATGTCGTAGATACTATTAGATATTCTCCACTCTATGAAAAAAAAATTCAATCTGACCCGTTTTAAGTATATTTCTCCCCATAAAAGTTCTCGAATATATGATCCAACACCATCAGCTCTTTATAGGTTTTGGCCAATTGATTGGCTTTTTCCTTTGCCACACTATCGTTATTAAATTGACCTTTAAATTACCCTATCAGTTGATCTCTGGCCACTCGCATAGCTTAAAAAGAATCTATCCAATATGTACAGTATGTACTTGTATGCATGAAGTGAATCTTCATGGTAGAACACAAGTCTTTTCACGCTCATATGCACTGTATGGGCCACTGTGCCTCTCTCCATCTTTAACATCCATCATGTGAAGATGAGTTCTTATGCATCACTGCTAACATAATGGTCTTAAGAGGCTGAGTGAGAGGCTCACCTCGCATGCAGAATGGCACAATAAAGAAGAACCCATTGGCATTAATGAAAATGTATACCATTTAAAACTAGCAGAAGTAATGGCGAAGAGGAAGACAGAGCATTATTTATTAATAGTAAATGACTAAGTGACCAGTTATTGATAGCTTGTGCTATTTTCATGCCGTCTCCTTACACTTGATGTTCTTTCTTTGTTGCCAAGTTTTTTGTCAAGGAAGAAAACAACATTGTTGTATTTTGTTGCTTAATGGTGTTGTTGGCTCTGTATCCAGGACTTTGGGACAATTTCTGTCTTTTTCCAAAAGGGTTTGATGTGTGAAAAATTGACTATAGAATGGTGTTACATGAAGAAAAGAGCATGGCCAAAAACAATGAGCAGCTTTTATTACGCTGGTATTTTAAGATAATGATACAAGTACACAGCTCACATGAATGTATAAGCCAAACTCTAGTGTAAAGGATTTTTGTTAAGATTTAAAAGAGAGCTAATACAGGTTGACCTTGTTTAAGTGATACATAATTCCACTCTTCTGTAAGGCCTCTGTAAGGATATATTTAAAAGAACTAGTTGATTATTATGTACAAATGGGGAAAAAATGCTGATTTTGCATCATTATGAGGGTGAAAAACAAGTACCTGTGCATTGTTATTGATGTTGCTTTATAACCGTGGCTATTCCTCCTCAGACCTAGTTTTACAAGTCCTAATTTACCTCACTGAGACTACATGCAAGCTCCCCTGCTGTGCACCGACTTCATCCTCACTCTCCCTGCTCACCCTCTCTGCTCATCTCCCTCTGCTTGTAACCTGAATTCAGTAGCGCAGTGGACCAATCGATCACGAGGAGTCTTTTTTTCATCCCAGCAATTTTCCTCTGAGGAAAGGGGGAATCATGTGAGCTAACAGTGTGGAAAATCAATGCTCCACTGGCATAGAATAACTTGGAGTCTGGCTGGCAGAGAGCACTGGGATCCATGAGGCCAGTTTGAATGATAAAGCCACCCCACGTCCCGTCTCTCATCCTCCATGATATGCAGCCGCCCCTGCCGAGCTGCACTCAATCTCAACAGTAGGTTAACAGTTTTATTCCCCAAATCCTTTGGATTTATATGCTTGGGCTACGACGCTCTGTGTGCATAATGGCTGTGTGAGTGTGATTGTGTCTACTGTATACATGTGTTGCATATGTATCATTATACAGTATGTTTACACCAAGAAACCTCAAATATGTAAAGCACTATCCCCTCCATTCAATACAAATGTACAAGCTTTATTTCCAATTCTGCTGGATATCACAAAGTATCATACGGTGTTAAAAAAAGAATCAGACGGAATTTTGTATAAAATGATGCACAACATATTTAGAATATTTGATACAATGGTGCAATTGAAAATAACATTGGGTTTGAGGTTTGAAATAACATCACATAGATTAAAATAGTTGGAACAAACTAGTAGCATGACACTATTTTTAAAGGGGAGAAATTGGTTTTAAAGGATTTCTAATGTAATGCGAAGAAATATATATCTCAGAATCCACCTTTGAGTGTGTAAAGTGACATTTTGAAACTGTCACTTTACCCAGAGAGCAAGTGAGCCTGTGTACGTACAAGGTTTGGATGCAACAAGGCAGGAAAACAGTGCTTCAGTGTGTGAAATATGTTTTATAATCGCTGAGAAACTGCTTGACACACTGTCATCTTTCATAACAGTACTGTCACAGGTAGACCACAAAGCGTGCCTGTGTGTGTGTGTTTCCCTTCAACGGCATGCCATCCCTTCTCCAATACCACCCACACTGACCCAGACAGTCTCAAACGTGCTGATGTTAACTTCTAGTAAGGTCTCTACTTTCGGATCTCCTCAGAGGCAGAGAAAGATATGAAATAACTTCAACCGTGAAGATAAAGTAAGTAAAAAAACACATTCTGATGAGACAGAAAGACAGATATAAGTTATGACTTAAGTTTTAATTTAGTTTACTTATAGTTTCGGAAAGCTTATGCATATGATTTCATATTACAACACAACATAATCAATTGTGCTGCCGGTCTATTTATTAGGACTCCATGTTGTAGCAAAGCATGGATCCGCTTGGGAGACACCAGTCACATCTCGTCTTGCCAATTACACTTTGCATGATTCCTCCCCCAAATTAGGTTGAGCCAAGATGGAAAATTATTCTTGGCATGTCGTGGGCCCTAATTATCTATTGAACAAATGGAAATATCATTGATGTTGTGTTCTTAATCCACCCCAAGACAGAGAGCAACAAAGCGCGCTGACAGCTTTTTGGCTGATGGGATTCAGAACGAGAGCGTCCAACAGTTTGTTGTGATGAGCAGCCTGGGAGCTTAAACCTACACCTGGTCATTAAAGTTTATTTGTGGCTGATGCAGCTCTCTAACTTCACCATGTTGCTCTGACAGGATAACATGGTCTGTTACCGATGAATAACATGACACAGACATCATGAACACTAAGCTCCTTGGTGCCGGGGGACTAACAAACCCCATGGAAAACAAACAGTATTGTATTGCAGGAAGTTTTCAATGGTGTTGTTTTTTGGAAGAGCATAACTTGAACCATTAGAACATACTTAGGGAAAAAACAACTCTTAAACACAGATTGATAGAAGAAAACATCCCCAATCCAATTTCCATCACTTCCATTGTCCAAACAATTGTCCAAGCACTTGCAGCTACCTCCACGAAACGGTGTTATTCACAACTACACACCGCAATGAGACAAATCTTATTTTAAAAGAAACTTTAGATATGTTGCGCATCTGCAAATTTGACTTTATAGGAATAGCAGTGAAATAACATTACCATAAGCTTGGTGCAATGCATGCATAATAGATTGTTGTTTTCACTCTGCATATGGTAGGAGCTGGATTCGCTTCAAAGTGCACCAAATTTGCATGATTCGATGTGAGGGATTCTGGGATTAGAGAACACCACTTCCTCCCCCCACCCCTCTTTCACTCAGCTATAGAAAGGTATCACATTCCCACAGATGGTGGGGAACATTGTGAAAATATTGCCATTACGATACAAAAGAGAACACAGGAAACGGAGAAAATAAAAACAGAAGGATTTTTGATCTTCTTTTCTCTAACAGTCTTACTCGGACACACGCGTTTAAGGACCTACATATTACTAATTTGAAATCAATTGTGTTCTTTCTTTCACACTCAACGGTATTTACAAATTGAAATAGATGTGGTCAAAGTTGTATCATGTCTGCCTTTGTGTTGTGACACCAGAGATTCTGTGATTTTTGAAGGAAAGTGACAGCTCTCACATGTGCCGTGAGAGACCAGCACCAACACGCTCCCTCCCGTATACAGCTGCTTGTTGCTGACATCGCTCACCCTTGTCTTCTATCACTTACGACTGACAGGAAACAGAGAAAGAGAGGAGAAAGCCTGTTTGACTGCAGACAAGCCCCAGAGGCATGTGCTGAACACTGTCTGGCAAACAAGAGCAAACTGATACACAAAGTATTAACAACACTCAGAGCTGCGGTATTTATGAAAAAACAAATATAACAAGGACGAGTGAACAGCTTTTCGACAATGCATGTGAATCTTTCTCTTTTTTTAACGCTGTTGTCTTGGAGCTGTGCATTCCTAGATAAAGTGAACTGAAGGCATATGTTGCATCCGATGGGGGTTTTCACATCAGTGTGTACTTTTATGCAAATGACATGCCCATCTATGATGAGCTGTCCTTTTACTCACTGGATAACCTGATTATAATTTAGATCAGGGTGTCCATCTGTTAGGTGAACACCCACGCACCTTGTCGCACACATAGGACACAAGAAACTACCTTGTGGTTTCCCCCCATTTCACCGAGAAACAATGTCAGCAAAGGAAGCATAAGAGAAGGTTTGATTCATGCCGGTGTCCGCACGCCTTCTATTTCTGTTTATTTGTGGCGGTTCAGCCCAAACTGAATGGATTATCACTGAGATGACACGGGGTGAGAATAGCACAGGCTCGGTACTGTCTAGCAAACCATAACAAGCCAAATCCCACGTGGTTCTGATTGTGAAACCAACATCTGGTTGTGGCTGCATTGAGAGGAGCACAGAGTATTTAACTCAAAATTAGCCAAGAGTCACCTTAATTAAAAGGATCTCAGCAACACCAAGACTATGAGACTACCACTTATGTTCACAATAATGTATTCATGTATGTATTAACAATATTTATCCTTTTCAACTACTTAGTTTAGCATGTTAGCATGCTCACATAGACACACTGTTCAGTTGAGGCTGATGGAATTCAATGTTCGGGTTTTTAATGATGATCAATTTAAACATAGTATTTGACGATGGCGCTAGATAAAAAAGGAAAACTAAAGTCAACCTTGTGGTTGTGCCAGAGGAAATGAGAGGGGGTCACAGAAATCAGTGGGATTTATCCTTGAGGACCATGAATTTATAGACAAGATATCAAGGCAAATTATCCAATAGCTTTATTTCAGAATATTTCAGACTGGACTAAAGTGGACTGACCAACAGAACAACATTGCCATTTCTCGAGCCACTAGAGCAGCTAAAGGATACAGCTGTTTGATGAGAGCCCATTGATTTTAGGGTTGGTTCATCTTCTCAAGTACCCCCACTGCTCTTGAGCCACGTTTGGTTGATGTAACTCTATAAAATCCAATAATTGTTTGCTATATAACTGCCTTTTCCTTACATCCTATTGTTTTCTAAACACCACTGGCTTTATTAGTTGTTGTGGGTGCTTCTTCCTGCTTTGCTGATGGAGAGAAATTCTCCATAACAGTTATAATCTGTACTCATATTTTAGATTTAAAATGTGTTTGATCAGCAAAGCAAAGATTTGTACAAATCCACAGGTGACATATCTTCTCTCAGTTTCAGGGATAATCTGTCTCACAGCAAAATCATTTCCTCCTTGCAGGTGAACCAGAGAGTCTGACGGAGAAAGAGACAAGCTGTTGATATGCGGCCTTCTGGAGGTGGTGGAGGATCAGGCCTTGTGATGTTTCTGACCTAATATGGACATGTCTGGACTGTCTGGACCATCAGCTGAGAATCAGGTGCTTGATAAATATTTAGGAGGATGAAGACTTCCCGCTGCAAAGGCACTAAGGCTCAGCTCAGAGCTTCTTTTCTGTGTCTTGCAGTACGGAGTCAGGAAATGTACTGGAGTAATCTTGTACTAGTGTGATGTTCTTGTACTTTACTGCAGTATTTTCACATATTTTAATCTCCAACATATATTTAGGAGCTTTAGTTAAAAGTTATTTAACCAACTGACCGGCGTTCCATGAAGCACATCAATATATTAAAACAATTAATTTATAAATATAATATATTGAGTTTAAGACTAGTCTTGTTTTGACTGCATTAAATGTCATATATATATTTGAAAAAATAATGTGTAACTTCTGAAACTGCTGCTGATTTTGTTTTAGTTTTAATTTCATTTTATTCTTGTCAGAAAGAAACAATACTTTGAAACAATAACACAGGAACCCACGATCGGCTCTTGATCGACTCTTGATCGGCTCTTGATCGGCTCTTGATCGGCTCTTGATCGACTTTTGATCGGCTCTTGATCGGCTCTTGATGGACTCTTGGTGGACTCTTGATCGGCTCTTGATCGGCTCTTGATGGACTCTTGATCGGCTCTTGATGGACTCTTGATCGGCTCTTGATCGGCTCTTGATGGACTCTTGATCGGCTCTTGATGGACTCTTGATCGGCTCTTGATCGGCTCTTGATGGACTCTTGATCGGCTCTTGATCGGCTCTTGATGGACTCTTGATCGGCTCTTGATGGACTCTTGATCGGCTCTTGATGGACTCTTGATCGGCTCTTGATCGGCTCTTGATCGGCTCTTGATGGACTCTTGATCGGCTCTTGATGGACTCTTGATCGGCTCTTGATGGACTCTTGATCGGCTCTTGATCGGCTCTTGATGGACTCTTGATCGGCTCTTGATGGACTCTTGATGGACTCTTGATCGGCTCTTGATGGACTCTTGATCGGCTCTTGATCGACTCTTGATGGACTCTTGATCGGCTCTTGATCGGCTCTTGATGGACTCTTGATCGGCTCTTGATGGACTCTTGATCGGCTCTTGATGGACTCTTGATCGGCTCTTGATCGGCTCTTGATGGACTCTTGATCGGCTCTTGATCGACTCTTGATCGGCTCTTGATCGACTCTTGATCGGCTCTTGATCGACTCTTGATCGGCTCTTGATCGGCTCTCATCAGTCACAATGTGTCCTTCCCTGATTTGCCATGCCCCTATCACATGATCCTGCTCACGAAGAAAACCAACATCAGTCTTATTTTGAAACAGTGCTTAAGACCAAATGGACATGTGTGGATGTAGCCATACTCCATGTTCAGTCCGTATCTCACCCCTTTACTCTTCCCACTCACGGTGGCTCTCTCTCGTCTTTGTGTCTTTGTATTTCACTGCCGTTGTCCTCTTTTCTGGAAATGATCTTATCCACAGCACAGTAGGTATCCTAGAGATTTCATGTAAGAGGAAGGTATTTCATGTTGGAAGATTTTAAAAGGGTCTTTGTTCTCTGAATTGATGTCAACTAAACCTCGTAAAACATTAGAGACATGTTTATCACTTCCGATGTTTAATTTTTAAGCATTAATAATAACTAAATATTTTTCACTCAGTAATTCTGTTTTTATCAGACGGCTGTTTGCCTCCTGACTGCTGACGTCTCTGACCTGCATGTAAACAATATAAAATGTTTGAATCAAGTGGCATGAATCTAATTAAAACCCAGCAAATTGTTTATGATAAAACCTCTCTTACTTTAATTGAATGTATTCGGCTGTCTGTTTGCCTTCCATGCAGTGTGTTGCTGAATCAACACTGATTAAATTCCACCATAAATGATTATACTTAATTAAATGCATGCAATTAAAATAAAAGCTTGATCAAATGATGGCTGACAGTCAGTCAAATATGCTGACATGTAATTGAAAAAGTCCCCATTCTCTTACTTTTCACTGTCCCTGTAATATGAATCGGTTTAAAAACAGATCAGGTTCCCTACTGTAACGGGGAGTAGATGATACTTAATCAACTAATTGACACAACAAAGATATTTTCTAATGTGTGTTCAATTACATCTGGCCCCTCTCATGTTTAACGCTAAATTATTCACAATTTGTGCTTACAAACTGGAAGAGGAGCACGTCAGGCAGCAACGGTGAAGAGTTAAAATAAAGTGAAGCAAAGTAAACTTTGGAGCAATAGAACCTGTGTGAATCACAATTCTCTTCTCTTTGTGAATATGATAATAAACAAGCACTGACAAACTGGACGTACAAAGTCTCAGTTTCATTGATCAGCTATAGCATTAAATGTTATTACTCGTCAGGCTCTCTGGATCAAAGGCAATTATTCATAATTCACCTTCCCAAAATCCTGCGGTGTCGCGCTGCATGACAAAAGCAAAAAAGAACATTGAGTACAATTTAATGGATTACCATTTTTCCCTGTGCTTTATGACACAATGACACAATTACCTTAAAGCTTATTTTCGAGGCTGGAAAAAAAGGATTGGGTGACAGAAAAATAAGGAGGATAATATGCTCTCTTGTATTTAACTTTGACAAACTTACAGGCTCAAGGCATAACCGTTTCCTAGTCCTTTCAGTCATGCTTCAGAGAGTGGGAAGGGCCCTGTATACTGTAGCTACAGGTCATTGTTGCCGTATAGATGAACTAAGTGACAATAATTGAGTTAAGAGGGGAAACAAATGATGTCATGAGAGCATGAAGTGGAAAGAGTCGACTGATTTATTTTCCAAAACAATACATGCCAGAGCAAATCAGATTTATTAGGATGGGGTTGGGGGGTTGGAGGGTTGGGGGGTTGGGGGGGTGGGGGGGTTCAAACTGTAGCTTTGGTTCACTGGGTATCGCCGCAGTGCCACAGAGAGTGACTGTGCAGCAAAGACAACACGTCACTTGAAGCTGTGATTGGGGACAAGCAAAAAGTCAAGAAGAGTTCACGGAAGGATTCACATATTTTACTGACAGAAATGCATAAATACTGCTTTAACAGTAAAAGAGCTGCAATCAAAAAATGTACAAGATATTATACAGCCAAAATAATTATAAGCAAAAGTTGGTATTTAGAGATTATTTAACATCTGATTATGATTATTGTTGGTGAAGGTGGAGCTAGGTTATTCATCATTTTTATTCAGCTAATTAAAAAAATAAACACTCATAAAAATAAAATGCTACGTAAAAGTAAAATACAGGTGATATTATACATATTTGGATTACGTAATCTATCTATTTTGCAAGCAACAGCCTTGTGATGACTCATACATGTCACGATAATAACTAATCCTGATTCCATGCAAATACTGTTTCTTCATTTTGACACGAAGAAATGCTCAGAAATATGTTATCTTAAAATGAAACTGCTGTCTCAAGCAGGTTCTGTGTTAGTAAAAATGGTGAACACTGCTTCTGACGGCCCTCCACATACAGCACTGGTTGGAAGTGTCACGGAATCAACACAAAGAAGAGCACAAATGATGTGAAATAGGCCTTAAGGACACATTGAGTTGTTGACATTCAACTGTTCTAATCCAGTGCTGAAGAAAAACATAGGAATGATTAAAGTAACAAAGGTTCGCTCTGCTCTTGTCCTTTATCTGACGACTTCACAGAGAGACTAATTGCACAGGGGATGAAAGTGGCCACAATTATTTCACTATAATGGCGTAGATGCATCCATT
Organism: Liparis tanakae; assembly: GCA_036178185.1. Classification (NCBI taxonomy): domain Eukaryota; kingdom Metazoa; phylum Chordata; class Actinopteri; order Perciformes; family Liparidae; genus Liparis; species Liparis tanakae. The sequence goes on along the minus strand of CM070097.1, from coordinate 15,656,186 downwards.
TAAAAGAGAGTTTACAACTTCAGTTGAAGTTTACTTAATTATGTTGAGTCAAAGTTCTCTATTCATGGATTTTTACGTTGGAGTGTGTGTGCATTTGTGATTGTGCATGCAACACTTCAGATTCAATTAAGTTAAATTATATGGGGGTCAACAAGGGCAAAACACGCTACTCTGGACAGAAAGATATATATCATGAAAAATATGATGCAGCTTCAGAAACGATGCCAACGCATACAATACGCAAACCCCTGAATACAAATAGGGTGGTGATAAGTGGAACAGCTTGATTTTTGACCTAAGAGCGAGTGAGAGACAGAGAGAGAGAGGGAGAGAAAGAGAGAGACAGATGAGAGAGCTTATTTGTTTTTGAAGCATGAAGAAGAATGGATGAAAGGAGAAGTATTTAACTATTCATATAACTAACTATAATGAACTATATGGTATTCATAATCCATGCAAATAAATAGTGGACTAATATCTACCTGAGCAGAGAAAGAAGTCACCTCCATGTGTGTGTGTGTGTGTGTGTGTGTGTGTGTGTGTGTGTGTGTGTGTGTGTGTGTGCGTGTTGTTGACATTGCTGGGCCGGCCGCGCCTGCTTTTAGTGCATGTTAGTGCACGTTAGTGCACATTAGTGCACGTGAGTGTGCTCCACTGGTCAGCTCACTGCACTACTTTCATAAGGCGGTTACAGCTGATAAGGCCACCCCAAATGACAGCATCACACCCACTCTACGATTCCCCCTCAGTCTTTTACAATATTAAAAATAAAGAAATACTATATGTACGTATTTCAGATGTATTTGTTTTCGATTTCCCCATGTGTGTTTAAAAAAGAATTGCCATCGTTACTGATGCTGCTGCGCATTTCATTTCATTGAAAAGTATTTGGGCTATCCATCCATCCATCTGATCTGAATCCTATTCCACAATAATCTGGGGTTTTGAAGCTCAATTTGAAGCCACCTACAGAGGTTGCTTTAAATGCAGTACTAAAATTACAAAAGGAATTTTTTTGAACCAACGCAAAGTGTGAAAGGTCAAACACTTAAAACCACTCACCATTTCCTCACCGCTGTGGAAATGATTTAAGCTCTAAAGTCAGTTTGAACTTGATCTCGTCACATCTGTTGAATATTTGGGCTGCAGTACAGAAAAAGCCATCGTCCCACTTTTAGTGCATTCGACAGACGCCGGCATGCGGAGGTGGTAACTCCAGTCCGTGAAAAGTTTCCCTGCCTGCTGTATGTGGTACAGCTGGGCCTCTTGTTGTATTGAGGTAGAATATGACTCATAATCCTGGGTGACTCATGTCGTTGAAGTCACACTGAGGTTCTAAATATGAACTGATTTCCATTCTGATACGGGATGAGTTCAGTGTTCACGAGGTTGGAACTTGCTCTTTTTTTCCAACTTTTAATTCTATCTTTCTCGGGGTGTAAATTCTTAAACTGTACTCAAACACTAGCTTATCTCTAAACAATCTTGATATGAATAACTTAGTAGGAGAAACTAGAACGTCTGACAAGAAGAAAAATAACTAGACTTGGTGAAACTAGCTTAAAGAGATATGGTATCTTTAGATATCACAGCCAAAGATGCGTTCTGAACAGTCCTTGCCTCGGGGCAACACGATGACTAATGCATTTAGCTGCGATTAAACAGCATGCATATTTATTGTGAAAACTAGTCATGTTTTACAAGAAAGAAAAAAGAGAGCTTCAAAGTTCTGTTGGTTAACAAATCTGCTTACATCACATTATTTTAGCAGAACCCAGCTAAAAATAAAATCCTTTAAAGTTTTAAATTACTTATTTAAATAGAGCTTTTCAATTAAATAGAACAGTGTTTGGGGAAGAAAATGATGCAGTAAGTTACTGTTTACTTGTTATTGCGGGCTGCCTTTTACATATTCATCACAATCAAATCAGTAGAATAAAAGGATGTTGAGTAAAAGAGGTGTAAGCTCAGGACAATCCATAGCCACAAGGAATGCCATCAAGTGTGCTCAATCTTACACACACACTCACACACACACACACACACACACACACACACACGCACACACACACACACACACATACACACACACACACACACGCTGCAATGTATTTAAGTATAACTGCATAGTGCACTTTTCATATACCACTGGGAGCATGAACGTTTCTGGGTCATAGAGTGGTCAAAGCCTCGGAGAAATGCATTTAATACATTTGACTTTCCAATACTGGATGGACACATGCAGACTGTACTGCATGTGATGCTGACAATAAAACACACTCTTTGAATGGAAAGCAGTCTTTGATGTTCTCCTACCAATAAAACAACCCAGCATGTGGTCTTTAGTCTGCATTTGCTGGATTATTAAAACATTTGATCACATCTCAGAGTTAATCATTGTTCATCTTGCCGTAAAACATCCAATTACACTCCACAGAACCTTTGAATTTAAACTTTAAATGTGATGTATTATATTTGAGGTGATGTTACAGTGATACTTTTCAACATAAGATATGCGTGTAGAAACCTGGAGGGTGTCATATTCCCATGTGGACGATCATAAGCGACATCAGATCCCACTGCTGACATTGGACTCATATTGATGTTTTCTGGCAACATGAACGGGGTGGACGTCGACAAAGTTAACGCCATACTTGAGGGAGCTCATTCCCTCTGTATTTTCAGGTCAGTGGCTTTCATCAGATGTAATGGGGGTAGTTGTAAATTATGAATGAAGAACCACTCTGTGGATGATGGGGATGATGCAGATTATTCATCTCTGCTTCCCTAGAAGCCACTTCTCAGCAGAAGGATTTCACACCAGAGAGATGAGGACTGTATTTCTCACAAGAAGAAAGTAAGTAGATTACAGGCCACAGCCAGCGACAGTTATCACCATCTGGATTATGGTCTGGATCAGGGGTTCTCAAACTTTTTAATGTAAGACTTCCACATGCTGCCACAAGTTTGGGAAAGAAATGTTGTCAGAGACCTGAATCCTGGTGAAGATGATCGTACAGTTGAAAGTTGAAAGTAAATAGAAAACAGCAAAGATGGAATATTGTTTAAGCAGTAAATGACAAAAGGGACAGATAATGAGAAGTGAATATGGTTACTGTGGCAATGACAGTATTATACACATTAAATGTAGCTACCGTTGATGAGGGATAGGGAAATTTGTCTCAATTCCTATCCTGTTAGTTCTGGAAATTGGTCTGAACCAGAGTTTTGAGTATGGTTATAGCCTGAAATAACATGATATGTTAATTGCTGTGAACATTATTTTTGATGTTGCCCGCAGTCCATAGTCTACATCAATTATCGGTCTTCAAGCCATGTACTATATGGCTATGCATAGTGGTGATGGATAGCTTTGATGATTTTCATTTTTACAGTGCGAAAATAAACTATCCATCAATGACATTAGAACAAGTGTCCCGGGACCTAGTGAACGTCCTGCCAAAAAACAGAAAGAAAGAAAAGATAAAGCATTACTGCAGGTACGTGAAGGCGTGTGGAGGGAAATACAACTACAGACACAATCTCATCTCGTAGATTAACACAGAAAAAGAGGCAACGCTAAATGACGGATGGTGGCAAGGCAAGTACAAAGGATAACAACATGTTTGGCTGTAGAAAACCTACAAAGAATGAAGAAGAATAGAAAATAAGGTATTTAAAATTCTTGTGAGGACCTTCTGGAACATAAACAACCAAACATCCTTGGAAAACTGTGTTCTGAAGATGTTGAGGATAATGATGACGTGGAGGAGAACAAACAGTATCAAAAGGATGATGTCCAGATGGTCGGAGAACCCTGAATTTAGTTTTCTGTCTTCACTTCCTCCGTTTGTCATTAATACAAGCGAGCTATTAAACAGCAGAATACATGTTTTTAATTTACTTTAGTAACACATCTGTGTCTGACTTGTGGTTCGTGGGCCCAGGGCCAAACATCAGCAATATGGCAGGCATGAATGATTGCTGCTGATTATGCAGTGTGCCGGCTGCTGATGACTTTATCGGAACAGATCGCGTTATTAATGATTAATTTAGACAGTGAATCAATACGCGCCGTTAGCTTCATCAGGGCCTCGCTGACCTGGGAGGCCTTCAATACGTGTGGGTGTACGTAAAAGGTTTCCTTTTGTATTAAATGGTTTATTTACTCTTAAAAATAAAACATCGCTCTCAACATCTTGTCCTTTAAGTCAAGTCAAAACCAGTCTTTTTCCACAATCCTTTTTGTCACCTTATTTCAGAACATTGGTTTATAGTAAATCAATAGGTATGCAGGTAAGTCCATTTTTTTACTTGATCTTTTCAAAAATAACGTGTCTGTATCTGTCACATTATACCTTTTATGATTCTTAAAAACGTGCCAGTGTGCAGCCAACGGAGCGAGACCCGGATAATAAAAAGTGATACAATAGAATGAATAGATCTTCAGTTCTGGAAGCTGGAGTCTCATGTACCACTTCCTCTCTGCAGTGTGATTGAGGTGTAGGAGGAGAGAGCAGGAGGAAGAGGAGAAAAGGGAGGGAGGGGCAAGAAAGAAGAAATGAAGTTGAGCTCTGATGAGGATGAATAGTGAAATAAGGAAGAAGAAGGAAAGGAGAAGGATGGGGTGAATAGGTATAGGGGGTAGGGAATGAGGGGTGGGAAGAAAAGGGGGAACCGAGAGTAGAATAAGGAGAGATGGGGAGGGAGCGAAAGGGTGGTGCGAGGGGTCTAACTCCAGCATAAAAGTAAATTTGAATGCATTATTCATAGCTCTCTGTGTCAAAATATCATTTACGTGTGCTGTGTTGACTCATGGCTCGTAAAATGAGAAGGACATGAAAAGAAAGAAGGAAAGGAGGAAATAAACAACTCAGGAGGCTTTCTCTATTCTTGGCCCAAAAATAAAAAAAGGAGCCCTGGCGCGCTCTACCTCAACTTATTAGGCATCAATTATTTATTGTACTCTCTGTTTACTATTCTTTATCTTTGTAATAAGCAGCTACCTTGACAGAGAAAGTTTCAAATTCATCTTCAAAGTTCGCTATAGGAGTATGCCAGAGGAAAAAAGCTCACCTCTTGTTACTGACCTTAAAGCGAGCACACCACGAGTCTATGAGGGTGACACGTTTCAAATCAACCCCATTTCCCCGTCAATAAATGTCTCAGTCTTCAGTTGCCTGCTTCAAAACTGGGCCAAGATAACCAGCTGTTTTTTGAGATTTCTTTCCGTTCTAATTTCTGGGGTATTTCTTTGTATAATGAGTGCTGCCACTGCCTGCATCATCAGCAAGCCTCTAGTCTCCCTGTTTGGGACCATTGGCTTCACACAGCAGGTCAACTGACACCACAGCAGCCCCTACCGTCGGGCGACGGTACTGCCATCAGCTGCAGTCGTGTTTAATTACAGTAACGTTGGTTTCTAAACTGGGGTCGGACACCAAAGAAACTCACCTGACAAATCATGAGATGATTCATATACTCATAAATACTTTAAAGTGCACGAAGTTACATACATTTTTTCAGATGTTTTTCTAATCTTTGCCTGTGAATGGATATATTATTTTACCTCCTACATTTACACAAACAAAGCCCTTGATTGACCTTGTTATAAGCCATATATGCAACCGTGGTTTGGGATCACAGGATGACATCACTTAATGTTAAGGAGTTGGAAGATAAAAAAAGGTGTCAACATATTTTTTTCTCAGCTGCATAAACAAACATTTTTGAAAGTCAGCACACTAGTACGACGTTTAAGTGCTAGGTATCAATTACAAATCTCATAACTGCTCTTGTATTTAGACAAAAGGAAATACACCTTTTGTATTCTGTAATGTAAAGAAATGTCTGATATGCATCGAAATATACAAAAAGGAATGGCTGGCCGAGACGAAGCAATCGTTCATTAATTAGACACATTTTATTTCTATATAGATATAGATATACACTTACATATATACATACACATACACACATTGTGTATGTGTCTTTGCATGTATTTCCAGTGAGGGCAGGGGCACATGTGACCTGCTCCACTTTTATTTTGATTTATAAGGCTGGTGGTGAGCATCATCACAGAATCGCTTCATCTTCTCTCCTTTATTACACCACATTTGTTTTCATTTTACTCCCAAGGCCTGGCTGAATACATTACAGATTTCCCATGGGGCCATGGAGACCAGCTCCTCCACCACGGGAGACAATGGGATGACGGGGAGGGATTTCTGAGCATGCTTCATCATTAGAGTCATTAGCATTATTTTGACTTCAAAACATTTTCACGGGATTATCATTATTCCGTGTATTAGGGGGATAAGTAGACACATTTATGGCAGCATGAGTCAAGCGTATTGGTCGTAATAACAAAAGTAATAATTGCTCAAGCCAGTTAGTGATAATTAGAGACATTACAAGTGTCAGGTGTCAGATTGGGCTTTTCAGGCTATTATTTTTTTATTTTATATTAGATACTTCTTTTGGAGAAAGATAAATAATAGGACACACAAATCTGAAACTCTCTCCTCCAGCAACAGAAGTACATTTTGTCTCACTCCTTTACTAAAGCAGCTTCTACCTCAGATCAAAATGTTGGTGATTTAGATGACCTCCCCCCCACCTCCCCCCACCCCCCTCCCCTCGCATCCCTCTAGTACCTATGGCAATCATTTGAGACATCTTTTATGCCTGAGGGTAAAGTGGAACACAAAATCTGATTCAGTCCAGGGAAGATAACTAAGAGTAGAACATTACGATGGAGATAATATGGCAATTGGGTTTAGCATACAGAGGTCAATGGCAGGTTAATGCACAATGTATTACATGATTGACTATGGGTGCTCGGGGGGCGGTGCCTTGAGGTCAAGGGGTGGTATTGAGACTTGTTTTGGGTCAGTCTGGAAACAATATGAGCACAAGGTGGGGAATTATGCCCATTTGTCATGTTTGTCATATGACTTTGGCACAAAAATATGTCTGTTCTTACTGCAAAGGAAACATTCACAAACTAATTTTTCAAAACACTATATCCTACTGATGTTTTGCATGCATTTAATTATCTAAAATATGATCAGCCATCTTGTCATACCCTCAGAAGAAGAATTTGCTTTAATATTTGCTGTTCGATCTTTAATGTGTCGCACAAGAGGTAAATATTGAATTTAAGAGAGTCCGTCGTATTGGAGAAACTGCAGACAACTGTTATACTTGCTGACACATCTTCATTCTACCTCTTGGCAGCCATATTTTCCTTTCCTTGCTTTCATTATGCAAGCATATCAATTTTCTCTTGTTCATCGCCATCCTCCGTCTACATTCTTGTCTTTGGAGACAAAAGAAAAAGGTACCAGTGTTGGGGAAAATCACATAACCTTGGTTGAACTCCTTAGAGTTAGCCAGTATACATAATGATGTACGTTGCTATGATACTTGGTTATCCAACAGATGTTTCCTGAAGGTGGAGTACGAGCCCTGGTTATCTAGTGCGGTTGGGTCACTGTCACCTTGATCCAACCGGAGTAAATCATGTGTAAATCACCAGCTCTTCAAATAATTGATGTCATTGGTTAAAAGGTCTGATGGGAGGGCTACGTTTACACTTCTTGGATGTTGCCTTGTGCTCATTAATACAGTCCCACTGGGTTGCTACACAAAGTCATTGTCGCTCTGCTCTTCATTTTGCCACAACATATTGGAGCCCAACGTGAGGCCATAAAAATGGCAGATTTCACACAACTGCAGCCATCCCCGTACCTGCTCCAACTTTCACCTACAGTCGGACAGAACCATCTTTTTTCCTCCACCTCATTCACATGTTCGGCATCACAGCCGGCAGTGAAACTGATAGCATCTACATCATTTCAAGGACATACAATAACTAGCCAAGCCTTGTTACATGAATAGAGGAAATGTTTCCGGCCACATTATTCCATGATTGAATTGCCAAGGACAAGAAGGAATATATATATATATATAGACTAACAACCCATATTTAATCTTGAGAAGCAGCTAAAATTCAATTGGCTGCTGCTCTCTGTACATTGTATGGCCTCTACACTCCTGGGAGTAAAATGACTGCTCATTGCAGCCTGTATATAATAACCCTCTGATTGTCCTTGTTTCAGGGTGCAGGGGATACCTGTCAGTCAAATCAAAGTTAGACAGAATATATTTACATACTTACACTACATTGCAACATCTGAGAGACAAAGACATTTTTCATTTTGTCATTTTAACTTCAACATACAAATAATCAAAGTGATATTGAACCATTTATATTGTTAAGTGACTTCTGTTCAGCTGTTTCATTATATAACATCTTTGACTTTTGAGTTATAATGTAACCTAGAGATCGGTGGGGGATTAGAAATCATTCTCAGGCTGACGAGATCTGAAAGTGGAGACACCCACCAAGAGGTTATAAATGGCACTGCACTGTGTTGAACACTGTTTCATTCGACAATATGGATAAAGAAATATGAACATGATATGATGCAATATGATTAACATATTCAGTCAAAGGAAAACGTACAATATAACATAAACACATGTCACGCTATCTATAATAATAAATCATAAGGACACCATCGTAATTGCAAGGCTTTAATGTGAAATGTATGTGCCAATCACTACCAACCCGAGTGGAGCCCGCATACCAATACTTGTCAATCAGCCAGTAAACGGGCGACTGTGGGTCGGTGGTTAGCAGGTCCGTCTTTCACTCGGGGGAGTTCAACCCCTGCCCTCGTCAATGTGTCCTTGAGCAAGACAATTGTTCCCTGCGTCTATAGGTGTATGAATTTAACATGATTGTAAGGCGCTTTGGATAAAAACATGAATGAAATGTTCAACATGTAAGAACCATGCTTCAGAATGGTTCTGTAAGCCTGTTCACACATCAGTAACGTTGTGTCTGCAACCCCCCGATAGCCTTTACAGCACATGTTTACTCCACAAGACCAAGATCAACTAAACAGCTTCCAAATCAGTTTAAAAAAATGTAAAAGCCATTTGGCTGCATTCACTTTGAGTAGGCTTACTCTCACTAATACTATTGAATATGTTTTCCAAATGTATCGAGTGGGCTTGACCCACTAATGTCATGATGACACATTTTGCTTTGAGCTGGTGCACCATGACACTGCACAGGGAACTGAGTTAATTGACACGCCCACCACATCTGAATCAGAAGATTGGTCCATGTACATAGAATCCAGTCTCACAGACATCTGAAATATAAAACATGCAAAGCTGCAGACTATTTCATGAGGAAACATAAAGTAACTGTGCAGACTATCTCATTATTGTACTACTCATGGCCAATGGATGCAGTGTGTTTTTTCCCTACTCTTAAGGAGAAAACATGATTTCATCGACAAGGTAAAGAACATTTAAATATCAGTTACAGATGCTGGTACAACAAAGGCAAGAATACAAGGAATGTTTACTAGAGTCGTTCAGTCGTTCAAATTGTGTTCTTCAACAACATAAATACATAGTGTGTATTAAACATTTCCATTGTGTTCTATTAGGCTTCAATTGCATCAACAAAGATGATTGAAAGGACACACACACACACACACACACACACACACACACACACACACACACACACACAGAGAAACAAGTTTATTGCATCAGGCTAAGAGATTAGTCAGAATGGACCAAAAAGGAAGAAATCAGCCACAACAAACAAAACACATGAATGACCGTGTGATTGCCTAGTGACCTGTGCAGGGTGACCCCTGCCCCTCTCCCAATGTCAGCTGGGAGAGGGGCATAACAAGATAAGCGGTTACAGATGATGATGATGATGATGATGATGATGATGATGATGATGATGATGATGATGATGATGATGATGATGATGATGATGATGATGATGATGATGGACAAATGGACAAAACATATAGTGCAGAAATATGAATGTAACTCTACAAGCACTAGGACCCCGCGCCCTGTGTCTGGGATGCTCAGCCTGCAGGTTGTATATAAAGATACATTTCCAAACAGGAGAACATTCTTCTTGTGAGGAGGAAGTTAAAATGGAGCAACACTGGTCGACAGTCGGTGCACTGCTTCTAGCACTCATTGCATTTGTGCACTATGACATCGCTTTGGCTGCAGACAACGGTTTTTATTTCCCAGTATATTATTTGTTTTGTTGAATACATAATCTGCAAGTTCATTGTTTACTTCTGAAAAGAGTGGATGTTTGTGTGTTTTATTCAACAACCATGTTTGGCAACTAGACACCTTCATGCATGTTCTCCAGGTGTTCTGTCTCCTCTGATCTGATCTCCTCTTCTGCTTTACTGTCTCTTTCTCTTTGCAGAGAAACCAGGAGAGTGTCCTATTGCGAATGGCATCGGAATATGTCGTCAGTTTTGCGAATTTGACACGTGTTGCCCCAATGTTCAGAAGTGCTGCAGTAACGGATGTGGAATGCAGTGCATGAGACCATACCAAGGTTAGATATAATCAACAGCGGAAGAATAGTCCTAAAGTATGTTTGTTTGATCAAATCTTCTTCTTTTTTTGTCTTGTCAGAAAAGCCGGGTCTATGCCCTCCTAATGATGGGATCACCACATGTGACGAAGCATGCTCTCAAGACGGACAGTGTGGCAGAAATCAGAAGTGCTGCAAGACATGTGGCCATGCCTGTCGGGATCCGGTGTTTGTGTAGAATTAGCTGCAACATAAATGTATCATTTTCCCTTTTTACAAATTTCAACTCCATGGAACAATATTTGGATTATATCAGGGAGAAAGTAAATTGTTAAGATGACATTTGATGTGCCTGTACTTAAAGTACGCACAACATTCAGATAGTGTTCTACTCTGAATTTTAAAGAGCAAAAGCCTATAGAATAACCTGCAGGAGGGAAATAATTGGTACCGTTTCATTCTCGTGTAAAAGTCTTGTATTTAAAAAAAAAAAAACATTTACAACTTGATTGATTTTACTTTGATGCCAATAACATGTTGGTCAGTATGTCTGGAGGAGTTTAGATATATCTTCTAGTATATTGTATATTCTAAATGGATGAACATTTACTGTACGTATATCAGTTGCTTGAAGGTATGGAGGAATGTGTTTTTCAACCAATAAACATGTTTCCAGATCCTATAAATGTCTCATCAGCTCGCTGTTTATAAGAAGAGAAGAGGGCGAGAAACGTTGAGGTCCCATGAGCAATAATGATAAGCCTGTGAATGACACTTGCTGTTCCCTTTCATTTGATTTTGTAATGGGTCATTTTATAAGTGTTTAATAATCTTCCCCTCTTCAAAATGGCCAACATATTTTAAATACATGTAGAAAGAGATAAATTAACTATGTTTACATTAATCTTCACAACAATTAGTCCACAGATAGATTCATTGATAGATTAAATAAGAGACTATTTATGGTGGGTTGTAAAAATAACATTATCAAGAACCTAACAGTGTTTTTTTGTAATTGTCAGTGAGAACATAACAAACTTCTATTTAACAGCTTTCATGTAACTCCTGATTTTGCCAATAGATGGCAACGCATGACCAGAAAGAACGCTCCATGCTTTGTCGGATACATAACTGTATTAGGATACTATCTTTGATTGTTGTATCGTGTATTTCAGTGACCTCTGGAATAAAAAGGACAACTGAAGCAACAGCACAATAAATAAGGTGATAGAGACACAAATAATATATGAAATGTTGGTAAAGTGCAGTCAAGATACAAGTAACAACACAAAGTTATGATCATAAAATACCTTTAATAGAAAGTCTGAATTGAAGTTCAGATTCATGACAACTAGGGCAATAATCATGTATTCATTACATTTTTAACATAATCTACTATTGTGCTCAATAATATGAATATGGAATGGGGCTACAGTCAAACATTAGGTATGAATGTGTGCAGTGTGTTATTCATCCAGACTATTCTATGAGAACCTGCACAAAAAATACTGTTTCCACCCTGTAAAGGCAAAATAACAGATTTCTATTTGGCACAAGAAAACTTTCCAAATTACAAACTATGACATAAACATAATTTCTTAAAAAAAGGTCAAACACACCGCATCATTGAGTCGATTAGAAGCATCTGATCGGGGGAAGAGTGTCCGCTGTCAAATAGACCACTAACGTGCAGAGATAGGAATGTAACTCTACAGGCACAAGGACCCTGCGCCCTGTGTCTGTGATACTCAGCCTGCAGGTTGTGCATAAGGATAAATGTCCAAACAGGAGAACATTCCTGGGAGAAGGAAGTAGAAATGAAGCAACACTGGTCGGCAGTCGGTGCACTGCTTCTAGCACTCGGTGCATTTGTGCACTATGACATCACTTTTGCTGCGGAAGTTGATGGTAACTCAACAGGTACGTTGGTTTTGTTTAACGAGTAATCTGCAAGTTCATTGTTTACTTCTGAAAAAAGCCTGTTTGTGTGTTTTATTCCTCTTCTGCTTCACTGCCTCTTTCTCTCAGTGATTCTTCTAAAACCAGGCCACAGCCCACGAGTCTTAATGTTGTCCCATTACATGAGGGGTGCCTTTGTGTGTGTGTGTGTGTGTGTGTGTGTGTGTGTGTGTGTGTGTGTGTGTGTGTGTGTGTGTGTGTGTGTGTGTGTGTGCGTGTGTGTGTGTGCGTGCGTGTGTGTGTGCGTGTGTGTGTGTTTTTAATATAAGGATTGTCCTGCTGACCATGACATTGCTGTGGAGCTGCCTGTGTCCCTCTTACTTTCAGTACGAGCCACCATGTTTATCTTTTCCAAGTGTGCAGATGTTAAATCTTAGTTTGAAGCTGAGCTGATGTGAGAATCAAGCATGTATTTCAAATGTCTGTTAAAGCTCTATTTGCATGTATTCATCTGCCTTTCCCCTTCAGCCAAGCCAGGAGTGTGCCCTATCAGACTCTGGGGCGTTGGAAAGTGTGCTGAATTTTGCACCAATGACACTGACTGCCCTAAAGATGAGAAGTGCTGCTACAATGGATGTGGGCATGAGTGCATGGCACCACACACAGGTTGGATATGATGAACAGTAGCAACACACTCCTCAAGTATGGTGTTTGTTTGATCAAACCTTTGTCTTTGTCTTTGTCTTGTCAGTGAAGCCAGGCCGCTGTGCCCTTCCCCAGGGAACCCCCATGTGTGCCGAGTACTGCTATCATGACGGGCAGTGTCCGGGAGAGCAGAAGTGTTGTAAGACATCCTGTGGCCACGCCTGCAGTGAGCCCTGCTGACCGGATGGCACAGAGACTCAGCTGCAACAGAAATGTATCATGTTTACTTTTTTTACAACTCCATGATAGCACTGTGTGGTGCAATATCTGAGCACTGGATGGCACACAGTGGGATTCTTTGGAGGAGAAATTAAATTGTTGTTAAAATGCCATTTTATGGGCCTGTACTTTAAGTGTGTACGCAAATCCAATAGTGTTGTATCTTCTAGTATATTCTAAATGAAAATGTACTTTACTTATATGTAACTTTTTTTTAGGTGTATAGCAATTTTGTATTCCAACTAATAAACATGTTTCCAGAAGCTAGACATGTCCCATCACCTTGCTGCTGTTTTTTAAAGTCACTTTTATGGGGTTTTTTTAGGTGAGAGCTTGGCTCAAAAAATAAGTGATGAAATGTACCAAGGATGGAAAATGTTACCCGGCAGAAAAGCAGACTATTTCAAGAGGTGGCCAAGAATGCCTGTTGCAACACATCAATCTTCAATTGCAGCTTAAATTCATTTTTTGGAAATGATTTACACCCATTCCCAAACATACAGTCTAAATAAAGGGCTGTGACGGGCCACTTATCATTGAAGATGTGCATCCTATTATTGTGTGTGTGTGTGTATATACATACAAGCCTATACAAGATATGTATATATATATATATATATATATATATATATATATATATGGGTGTATGTGTACATATACACATATATACATCTCTATATATAGAGATATACACATACTGTATATGTGTGTATACATATATATTATATACACATATACATGTACATATGCATATAAAAATGCATATATATATTCCATGTATACCGTGTCAGTTGCAAACTGTAGGTTACTCATCATGCAATCGATGTAGATCTATAACTATATTATATATCTTGCACGATGAGTCAACAGTTTGCAGCTGACAAACTATGAAGAAATATGCGGAAAGCTGCTTTTTCTTCTGTTTCACGCTGTTGCCAGACGTGCAGGGGTGAGACTCGGTGAACGGCCGAACACAGAGACGTCTGTGTGTTTTCTGAGAGTCTGCCAGAAAAGGGGCCAGGTTTGTTTTCACAAAAATGTGGGAAGTACTACAACTCCGGTGCAGTTTAAAGCAATGTACCTTCTTACACAGCGAGAGATTTTAATAAGATGATAGAAAGATGGTTTATTTGAAAAGAACACTAGTTCTCTCTCTCTCTCTCATTCACTTACACAAGTTCAACAGTTAAACAAATGCACAGTAGTATTTAATGGTAGAGTAAAATAATGTCCACAATGACAGACTTCTTATTCACTATAAGACAATATGAACCTGCATTGGACAGATGAGATTATAAAACCCAACAAACTACAGGCAATTAGTTATGAAGAGATCTGCAGACAATCGTATTCAACATTCAAGCATGCATCCAACATCCAGCAAAGGCTAAATAAATGTTTGGTAAGAGGGCTGTGCATTTCCTAGACCTAGAGGACAAATAGTTCCAATAAAAGAATATGGTTTTGGTACCTGGTTTTGAGGCCATTTCTTCTTTTCTCATATATTATATACTATAAAACATGTCAGACAAGACAAATGAATGAGAACTATTAAATATAAAAAGGACATATAGTGAGACTTTGATGCCGTTTACCAAACACACTTTTAACGGTCATACGGTTCAAGTAAGTGACTTAAAAAGTTATTTTATTTGATCTTTCCTAGAAGTGCGATAGCAATCAACAGGTCAGAAATGCAGTACGCCAACAAAAGGCTTCTTCTCTCTGAGCTCTGAAGCTTTGTAATGTTGTGTAAGGCCATTTGTCTCATATTTGTAGAAACATAATTTTAGCACACATAGGAACAAAATGTCTCAGAGACATTGTGGCTACATTATGACGGAGTGGAAGTATGGCTTCACACATCCCTCCCAAAAAACACCGATACAATTGCCGTAGCAGCATGCTGCACAGCGTTGGTGGTTGTAAAACAATAACAACAATCTTGCATCCCATTCAAGTAGAGAAATGTCTATTTTCTCTTGTCCTTAGTCAACAGGAAATTACCCTGAATACATGTATGTTCAAAATTCTTATTTTTCTTCTTCTTCCATTTGAAAAGAAAACCTTCCTAGTTGACCATTAGAAAAATAAAACATTCAAACCAGTGCTTGACTCAGTTCTTCCCTGAATATCACATGTTGGCCAGTGGTTTCGCCAGAAGGAAAACATCCTCTCTAAAAGTAGAGCCAGTTGTTATCGATGTCTCAGAGTAGCGGCACACCCCTCATCTTGCGGATGATGTTGGCTAACCGCTTGGCCAACCCCGGGCTGGGCTCCTCTATCTGGAAGCTCCGGGTCAGTAGGTTGTAGAGGGAGCCGTAGCCCACAGCCACCACAGTGCAGGTCAGGCAGATGACATTATAAGGCATGCTGAAGTCTGGGGTTGGCAGGTTGACCAGCAGAGGCTCTGTGTAGACGCGCATAAAGTAGCTGGACTCCTCTTTACAGGGAAAACTGGAAGCAGAAGGGATATTTGATCATTTGATTTGAATGTGTTTTTCTGCAGGAACTCAAAAACATGAATGAGTAGCAACAACGGGCATTTTCCTCAAAAAAACAAACGACTATATACTTACAAGCTGCTGAAAAGAGGCTGTTCCCGAGTGCTGTTTGTATCCATGGCGACGATGCTTGGTACCAGAGAGCTGATTACTGAAGACCTGAATGTTGCAGAAATAGAAAAATAAATACAAACTATCTTTTAAACAACAGTGCTGCTTCTTCTTCTTCTTCTTTCAGCGACCTCTGTAAATCGGTTTTGAGAACAACTCAACACGCTCCATACCCGACATAGAAGCCGTGGTTGGCATCAGGTGTGTACTCCGTCCACTTGAGCAGAGCCCTCTCGAACTGCACTGTGACCTCAGTGACCGAGTTGGGAGGAAGCTGGACCAGCATCTCCAGCAGGTGGGGCCTGACGCGGTCCTTAGACGGCTGGTAGTGGATGAAGCCTGACGGAGAAAGAAAAAACACGAGTGACCATCAACACACTATTCTAATGTGTATCCATGGCCCTTACCGGCATACTCCAGAAATATAACAAAAAAACATTGTTTCATGAAGTGCGTCTTTTTACCAGAAGGAGGAGAACTTGAGTCATATTCTTGACACGAAAACAGTAGTGGAAAAATGTATTGTACACACACACACACACACACACACACACACACACACACACACACACACACACACACACACACACACACACACACACACACACACACACACACACACACACACACACACACACACACACACACACACACACACACACACACACACACACACACACACACACACACACACACACACACACACACACACACACACTTAATTTTTCCACTACTGTTTTCGTGTCAAAAGAATATGACTCAAGTTCTCCTCCTTCTGGTAAAAAGAGGCACTTCATGAAACAATGTTTCCTGTAAGGAAAGCAAGACTGACTCATCATGGGATTGTTGATGGCATTTTTAAAATAAATAGCCACGCTTCTGTTATTTAGCAACACATCAATGTCAATTAACTTGTTGTGAGTGTAAGATGTTTCGTGAAAGGTGGATCTGATTTCTATAATAATCTTATAATGCAACGAGTTGCGAGTGGCTTTCCTTCATTTATCGATTAAGCCCAAACTGATCCAGCATTTGGCACATTTGGACGTGTTAATCACAATCAGATCCTGATAGCAGTTTGGTGTGCACACAGATCCCTCTCAGCTTTCTAAAGCGACTCACTGGGCTTGTTGTCCTTTCCCTTGCTGGTGACAGTGAGGGTGTGGATGTAGAGACGGAGGTACCAAGGCACAGAGTCCAGCAGCAGCACAGGGAACGACCTGTAGGGGTGGTTGTTGTACATCAGCGTGTGAATCTCTCCCGTCTGCAGCCCGTAGCCAGCCACATAGCGCTCCGCGTGGAGCAGCGGACGCAGCATGTCTCCTGCAGACAGGAGTTATGAGAGAAGGAGATTAAATGGTCAACCATGCGGGAAACATTGCAGCAGACATGAGAAATATTGCAATAAAAAAATATTGTACTATTTATTTTTAAATCAGTAAAGAATATGATTTACGACTCAATTTCATTTGAACATCGCGTCAGTTTCTCTGGTTGTAATGAACATGAACGTAATGAACATGTTTCCATCACGTTTGACAAGCTCACAGAGGAACAATGAGTAACAATGTTGCTTCACTTCAAAACGCAACAATCTGAGTATTTGATGAACTCCTTTGCAGTAAATAATGACCCTACTGTACGCCCAGCCTCTTACACAAAGCTGTGTGTCATGCGCTGTAACTCACCTTCACTGGATTTCCAGCGGATCAGCAGGTTAAGGGAGCGCACGGTGCCAAAGGTGATTTGTTGGGTCAGATCGTAGACGGAGAAGGTCCGCCTGTCCCCCAGCACCATCGCCTGGCTCATCAGGTGAGTGGCGGGGCTCACCTCAAACTGTTCGCCCTGCAAATTCACACCGAATGCATCAGGCGTTGTACTTCTTCTTGGACTCTGACAAATAGTTTGAACGCATTTCCTTCGTCATTGAACACTTACAAAGCCGATTGTAAAGTATTTTAAATCCTGTTTCCATGTTTTGTTGCTAGCTTTGTTGGCACATTGCTGCATATATTAGCCAGCTCATGAATAAACAGCTCCAGAGCGCTACTCCAAAGGGACTCTTTAAATATCTCTTCCTTTGTACTTATTTGACAGGTAAGTAAAACTAATCCTCTTTTTTCTGTGAAGTTTATATTAAGGAAAATAATTCAAACCTGAGGGTCGTCTGTGATGTCGATGTAGATTTTACTGGAGGAGGCCAGTGGACAAGCTTCCGTCAGGGTGCGAGAGAACATCTTAAAAAGAGACCACTCTGAGGGAATAAACAGCTGAAGTTAACTAAGGCCAGGGTGTCATCAAAACATGCCTCAGAAACTTTACACTTAAATGTGCCTGTGCTCACCCCGTTTGCCCTGTCCAGGGGTGTGCAGATCAAAAACCACATTCAGCGTCTGCCTCAGCTCCCAGGAGGTAGTTTTGCACTGCCAGTCCTGACACACGGGTCTGATGTGCACTGCCTGGGAATGAAAACTGCTGTGGAAGAGTTTCTCCGACTTCAACAGGACAGCGAGACCAGCCTACAACATGGGCACGTAAAGGAACAGAAGAAGAAAGTGAGCGCAAGTCTGAAAATATGATACTGAGAATTTCTGCCTCATATGAGGGGTTCCAGACATAAGATCCTGGATGTACGTATGTGAATTCTAGAAAGCAGCACACATGGTATTAGTGTTTACTTTAGAAATAATGACCCACACACGCTCACTCACCTTGGACCCACATGGCAAGAGTTTCTTCCAGGGTGTCAAATTCTCAGTGCAAACAATCTCTCGTGGGAGGGTGGCATAGCGAAGGAAGCGGTGGTCCGTCACTTCAAGATCAACACAAAAGACATGTATTTTGTGCAGAATTTATATAATAATTTATATATATATATATATATATATATATATATATATATATATATATATATATATATGCTCGGAGGTTGGTAGGGTCATTGATTTCAACTCAGATGTGAATGTGTTCACAACAGTGCCAGGGTTCTTGAATAGTCCTTGTTAATGTAATGACAAATACCTGAATGTGAGAGACTTTTTTTACACTGTAATTTCCTATTTAGATGGAACGAAATCTGTAATGTCATATTTCACATGAAAGTTAACCTTAATGTGGCACACTGATTAACAAGAAAATTACACAATGACACTTTCAAACAAAAAGGATGCCGACCCCTGATTCACGGTGTCTAATTCAGGCTCGTCGTGAGAAAGCTTGACAGAATACAAAGGGGAGATAAAGAAGGCTTTCTGTACCGTTGCTTATTCCCAGCGGTTTGAAAGACGCACTTGGCTGAACCGTGTTGGTGGAGTCAATGAAGTTAAGTGAAGCGCAGAAGATCCCAGACAAAACATTCGTCAGCTCCTTCCATGTGGCATCGACACTAGGAAAAAAGGGAAGAAAAAAATGTTCAAGGAAGGTTGAAATGACTGAGAAAGCACATACAAGGATTTCAGAAATAAAAACATGCTTGTTGTAGGATGAACTTTTCTCTTATACATCCACATATACAGAATATATATTCCACCTCCGATGCTCTGCAGCCAGCAGTGGGCTCCACTCACTCTGTCACAGAGTCCTGGAACCAGACCCACAGTTCAGCCCCAGGAGGGGACGGAAGAAAAGGCTGCCCCCACTGCATGGTCCTCCAGTAGCCCTGCGTGAAGGAGATGTGCAGCTCTCGCACTGAGAACTTGGAGAGGACCTGACCCAGAGACTTGGGAAACAGCCGATAGTGTGACACTGAGAAACACAAAACAACATGATGGAGTTTAGGATTACGGCGAGCAGGGCGGATAGGACTTATTTACCATCAATGAACCATCACAAATCATCAAAACCAGGGGAGGGGGGGACTAGATATTGTAATGTCAATAAGAGGAACATGTTGTTTTGGAAGGGAGGCTAATATTGTCACTGTCCTCATCAGGTGCATTAAAGAAACACTTAGAAATCAGGGTGTTGAACGAAAAACGCTACAAGACTGTCACAACCTCCATATTCACTTTACACTGATTTAACCACCATAATATAGGATAGGAATATTTACAAACGTGATTCATTACCAAAAGAGTGAAACAACACGTCCGTGTCCGACCCAACATGAGTAATGTGCTTGTGGCAGACAGCAGACGAGCAGCTAACCTTTGTTTCCTCTCATGAAGTCAGTCTCCCACAGGGTGCGGAACTGGAAGCTGGCGTAAATGTCTCCTGAGTGCAGCGGCCTGATGACCAGCTCCTCCTGGAAATCATCTTTGGGCTGCGGCACCGAGGGCTGGAGCACGGCTTCCGGGGCCGGAGAGTCCTCTCGCTCGGCTGCCGCCTCTTCAACCGGCGTTGCTTCCCAGCGCCTCTCCTCCTCGACAGCAGGCTGCTCGGCCGCCGCTCCTTCCGCTGTTTCTGCGACTGTTTGTGGATTATCGCCCGCAGGGGCATGGTGATCAACAGTTAGTGCCCCTTTGTCACTGTCTGCGACGATGAACACCAACAAGCTACAAAGAATAAGCAGCAGCGCCGAGTGGCTGCACCTGTGGGCTGCCATCTTTCTCCTACAGTGAGGATTCACTTCCGCATTAACGCGTCATTCGTGAAGGCAGCCAATGGGCTGCTTCCATATGTGCTCCTGTGACACTCCTGTGAACCTTCTTTGTGAGATCGCTATTGTATGATATTATACGAATAAATGCTGATATAAAAGCTGTATCTGTTTTATTTTAAGCAAGTATTCTAAGTTCGACGTATTTGTTTAGGTAGAAAATAAAATAATTTTAACTCATTGCGTTTTTAATTAGATGTGTTTAATATATTTTGGGCCTACAGGTATAGAAGAATTTACAACATTTTGTTGTATTATAAAAATGAATACACCGATTGGTGCATTCTGGAGACATGGAGGAACATTTTAAACAGATACGAAAATTACAAATAAATACGACGCCATGCAATAAGAATACAGTATATACACCACCAGTAGACCAGTAGTATATGTCCACGTTGACATTCTAACCTACTAAATAACCAATTAATTAACTAACCAATTACAGGCAAACACGAGTATGCCTTTGAATGATCTGGTATTGCATGCCGTTATCCCACGGCTGTTTAAACACATAATACCCTTCATGGACGACGCGGGTTGGTCGGGTTTTGGGGGTGGGGTACAAGGATAATTTGTCGCTAATAGACTGTCATCATAAAATGCATACACATATTAATTATAAGCTCCAAAATGTATTAACGTATGCAGCATGCTGGATGTTTGGGATATTTTGTCTTGTTGCTGGACAGGGACCGGCATCATCAGGGGCTTAACACTCCTCCCACATCCATACACATCATCGCGCACACAGCTCAGACACACGCACACACGCACACACACACACACACACACGCACACGCACACACACACGCACACACACACACACACACACACACACACTGAATGTCTGCTCAGCCATGGCTCCCTGGTAGATGCTCAAGCGGCTGTTGTCAGAGCGAATTAAATCTGCACTCGCTCGCTGCTTTCCTCCTGACCTTGCCTGCTTCTGGTTGGGTTTTCAATATTTTATCCAGGATTCCTGTGCTGTCTTCCTATGGCTACATCGGATGGACTAGACGGCTGTCTGCAACGAGGCAGATCTCAAAGTGACCCGAACCTACTCACCGAACCGGCCATCGATTTCGCTCATGGCACAGGTAAGATAGACGCGTCATTGTCTGTATATCTATTTGCTTTATATGCAAGTGTTTTTTGTGTTTTTTTTTCCTGTTTCCGCTGCTTTGGCGATGCAGCGGTTCCGAAAAGACATCATTGCTTGCCCAGTGGGACATCGGGAGGGATAATTAGCGCATATGCTTCCAACCTTGGACGTAAAATACGGTCTGTAACACCGAATCGTGGAGCTGCAAATTGAAAATTAATGTGCCATATCAGCGTCTATGAATGGCTGCATGCCCCTCTTTTTTGCGCGTTACAAAGACGCCTGTAGCCCATTGGGCTGTCATGGCTGCAAGTATTTAGGAATCAGCGTGTAGGCCGTTTATTATGTTATTAACGCGTGCAACATTTACAGAATATGTAAATACAAACCTCCACATGGAGCGCGCTCATTCATCTCAAAATCCGCATGCATGTGTTTTCATCATGCTAGGCTGAGCGTATTTGTTGTCTTATCTAAGCCACCACCATAGCCCCGTTATTCCGGAGACACATGTATTGTTCTTTTCGGCGTTAGATTTGAGTTTGATGCATTTAAAAAGGCACATGACCGTCTCCTTTGAAAACATTTTTAATACAAGCTTATAGCTCTCACCCTGCGTTTTGACAGCTCTTTCACCCCCACCCCCCCCCCTTTCCCCACACTGAAATGATCACTGTTATGATCAATGGCAACGGTTGGAAATATGTCCAATTCTGCACAGCCATGCTCGCACAAGTTATCGATTAACTAATGCATGCATC
Source organism: Liparis tanakae (assembly GCA_036178185.1). NCBI lineage: Eukaryota > Metazoa > Chordata > Actinopteri > Perciformes > Liparidae > Liparis > Liparis tanakae. The sequence continues at coordinate 15,633,838 of CM070097.1, read as the reverse complement.
CTGCAGGTGTGCTTTTCAACATGGAGCCCATGCTTATCTCCCTGTGGTCTGTTAGTCATCCCCCTGCAGAAGGAATAATGAATTAATCTTTCATTAATAATAGGACAACAGCAGGGAACAGTCATGTCAAACACTTCTCTGATGAACTCCTGCATATAGACTTCATGGCTCTTGTGTTTGCTGTAAAATTATTATCGCTCCTGAATTTACCTTCAGCGCAAGTACAGTACATGGTTTGATTTTGGATTTTTTTGTGAGGCTTTTTATGGTCATATTGTGTGGGCTTAGAAAGAGTCATCACCTTCACTCCCACGCGTGGTGAGTTTTGAGAATGCTTGACAGAATGCTTCAGAAAAAAAACAATGTCATACACCTTTCAACTGTTCACTAATGAGGCCCATGTTTTACACAGCCCTCAAATCCCACCTGTTTGCAATCGTCAACTGCCCATAGCACATATTAATGGACTCTTGCTGAAATCAACCCCCCTATGGACGGTTTAATTCACACATGGGTGGATGTGATAATTTTACACTGGGTCTTTGAGACACCTGAACAAACACCATAGCAGTCATTGTAGTGATGAGAGCTAGGACACACTGAATATCAGCCTCTTGCACTGGGATATACACAACTGCACCACTGTCAAAGATGTGAATACGGTTATCAATACACTGCAAGGACAATGTTAGTGTCTGGTGACCCAAAGTACACAACATTGCCCACCCCATCTCTCTGTGGATCATTACTGCGCAAGCGGCTGGGACAGCAGTCTTTGCCAAAGTAATCTTTTGGCAAAGCCTGCTTTCCCCCCAACACAGTGGCCCTTGCAGCTGCAGAGGCTGACACTGTATTCATCCACTTACTCAACACTAGGAAGATGAGTCAATAGAGACAGCAGTCCCAGTTGCCCATCGCAGAGAAGCTGCTATGTTTTCTCTTGAATGCAAGTGCAGTAATGATACAGCAAGACGAGTCTTCAAACTGTCCGACAATCTGCTTCTTATTGTGGGTTCGGGTTAAGTGTTAGTGGTAAGTGTTCAGGCTCGATAATGTTTTCTCTCATTGTTCCAATAACCTTTTATTCTGGGGGGTTAGTCTTGTGGAAATCCTCTTAGAGCATCTGATTTATATTTCACAGTTATTTAGGTCCGGTAACAGGAGCAGCAGTATAACACTTGTTTAGTCTGTGTATTCAGACACGGACCCTCTACATTCTACTCTTAATAAAATGTCACTTTCACTCAAACTTCTACTTAGTCATTGCAGAGTGACGACCAAGTTAATGGTGTGGAGAGGACACCTTGAAGCTTTGCGACAGGAAGCGTGTCCAAGCAGGGCTGTCGCTGTGGCTCCTCTGAGTATCCTCTTTCCTGTATAAATATGGGATTGTGTGCACAGAAGAAGCACTGGTGAGGAAGATTTAGGCAGGAAGTTTGGGCAGAGTTACATAAGACCCATATCAGGAGAGAATATAAGAAGAATATCAGTTGTGCAGTACAACAAAAAAAACACAAATACTGTCCAAATACAGATACAACTCATAATTAATTTAATCTTCAATTCATCAGTTTATGCTTTTTGGATTAACCAATCATATTGTAATTTAGTTAATGTCATAACAAAGCGAAAATCCACCTCATAATTTCCCAGAGCCAGAGTGGATGTCTTAATATTACTTGTTTTATCTGAAAAACAACCCAAAACCCCCAACTATCCCAAGTACAATGATAACACACAGAATATCCTGGGAACTTCCAAGAGTGTGTCTCTGTATTTTAAACTGAAGAAGTTTGAAGAAGTGGTCATCTTGCTCAAGGAAACTTCTAATGGATCTCAGCTCACACGGCGGCTTAAACCTGTGGACAGTTGGACCCACTTTGGGTCAGTGGACAGTGTGCAATGAACAGGTCTTTAGGTCTCATCCCCCTTCACCGGTCTGACTGATACCTGGATAATCCTCTCAGATCTGCCATCAGAACGCTCTCTGAGGATTGCAGGTATAAGTGGAGTCCCCCTTTGAACAAGGAGATGCATCAAACGTTGTGAGAGCTGATATTGAGCTCCCTCCATACAACCTCCCCGATGCTCAGGCCTTGAGGAGCAATAATACAGTAATTAGGGTTAACTATACGAACAATCAGACAAGGATAGAAAACATACAAAAAACACAGACATAGACCAGAAATAAATCATCAGCCATATTGAACCTACTATAACAATGATGTATTAATGAATATTGTGCACTTAGGTTATCAGGTCCCTTGGATGCTAAAGATGCAACCTCTACTTCCTACCACCATTTTATTTTTATTTTATACAGGCTACTCGGCGAATTTCCGAATGTCACCCCCAAGAAAGATTATGTACAACACGGCAGCTATAGATACACAAGGAGCCAGACACATCCACAACCAATGCTAGAGGAAAAGGGTACAGCAGAAATGTAATGTCTTTCATCTATCTATCTTTTAATTTATCTATGTATTCATCCATTAATCTACTTAATCCACCCGTGGATCTCTGGCAATGACGCGCTGTCTGGCTCAAAGACTCTTCAGAGAATACTGCAAAGATTAAAGTGGTAGCAATCTTCTTTGCTAATTGTCAAAATAATGTATTTCAAAGAAATCGTCCTCTACTATCTATTTTTCTGAATGATTGTCAACCTCCTCGAGAGTCTAGAAGCCAGGTGGGAGCTTGTTGCAACCAGCTGTGGATCACATGAGTTGAGGGGTTCAAACAACAGTGAGAGCAACAATGACAAAGAGGTGGGACATGTTTCAGTAGAAGAAGGGAGAATCGGACACCAGTATATAATTATGCTATAACAGTTAAAGTCTGTGAGTATCTCAGTGTGACATCATGCTGTCTGTGTCTGGCCAGGTTATCAGCAAACACATAACTCGCCACATTTCAATGAAGTAAACCAAGGAATGCCAAGTATTTCCTGGCATGACAGGTGTTGTAAGAGAGATTTAAAGTGATCATTCAACTAAAGTGAAGTTCAGTTGCAATAATATTTGTGTCTGTTTGCAGAATGAGTTTGGCTTTAAACTGGTTGTGTGTGGGAGAAATACAGATTTTACTGGCTGAAGCCTTTATCACTGTTAGGTTGTAACGCAAATGGAAGATATTATCACTAGAGCTGAAACAAGTAGTCGATTAGCTGATCAACAGAAAAGTAATCTGCAACTATTCTAAGTTATTGTGAAAGGAACATTTACAACAATTCACAGGTTCTATAGCTTCGGTAATGTTTGGATCTCAAATAATTGTAAACTAAATATTTGTGGGTTCTAGACTGTTGAATGGACAACACAAGACACACTTGGACTCTGGAAAGAGTTTATGGGCATTACTTATTACATCATTGCATGTTCTAATCTAGACAAATAAAATAATGTTACATATCTGTTTTTAAATGGTTATTTAGTTGCATTCAAGGAGAACTCACTTAAACTATACACACAGAGCTTACAGTATCAGGATGTTCTGTAGTAAGATGTGGTCATCAGAAGAACCACCTGCACCCACATGAAGCCGGCCTCACTTCCTATTTCCAGAAGCAGGGCTCACGCCGGTGTCACGACTCATTGGTCATAAAGGGACTGTGAGTCAGGCGAGGCCACCTGTTAGGGGTAGCCTCTGGAGAGCGGTTCCCTTCTTTCCTCCATGATGCTCTATAGGTCCTCACAGAGGCCAACGAGACACTACATCTAGAGCCGGAGAGCAGCTGCCGAACCAAATAGAGGATTTCACCAACATGAAATGTTGACTGTTTTTTCGTATTATTAATTAATGTGGCAGACCGAGACTGTGGGATCAAATAGCTGAGTGTTTTAGAGTTGGCACTTTAGGACAGTGATACATATCCATCAGTCCATGACTACAAGCACTGACTCATTCACTCATAGTTTACTGTCTTTGATGAGGATGGCCGATATAAATTAAATAGTCCATAACATATGTTATTTCATACTGTAATATTAATCTGAATAAATGTTTAAAAAAATGATTCATTCATATGGGGCAGAAGGAGTCACTTAATGGTTTGATTAAAACACATAAATCATGTCCTGTGGCATTCATAGTCATCAGGTCTTTTAGAGCGATGCGTTTACAAGTATCTGTTGGAGGAATGGACTTCATCACTTTAATTCTTGGATAATCAATAATGCCAAGACGAGTTGAAGCTGTTTTTTTATTGATACGTTCCGTTATTTGTTAGCTTTCTGGCAATATTATTTGAAAATTGTTTGAATCGTCAAAATAATGAGTTGGGAAGGTCTTTGTTTTGGCCTATCACGTGTATTAAGAACTCGATAACCAGGGCACTTTTTTTCATCACATTGATCAATATTAAGTAGACGGCCTTATTCTACTTGAGATAGAACCAGAACAGAAAATGCACTGAAAAATGTGTTCTCCATTGTCTTGCAGATAGGACTGCAACTAACTAACTCTTAATTAATCATCCGTCCATTCTTTTCTATTTATTGTTTTCGCCTGTAAAATGTCAGAGAATTGTGGAAAAAACTGAAAACAAAGGTTATATATATATATATATATATATATATATATATATATATATATATATATATATATATATATATATATGTATATATTTATTTATTAATAAATATAACAGAAAAGAGTCAGGAGATGTTCTTTTGTGTTCCCCTCCTTTCTCCTCTCCGTCTGTAACATATCTGCACGTTGTACCATCCGTACTGTCACATTGTGTGAGAAGTGAATAGTAATAAGCCACATCTGGACGTTTTGTTAAGCTCTGCTCTCTGTGGACGCCTTCACTGCCTTTCAGCCATCCATGAAAATTGAGCACAAAAATGACAACAACAACAAAAGCTCTACATCATGCTTACTCCCTGTGGATGTGGGAGCAGATTAGGCATTTGACGGCATCGGAGCCATGTGTGTTTGCTCCTGTTGTTTGCATGCACAACACCTGCATGTCTGTGGGATTCTTGGAGCGTGTGCATTCAAGTGTGCATTGATCTGCAGGAGAACTGTCAGGTCTGTGCAGACTCGTGCAATGAAAACAATCGCACAATTACAGCCGAAATATGCAGGAGTGAAAGAGTCACGCAGTTGAACAGACAGCCCTGGGAGAACAGGGAATGAAGACCCGAGCACCCCTCAACACCTACTGGAGAAACCAGCGTAAAGGCAGTTTGAAATGTAGCGATTTAGCCTTTAAATGCTGAGGTTAAATGAAGTTCAGGAAGTTGTATGCACAATGCCGAGAAGGGTAAAAAGCAAAGAGAGGAAACTCCTCTAGGGATCGAGTCTGTAGAACATTTCTCTTTGGAGGAAAGGAGAAAAAAAGGACATGGGACTGAATTAGTGAGGGCGAGGAGGTGGAGGAGCAGGAAACAGAGAGAAAGAGAGGCGAAGAACTCACTATTGCTAACTGGCCACGGTGAGATGATGGATTGTCTAGAGAAGACCATTAACAGACAGGCAGTCGTAGCTGTGGGTCTGCAGCTCCAGGACTGGACAGTTTCCTATGGATCCTGTTTGATATAGTTACACCAAGAAGACTAAATCCTTTTGACCTAAACCTGTGTAATTTTCTCCTCAGTAATTTCTTCCCATTGACTTACCTTTTGTTTTGCATTTCTACACTCTCATACTTATTTATTTTTATTTTTTAAAGCAGCTATTAATAGCAATATACATATTAATATCAACTTGCAGAGACTTTAAATGTTTAGATAATTAATTAATTATGGGGAACATTTGGTTGAATTCATTTGGATCAACAACAATGTTGTTAGACAATTACACCTGTCAAAAGACAAACAATATACGTGCATGCATGGACATTGTAAAGAAAAGGAAAAGCATAATATACATTTGGTATTTTTCTTGTATGGATGCAACTAATGATTATCATCATCATTGATAACTTATTTTTCAATCAATCAATTCAATTCAGTTTATTTTGTTTAGCCTATTATCACACATTACAAATTTGCCTCAGAGGGCTTTACAATCCGTACACATACAACATCCCTGTCCCAGGACCTCACATGGGATCAGGAAAAACTCCCAAAAAATAGAAAAACAACCTGTCACAGGGGGAAAAGGGAAGAAACCTTCAGGAGAGCAATAGAGGAGGATCCCTCTCCAGGATGGACGGATGTAATAGATGCCATGTGTACAGAAGGAATCATTACAGAGTAACAACACATTCAATCCATCAGTTATATTAAACGTTTCCTGTTAAGTGCTGGGCAGGTAGCATACGGTGGGTTTTAAGAGTTCTTTCACTGAAAGGGGCTGCCAAAGGCAACACTTAAAGAGTGTTGAGAGTGAACCAAAATACTAAAAATGGTAAGCCATAAAACAGAAACGATGAACTGAAAGATGCTATAAAGCTGCAGCCGAAGGGGACCGCAGAATCGGGTGGTAATCGTCTGTGTGTTCATCATTTTATACAACTCCTTTGTATTGTCATGAATTATCATCTACATAACAATTACAATCAAAGCAGTTTCAAGTAAGGCTGTATAAAGACAACTATTCTCTCTGGCTCTCTCTCTCTTTCTCTCTGTCTCCTCTCGCCTGTTTATAGGCACTGTGTCCCTCTCTCCTAACAAAGCTGCCAGATATAGTCAGAGATAGATGAAGAGAGCAAAGGGGAGTCCTGGGCCCCATCACCGATAAACACTCCTGTCTAGGATGGAGTAACAGGGGATAGGCAGGAAGGAGGCACACGTGAAGGACAGGGTGAGAAAAGAAGAATAAAAACAGGCAGGTAAAACTTCAAAAGTAGGGGAGGTATGATGAGACGGACTAAAAGACTGAAAGACTTTAGAGAGCCACAGAGATGAGAGGAAATAGTGTGAGGCCTTCCAGAAAGTGACTGTTTGATAGGCACTTAGACTCCAGTGTTATTGAACATCTCCTCCAGGGCCTCTCCGGAGATACTAAATTAAATACTTAGTCAGATCAGATAACTGTACTTGGAGTAATACATCATAAAAAGGAAATGAATTAAAGCTTTTCATTGTGTTGTTGGACTGACTGTGTGAGGTAAAGAGATGTTCGGGGTATTCACTCATTCAATATTCCCTACACATTACTTACTCTATATTTTGAAAATGTGTTTTTAAAGTATATCGCATCAAACACAATTCCACAACATTGAAAGCCATTTTGAGTTTCACGTATTGATCCCCCGCGACGAATCATAATTCTCAGACTCTGTTAATGATAATTTTGTTTTGCCACATAACTTTATTTTACATGCATCAAAAAGTAAAGCACTGAATTGTTAGAAGAATATGTATGTACTCTTTGAAGCCAAAGTCACAAAATAATATGTTGTATACTATTCATGTCAGCTTCCTCTCATTTGGCATACATATCAGGTGTTCCTGTTTGCACAGTTCATAGTGATGTATACATGTTTCCAATAAAAATGTTAATGAAAAGTAAAAACAACTCTTTACCTTTTTCCCAGAGCCCATGGTGAGGTATTTTAATTCACACAAAGTCACACTTCAGTCATACTTCATGACATTTTATGGATCATAATCTTTATTGCCCCCGTGACCCTAATGAGGATGAAGCGGTATTGATAATGGATGAATGGATAATCTTTATTGCTTCATCACTGTCACATAGCGTTTGTACTCCATGGTGAAGGGCTGAAAGGATTCATCTCTTGTATCATTTCCCAGACAAAAAGGTAAAACATTCTCTTGTTCTAGCCGCGTCTCTAATGTGAAAGGTTTGCTGCTTTTCTTTATTATTGTAGATAGTCGTTTTGTGGTTTTTGACCTTCTGGCTCTGGGAATTTAACATTTTACACTAAGCACATAATGTATTTGACATTCATAGAGGGAACACTTAATTGAGAGGTCAAAATAGTCAGCAGATTCATTCAAAATAAATATAAGCTTGAGCTCCAGTTTTTGAGGGCATTAACATTTAAGAATTTTAAATTTGGTGAAAAGGAAATTTATTGAAATATATTGGAATAATTTAACTGATGACATCAAGGAAAGTAAACATCTGGTGCAATTCAACATAAAGTTTAAAAACATGACTGGTGGTTGCATATTTTGCTGATCGAAATAAATAAACTAATTCATTCATTGCTCTAGGTTGCTAACAGGGAGTGATGTTTGACTTGAGTTGTTTTGGTATTGCAGCAGTGAGCTCCAGCACCATGGACAGCACCTTTGCATTGCAGAGAAGCCGCATTCTGTGTATTGATACGTCATCAGGCTCTTTCTTTGCCTTTTTTTTTTTTTTTTTTTTTGCCGATGACACATTAAGGAGGAAGGCACAGCGTGCACATACAGGCACAACATTAAATTAAATTCATTCATCCCAAACATTCATGCAAGGAAAAAGCTCAAATCCAATTCCATTAAAACTGCTATTAGAACTGTGGCCAAGTCTGTAGTCGTTAATGATGAGTGAGTGGCTTCTAGAAATGTGTCCATCAACACGGATTCATCATATGAAGATAGCGTTGTTCTTTCTTTCACCACAGCAGCCTCTCTCCTGCATTACAGGGTATGTGGTCACTCAAGTGAGTGTATTTGTGTAACTGGGCAGAATCCTTTGTGGACAGTTTCCTGTCTGCCATCAGTACCAGACATCTCTCACAACAGATTCTACTGGGGATTAACTCATGTTTGCTCCAAAGCAAAACGCATTTTCAAAACAGCAAAAATAAACTATTTCTGTTGACATAATTTCAGGCAGGAGACTGAGATTCTGAACTCGGTCTACTTACAGGTGCGATGCATGAAAGCAATAATTTACTTAAAGAAATGAAGCCTAAAATCATTGTGGGAGCAGAAATGTGTCTTTTATTAGAAAGCTAATAATTGTAACTGCAGTCATAACTGTTGTAATATACTACACACACACATCACATAACTAGCATGCAGTGTGTTTGTTTGACCACATGTCTTCCATGATATCCATGAGATGACTATTAACATGGTAATTACATGGTATAATGACAAGAACGATCATGCATGCAATGCCTGGCCCATTTAAGTATATCTGTTTGTCCATGACGAATGAGGTAAGTGGGCAGTTAGTGGTCTGGCGTCAGAAAATCAGCTGTCCATGTTTCAATTGAGGTTCAGCATATGGCTGAAACACAGCTTTTTGGACAAAAGCATGATGAATAATGATATTCTAGTCACTTTTGTGTTGCCCTTGAGGAGTAGCAGTTTTGTGCATTGTGGGTCACTGTTTCTAGCTCCAGTCATTGCTTTGGCTGATACATCAAGTTATTTGTAGTAGTCCCACAAACATGCTCGCACACTTGAGGGAATCCAAATGTGAGTGAGGTCCTTGTTGCAGGAACTTGGTTGGAGATTACAGTGCTAACAGCAGAGATTTCTACTGTTCCTCTGCGCATAGCTCATCGTCTTCCCTGCCTGGAGACCGTGATGTGCTCATCTCCCTGCAGAAAAATGGGAGTCTAGTGGAACTGGGCTATCATGTGCACAGAAACATGTATACACACTCATGTAGTCACACCGATCCTCCACGCCTCATTGAAGACCCACGGCTAACTCGTCTAAGTTTACATATCTTGTTGGGATTAAAGCGTAGCATTTTTGTTGTTGTATAAGCTCTTTAAAACACAAGACTGAACACCTCTTTTTTGTCATCAGGGTGTACAAGTGTAACTTTATCTGTGTGACAAGGCTAGCAGGAGATTTGAAGATATACAGCTGAATGAGTCAATGTGAATCTTGCGTTGTTTTAGATGAACGTGATACACAGGAAAAACCCGAGGTATGAAGGGTGAACCAAGACTTCCATTACCTGAGTGGATCGACCTTTTGGATGAGATTTCTTGAAATGGGAACATGGCCAACACTGGAAGTCCTACTGTACTCATTAAGGGCCTCTTTCTCCTTCTGGGGTTTGTTCTTAGGTGAGCAGGTTGGAATGACATTTTCCGAGGCTCGTCCTATTGTGTGGGTGATAGTGAAAGCACTTTTTAGCAGGAACGTTTCCGTCCCACTGGGTGCTGATGGCTGCAGCGAGGCTTTCACAGTTGATCAAAGGTAGCTATGCAGAGGCGTGTCCGCGTGTATATGTGTCATGTGTATATATGCCACTCCCACAAAACACATGAACACAAACTGTCTGTCGACTTGAGAGCGTTGGGAAGGACCTCATTCACATGTAAGAAAACGTCTAACATGATCATAAATGTAAACAAAGAACATGGCTGCTGTTAGTACTCAGATGTCAAGCGTGCAGCTGGTGGAAGACTCCAGTGCCGAGTGCAGGGAAGGAGTGCACAAAGGCAGGTTAGCAGTCCAGTCATTACTAGGGAAAATGTAACATTAAAACAATTATTTAAATGTTTATTATAGTACTGGGAAAGCCACCAGGTAACATTTTTTTTTTCTAAAGTTGAGCATTAGATGTTCTTGATGTAAATAAAGTTTAAACAATTATAACAAAAAAATGCTTCCAAAATAATTACACTAGCCAAGCTTTACATAACGTTTCAAATATATGCCTAATATGCACTCAGTTATAATTAATGAGGCTAATTCAGTTTGGTCAAACTGGTCCTCCATGAAACCAGATAAAAGGCCTTCCATCAGAAACTGAGAATGAACTAGATTCTTAGATCTCCTTGTTGATGCTGCAGCAAAGCCTTACACACAAAGCCACACTCGTCCTCATTCCTAACACCAACATATGGTAACACAAAAAGCAAGAGCCTCGGGCTTTTCCTATTGGTCGCTGGCTTCACTGACATCATTTCACTCTCTCGATGCCAGTAGCCCACATGCTGGAGTTTTGGGCTGTAATCACTCGGATGATCTGGAGGCTTGACATTTGCAGACTCATGTAACACCGTGACACGCTGTTTTCCCATAAATTAGTTTTATCCCTAAACAAGTGAGAGTATGCAAAAGACACGGATGAGTCGTTTCAACAAATTGACCTGAAGGAGCGTAGCCAGATTTGTTTGTTGACACCGTAATGTATTTATTAGGATCAGAATGGATGCTTCAGAAGGGTGCATTGATTGTTTTTATTATTTCCTCTTCTAATGAAGTACATTTGTACGTGCATACAAGGCACAACATGACCTTCATCAATCACCGTCAGTGGTTATGGTCCATTATATAATAAAACTGTACTGAAAACAAGAGTCATTAGTAATGTATTATTTATGTATCGTTAATATACGCAGGATGCTATATGAGACAAGACTTTCAGGTGTTACTGATGTTGAGTCTTTTTGCGAAGCTGTTGATTATTCTCCCTCTTTCTCTTTTAATAAATAACTCTACACTTGAGCCCCGCCGTTCTTGATCTCAGCTTGTGTCTCTCGTTCGTACTCGTTTCCCTTCTCGTTGCCTCAGCCCTTCCCCTCTTCACTCTCTGCCTGCAAGTTGTTCGCCGTGTGCCCTCACTGTGCCGGGGCCCCGAGGCAGAGGGGCCACAGACAGATGGCAGCACAGTTGTAAAGCCAGAGGGTGAAGAAGTGAGGAGGTTAGCTGGTGGTCTGTTGAAGGGTAGACTGTCTGTTGCCCGGGTGGAGGGAGCAGGATGGCTTCAGTGAGGACCCGGTGGGGCGAAGGGCCGTTATTTACAGCGATAATGAGTCCACATGCATCGTGTTATGCAGGAAAGGCTGCACGGTGATATTTATTATATGTTATCAGCCCCAGGTTTGGAGATTTAGTACACCTGCAGCTGCAGTATAGTCACAAGAGACTTCAGCCATGCTAGCAGCAGTGTGAGGCATGCTAATATTTGCTAATCAGCACAAAATACAAAGTGCAGCTGAGGCTGATGGGACTGTCATAAAATCATTGCAGGTAGTCGCACTGATTACCATATTGACCTAATGATGGTGCTGGAGGAAAAGTAAAGGAATCACCAAAGTTATTAGAATTAATTCTGAGGTGGCCATAAAGGACTGACGACAACCGACTGACAGGCCGCCATGGCCATCCTCGGAGCGAGGCCACTGGAATGAAGACAACATTAAACCAAAACGAACCAAACAAATCACCAAAGATAAACTTAACAGTGCACCAGACTGTCTGAAGCTCTACTATATGATTGTATATTATGTAATAGTAATCATAGTAAGATAGTATTTTCTGACTCAATTGACAACCCTCCAAGGCCTTTTCAGCGTTGCTGTCCCAGAGATCAGAGACCGGATTGTGTTTGAGAGTTTTAAAGATCTGCTTTCAAAAATAATCACACTTGCAATGCAATCGAGTGTTGAAAACATTATTGACACAGACTACTAGATTAGTACTGGAATGCTGTTTTTTTCTGAAGTGTCTTTTAAAACGACAGAAGGTATTTTCCAGAGCAAGGCTCTGTGGTTAGCGAGTCCCTTTCAGTATCGGTTGTATTCAGCCCTCATTCTTTAAAGTGTTGACTGTCATGGTTAAAAAAAAGCAAGACAAGTGGGTGTCTGGCATTTCTTTATTGACAATGACCCCTTTTAAAAAAATAAATAAAAGTTGCCTTTAATCTTTAGTCTAGACTTCCTAATTTGAACAGAACATATTCACCGTGGTCTTCTAACTGTAGGCACTTGGATGAGGGATGATGGGAGAGACCTTATGCGACTGAATGTGCTGACAAGCTGGTTAAGTAGGGCGTGGCCCCTGGTGGCACACCAACACACTCTGATGTAGTTTCCTTGCCAAGTCACATTATCATATTGCCTACTTCATCCCACTCCTAAATCATCTTGGAGTTCACACTGAACTAAGACCGTATAAAGAGCAGCATTCAAAGTTTATACAGTATTTCCCTGCAATCATGTGCTTGTTCAAGAACTATATACGGTTATCAATCAGGAATTTAATCTATTTACTTGTGAAAAGGCATCAGAGAGGACTGTGGGCATACAGCAAGCGGCTATATCTGTCTACTGCGTCAGCATGAAACTATGAACTATTAAATCCTAGTTGCATTAGCGTATTAATTAGAATAACATAATCGTCACATGGTACACGTAGTTCATTCATGCTTATCTGACACACATTTCAATACAGCCTCATCCAGCAGATAAAGAAAATAAATCTCCATGTGCATGTATGTGTTTTCAGCTAATTCCGGTGCTCCTGTCATTTTCCTTGAGTAGCCACTCCTTCTATGAAAAATGAAGAGTTACTTGATATGCATTAGAAATAGCTGCTCCCTGATTGGCCGAGCTCATACTCTCCTGCAGGCTCTTCCGTATAGCAACAGCCCCCTCCCATCCCTCCTCATCACCGCTTCTCCCTGGAATCCCCTTTCTCTCCTACTCCCCCCTCCATCTCCTTCCCTTATTCAAAAACGCAGACGGCTCTCGTCCTCCATGTGGTTTCACCCTCAACCCACAATGCACTGGGTGCTGCCACTGGCTTCAGTGTTGGTGTAAGGGGCTCCTCTGCTCTCCTCCTCTCCTCTAAGCTACGGACTTGCTCCTCCCGCTGGCTCCCACTGCTGCGGCAGCATCTGGATGTGGTCGCCATGGCAACAGCAGCGGGCCTAACCCCACCTCCTCTCCTCCTCTTCTCTCTCTCTCTCTCTCTCTCTTTCCCCACACACACACACTCCCGTTCACACAGACACAACGCCTCTACACCTCCTGCTCCCCCTCTCTCTTCTCTTAAGCTTTTTTTTCTTTCTCTGCCCGGCTGGGTGCGCTTCCTTCAAGCTTGACCTGGATTCAGCGTGCGGCGCCACGTCTGCTACGCTGCATGTGTGACAGGAGTGATGATGACACGGCGAGAGGGGTGTGCATAGTCAACTGACCTGCTTCAAGGAACTATAAGGGTCAAATGTTAGACTGGAAATTACCTCCTATCATCTCATCTATTCTCCTTCCCTTCTTCTGTTTACTGCCAATACATTCCCTTTCCTCTCCTCTGCTTGTTTCTCGCTCTCTTTATTTCCTCTTGCCACTCTCCTTTCTTTCCTCTCCTCTCCTTTTTTCTCATCTCCTCTGTTCTTCTTTCTTGGATCTCCTATCTCACTTCCTTTCCGTTTAGCCACCAGCTTTCCTTTTCTTTCATCCCCTGTTTCTTCTCTCCTTTCCTTTTCATTATTGCTTCTCCTCTCCGCTTCTCTCCTCCCCCAAGCACCACTACCACCACCCTCTTTCTATTCCCTCCTCATTCGCTTCAGGGCAGAAGCAGGGGCTGTAAAAAAGAAACATGAAAAAAGTCAACTGTATCCTCTTTCCTCCATCAGTCTGCACCCCCTACCCAATCCTTTCCTCCCCCATCACAAATCCTTGCCTTCTTCTCAGCTGAATATTTTAACAAAGATATCAACCTCCTGAAGGCAGATATCTCAGAATGTGTGTCACAATGCAGCTCTTAAATACATGGTCTGTATTGTACTTTATTTTATTTTGTTGACACTTATTGTGGGTCTGGCCCAGCAGCAACGTTCTCACATGTATACGGAGACGCAAACTTTATTCAGACACTATTCATTGGAAAATATTCAGAATTTTCTTCTATCAATTTCCTTCTTAACGCTGGTTTACCTGCCAAATCAGCTCACTTATCTTCTGATGGCTAAAGTACATTTGGTTATTTCCTCCTGTGTGCTTTTAAGTTGTTGTGTATTTTTTATCATTTTATGTTGGGGACCTTGAAGATCATTAAATACTTATATGGGCGCTAGGTTTATTTAAAAAATCTATATAAAGTATTGTATGCATGCAAAACATGAAAATG